>JAYEPQ010000013.1:21770046-22067546 GCA_036321105.1 Dracaena cambodiana | reverse complement strand
CAAATTTTTTCATACAAATTGTAGATCTAGGCTTTTGAAACAAAAATCTATTTTTTTATGATGAACAACCCATGAAAAATGAAAGAGAAGAAAACTAATTTGCTTAGAGATCTTTGATAATTTGAAATAAATTGCATGGGATTTGGTTTTAGCCTTTGAAAATGAACTATTTTTCTCTAGGGTGCTGTGGAAATAAGGCTAGGATTTGGTTGTGGAGGAAAAAACTCAGAGATCAATTTATAACTGAGGCATGCTATCGATGGCTGTCGACACTTGCTTCGAAAGCGATTTCAATAGCCGCTCTCGGATAGCATAATTTTTACCCTGTAGAGGCTAGCTATCGATAGCCTCTTCGATTGCAGTTTCAACAACCGCTCTCTGTTGAGAATTGCGTTAAGCTAAAAATTTTATTTTTATTTTTTTGAAGTATTAGTCCCTAGACTAATGTTATTCTTAAATTCCAGTTGTTAATTCCTAGTTCTGAAATTAATAACTAAAACTAAAGTTTAGTTCTTAATTCTAAGGCTAGTTATTATATTACAGTTAGCAAATATTTTTATTTTTATAGAAGAAAAACCAAAAATGCTTAGAAATTTTGAAAGTTTCGAAAATTTTAAAAAAATTTGGAAGAACAATGTTTTAAAACAAAATCACTGAAAGCATCATAGATATCAAAGTAAAATACACATTGTCCTCAATTAATTGATATTTCTAGTTAGTCTATCAAGAACAAGTAAAATTCAAGAAAGAGTGCTTAAAAATTACCTCGATGCACTACTCATGACGTATCAACTACAAAACAAAATTATTAGTACATAATATACAATAATATACATTGTCTCTCTGTTTAGCTCATATTAATGAGATGTCTGAGTATTCACTAGATCGTGAGATTCCTCCGTATGCTTAAGAAATTCCAAGTAATGTTTTATTCGTTTTCCATTTACTTATAAATATATGGCCATTTTTAAGATATTCAATATTGATTGCGCCATGCGGATGCATATTTTTAAATATAAATGGTCTGGTCCACTGTGAACGTAATTTTCCTAGAAATAGATAAAGGAGTGAATCGTATATTAGCACTTTGTTTGAAGGATAAAAAATATAATGTGTGATATGGTGTCATGCCATATTCTCATTTTTTCTTTGAAATTCGTGAATTGTCATGTGCATCACATCTTAACTCTTCCCATTCGTTTATTTGTAATTTTCGTAATGGGCCAGCTGAGGTCTAAATTAAACAATTTGATTGTCCAATATACTTTGTGCTCAACCTTTATGGGAAAATGACAAGATTTTCCATATACTATTCTGTATGGGAACATGCCTAAGAGCATTTTGTATATAGTACAGTAAGCCCATAAAGCGTCAATTAGTCAATGAATGACTAATCTTTGCGAGATAGATTAACCGTTTTCTTGAAGATTTGCTTGATTTCCTTGTTGGTCAGTTCAACTTGTCCATTCGATCATAGATGGTAACGTGTAGAAATCTTGTGTGTGATGTGATATTTTTCATCAAATTTTCAAACATTTTGTTACATAAATGAGAACCCCATCACTTACTACGGCTTTAGGAACTCCAAATCTGGACAACATATACTCCGTTAGAAGTTAGATAACAGTTTGTTAATTATTTTTTCTACATGTTGTAGCTTCTACCTATTTAGAGACATAATCGACTACTACGAGGATATGACATATCTATTAGAAATAGAAAATGGTCCCATGAAGTTAATGCCCTAACAATCAAATATCTCAATTGTAAAAATGGGTGTTAGAGATGTGTCATTCTTCCTGGTTAGCACCCCTAGTTTCTGACATGACTTGCATTGTTTGAAATTTCATATGTGTCTCTAAACATAGTAGGCCAATAAAATTCATGTTGGAGTATTTTGTCTAATGTCTTTTTAGATGAAAAATGGCCTTCACACACTTCTGTGTGACAGAAGGAAATTATGCTTTGAATCTCATCATCATGCACACAACGCCTAATGATTGATCTGAACAAAATTTAAATAGGTAAGGGTGTCATAAAAGAAACGGCGTACCTCATATAGGAAGTTATCTTGCGCACTCCAGTGGTTCAGTATTTCACCTACAACAAGAAAATTTATAATATCAGCAAACCGGAAGCTATTCTAATCGAAAATAGCTATTTATCAAGGAACGAGTCCCTAATTGGTAGCTTATTGTTATTGAAAGTTAGACGAGAGAGGTGATCAGCAATCACATTCTTTACTCCCTTTTAATCTTTAATTTCAAGATCAAATTCCTGGAACAACAGTATTCATCTGATTAATTATGCCTTTGCATCTTTCTTTGACAAAAGATATTTGAGAACCTAATGATCTATAAAAATAATTACATGTGAGCCAAAAATATATGAACGAAATTTATCAAGAGAAAAACTACACCTAGAAGCTCCTTCTCTGTTGTTATATAATTTGTCCATGCATCATTGAGAGTCTTGCCAGTATAGTAGACCAAGTATGACCTTTTGTCTCTTCATTATTTTAGTACTGCTCCAATTACATAATTGCTTGCATTATTCATAATTTTGAATGGAAGTGACTAATCTAGATGTTGCATTATTGGTGCAGTGATGACCAATTTCCTGATAGTATTAAAAACTGTTTGGCATGCCTGCATCCATTCAAGCTACATATCTTGCATAAGAAAATAAGAAAGAGGTCTAGCAATAATACTAAAATCTTTTAAAAACTTTCTACAAAAACCGACATGTTCTAAGAGTGAATGTATATCTTTTATGGTTTTAGATATCAGTATTTTGGAAATAGATTCAACTTTAATTTTATCTACTTCCATCCCTTTAGAGGAAACTATGTGGCCTAACACAATATCTTTTATAACCATAAAGTGGAATTTTTCTAATCTAGTAGTAGATTTTCTGTTGGTATCTTTCAAGCACAAATCATAAATTAGTCAAATAAGATCGAAGTTATTGTCAAATATGGAGAAATCATTCATAAATACCCCTAGAAAATCTTCTAGCATGTCATAAAAAGAGTTATTATACACCTTTGAAATATTGTGGGTGAATTGCATAGTCCAAATGACATTTTTCTAAATGCAAATGTACCAAAGGAACATGTAAACCTTGTCTTTTTCTGGTCTTCTAAAGTAATTTCAATCTGATAATATCTAGAATAACCATAAAAAATATAAAATTTATTCTCAGCAATTCTTTCAAGCACTTGGTCAAGAATTGGTAATGTAAAGTTATCTTTGCATGTTATATGACTTAATTTTATATAATCAATGCACATATGCAAACTTGTAGTGATACGAGTAGGTATCATCTTTCCATCCTCGTTTTTAACAACTTTTATCCCACTTTTCTTCGGAACAATTTGGATTCGACTTACCCACTTACTATCAGTAATTGGATAAATGATGCCAGTGTCCAGAAATTTCAATACTTCGGCTTTAAACACTTCCTTTATGACAGGGTTAAGCCTTCATTGTATTTATCTGATTGGCTTGGCTCCATCCTCCACAGTGTTGTGATGTGTACAAATAAGAGGATTCATACCTTTAATATCCGTCACATTCTATCCAAGAGATTCTTTATACTTTCGCCATGTTAATAGTAGTCACTCTTTCTGATTCTCATCAAGATATGCTAAGATAACCACAAGAAAAGTTTCCTTAGGTCCTAAAAACACATATCTAATATCTTCAGGTAGCTCAAGTATTGGTTTATGGATTTCATATGGTAAATTTCTTTTCCATTTTTGGAATCGATCCCATGATATTTTAACATTAAGCATCAGTCAAATAGTTTATAATTTTAATAGTGTGTTCGTATTTGAGATAATTAAGAAAATCATCGTTCATTGTTAATGCAAGATCCAAAGAATCGAAAATGCACAATGATATAATATCTCCTTCTTCATGAATTTGTTCAATGTAATTAATGTCTTACAATTCATCATTATCAATATTTAGTTGTTTACAAATATTAAAAATATTAAGTTCAAGGGTCATATTTCTAAATAATAGCTTAATTACATCATTCCTACAATTTATAACTACATTAGCTGTAGTTAAAAATGGGCATCCGAGGATAAGTGGAATATGAAGACGTGAATTTTTTATAGGTGCAGTGTCGATAACTATAAAATCCACTGAAAAATAAAAGTTTTCGATATGTACTAAAACATCTTCCACAACGCCTTTAGAATACATTTTTTGACCTATTGGCTAATTGTTGTGTGACAAGTACATGTTTCAATTCTCATAAACCTAGGTGCTTGTAAACCGAAATGGTAAAAGGTTTACACTAGCACCCAAATTTAGTAAAGTTTTTTCTATGTTGTGCTAACCTATCACACACAAAATAGTCGAACATCCAGGATCCTTATATTTAGAGGCATTTCAAAATGGAATAATGCACTTAGCTACTCTATGAGAAATACTTTTTTTTGTATATTGTGATGTTTCTGATTGTACGCAAGTCCTTCAAGAATTTTATATATGAGGAGACTTATTTGATCGCTTCTAGCAAAGGTATGTTAATATGTACCTGTTTGAAAATTTCTAAAATATCAGCATAAGATGCATTATTATTTTAGCTTTCAAACTTTGAGCAAACATAACAGGTGACTTATAATTTGTGGAAATAGATTCTTTAGAATTATCATTTTTAGATTGTTATATCAAATCATTGCACTGTTTCTCCTCATTATCAAGTACTTTACCACTTCCCAAACTAATTGCAGCAGCTGTCTTAGTTAGATCAATATTAATGGAAGAAATAATAACATTTATACCTTCGATTTTACATGAAGTGTTGGCCTCTAACTAAGATAGTAACTTATCTTTTTCCTTTATTTGCAATGCAGAACTGAGATGGCTTATCTATGATCAGATATCACTAAAGGCTATTATATTCTAAATGTTGATCGTTTATTGTGACTGAATAAACTGTTATTGAGCTTGGATCATCTAATCCATTCTCTGTTGTATCTGCAAAAAATTATCCTCGAAATTCCTCTACGATGATGGTTGGTACTCCGAAGGTTGATTAGAAGGTTAGACGTATTGTTGTGGTAGATTATTAGATGGCTTACTTTGATGATTAAATTGTTGCTAAGAATAAAAATTCCATTCAAGATTTGGATGGTTTCTCTAACTAGAATTATATGTTTATGAATACGGATTGTTTGCTTGCTTAGGGATAGTGTTGAAGGCATTAACTTTTTCATTTAATAATTACTTAAAAGTAAGAAGTGTTCGATATTCACGAGCCATGTATCTTTCTAATTCGCAAATATCAAAAACTTTTGGAACTTCTTCTATTGCCTTAATTATTTCTGTTTTCTTTGTAAGCAAGTATTCAAATTTCTTCATGATAGTGAATAATCGTGTAGTTATATCTTCGGTTTCTCCTAATTTAATAAGTCCACATCTATTCTGAAGCTTCTCTACTAATTTGTGTCTTTCTGAAATATCCTCAAGTTTCCAGACTTGTGAATTTTCAGCAAGTGAATTAAGATAATCCCATGCTTTTACAAAATCCTTGTTCAGAAATGCACTATTAACATAGTTTAAACAAATTGCTTGGTTGCAGTTGTTGGCAGTGAAAATTTCTAAGTAAATAGAGTTTTCCACAACAGAACGCGGAGCTAACTCCGCAGCCTCGCGTTTGACTACTTTAGCCTCGCTTTGAACAAAACGCGGAACTATTCAATAGCTCTGCGTTAGTTCCGCGTTCTGGTTTCTTAACTCTGCGTTTTGATGAGTTTAACTCTATGTGGCAGATAACCAGAATCTCAAATTGATTGAGATTATGATTTGGGCTTATCCAAATACCCAAATTAAGTCCGATCAGAACTCTAAATCAAGAGATTTAAATCAAGACTTAGATATTTGATTGGAATCCTTGATGAGAGCAAATTCTATTTAGATAGAAACTCTCAAATCATCCTAAGGCTATAAATACCCTCTTGGGGAAGCCCTAGGGGTCTTCATTTCGGCATTTTAGAGAATTCAAGTTACGCATAGAGCCTTGAGTTCGTGAAAGGCCAGAGAAGATCGTCTACAGTCGGCCGTCATCTTCAGGAGAGAAGATTTCGACGTCAGATCGTCCAAAGGAGCTGCTTGACAGATCCCATCGCCACAGATCCAACAATTCATTGTAAAAGAGAGCGATTGAGATATAAAATCCTCTCGCTTGTTCTTTCTTTCTCTTGCTCTCTTCTGTTGTAATTCGAGTTTATTCAATGGAAGGAAAGCGAAGAAACTCCGCTGCGAACAAACTGGCGACCATAGTGGGAGCCGTCTCTTTCACTAAAGAAGAGATTGTGGCGCAATTGGACGTCGATATGATTGGATCCGACGTAGACATGCTGGTCGTTGAAATCGACCAGCAGAAGTACGAGGAGTACCTCTCCTCTGAATCATCAGGTAACCTGAACGATACACAACACTATCATCGCGTGCGCTCCAATACCTGAGCAATGGGTAAAAAGGTATCCACCGAGGAACGGGGATCCTTGGAGACCGCGGCCATAGAGCCGGTGTTCGGACAGGAAATCCTAGCAGAGGATGACCTCTCTACTGCCGAAGAAGACCTGGGAACTAGATTGACCAGAACCCAACTCCGAAACAGAAATCGGAGAGCAAGGCGAAAAGCCCTCAAAGCCCGCCTTGGATGCGAGGCTAATGAACGCGAGGCTATGGTCCCTCGCAAACTGGCTCGCGCTAATCGCGAGACCAGTCATTATCGTGTTAAACGCGAAGTTACTACTTGCGTTAATCGCAAGGAAAAGGCAGCGTGTGATACTCCACGCGAGGCTATTACTGAGCTAAGCGAGAGACGCAAAACCAGTAAGATTTGCGTTAGTCGAAAAATTCCTGACACTCGCGAGAAACGCGAGTATAAAATCTCTTTAAAGCCAGCGTGTGATTTTCCACGCGAGGCTATTACTGAGCTTAGCGAGAAACGCAGTATTACTTGTGATAAACGCAAGATTTCTTACACTCGCGAGGAACGCGAGGATAAAGATTCCTTAAAGCCAACGTGTGATACTCCACGAAGGGGCTACTACTGAGCTTAGCGAGAAAAGCGAAGCCAGTAGTACTTGCGAGAAACGCAAGATTTCTTACACTCGCAAGGAATGCAAGGATAAAACTTCTTTACAACCAGCGTGTGATTCTCCACGCGAGATTAATACTGAGCTTAGCGAGAAACGCGAAGCCAGTAGTACTTGTGAGAAACGCAAGATTCTCCGCGAAAATCGCGAAGACGATTGGCAAATTGTTGTTAATCGTAAAAATCGCGCTAGACGCGAAGTTATGACTTGCGTTAATCGCAAGGGTAAGCCAGCGTGCAAGAATTTTCTTCCACGCGGGGCTATTATTCCAGAAAATAAACTTCTGAAGGCACGCCAAGCCAGCGTAAAACACGAGGCTAGCGTAGCAAAATGCGAAGCTATTTTTCAGCCCCACGAGATAAAACGCGAAGCTAATTTTCAGCCCCGCGTTCCAAAACGCGAAGCTGTTTTTAAGCTCCACGTAGATCAACCTGACTACAGAATCAGGGCTGATCGTCACGTCAGTGGACCAGAACTGGACTCCAGTGATCCTAAGAAGCTTCAGTGGGTTCCTAGACCCTCTCAAAAGGGTCCCACGACTCCATGGCTAAGGTCACTGACCTCAGGGAGTATCTATCTAAGAAGAGATGCATAGAACAAATTCAAGCTGAACCTGTCTGTCACTGCCAGCAGCTTATGACAGCGGTATCCGCTGTAATGAACAACTGTAGCTACAGCAAGAGAAGGGTATCGGTGTTCGACCGATTAACCGAGTCGGACAAGAACCCTACTAAGAAAACAAAAACCGCTTCCCTAAAAGAATGGAGAGCTGTAACCTCCATTATGGTGGGAAAAGGGAAGAAGATTATAGAGACGGATGATGATTCAGAATCAAGTAATGAAAAACCTCATCATATCACTCGACTTAAATCAGGAGCCGTCCCGCCTCGAAACTATAAGAGGCTTATAAGAGATTCTTATGACGATGACAGCGATAACTCAGGTATAGCTTCACCTTATTCCTCTGCGTCATCTCGGCTACAAAAGTCAGCATCACATATGGCGGATAAATAATCAGAGATTTGAAGCTCAAGAAAGAATGATTCGAGAGCAACAAAAGACGATTGAAGATCTTAAAATGATGCTCTCAAAATTTGTTGAGGATAATGCCAAAAAGGGCAAAGAAACTCTGTTCAATAAAATGAACGAAGAGAAAAAAGAAGAGAAAGCCCACTCGATGCACGAGGACGAGAATAGATTTTCTTTTCATGATCCACATGGAGAGAAAATAGAAAAATTGCAAAGTCAACTCGAAACACTGATGCATAAAAAGGAGTTGAAAGAGTCAGGGGTCTCAAGATCATACCCACCTGAATGGGGTATGGTACCATACCCTCAGAAGTATAAGCAACTCAAATTAGAGCCATATGACGGGAAGGGATCTCCCAGTCAACACATTTATTACTTCTTGTCCCAAGCAGGACATTTGATGGGTAATGACCCGATAATGACCAAGGTATTCGCAAGAACCTTGCGAGGGCCTGCCTTTACTTGGTTTATGCAGCTGCCCCCAGGTACTATTAATACCTGGTTTGATGTTGAGAAACTATTTCTCTCACGTTTTTTTGAGGATGATACCGAAATTACGGTTCATTCCCTGCTTGCAACTAAACAAGGGGAACAAGAAACAGTGAAAGACTTCATAGAAAGGTTCCGGGAGAAGTCCGTGCGTTGTAAACACGGAATGGTCCAGGAAACTCTAGTGGAGACATGTCGGCATAATCTCAAGACTAATGTGCTCCTAAAAATAGGGGCCGTAGAGTCTAAGACATGGAGAGATTTACTCAAGTAAGGATAGCAAGCCGAAGACTTGATCCGTCGAGTTGAAGATTCTCGTGGATCTAGAAACACTGGGAATAATAGGCCATATACCCAAAATAATAATAATAAGAATAAAGGAAAAGCGGTGATGGCATCAGAAGCTGCTCTGCAGAAGACAAATCCTCCACCAAACTCGAAGCCCCAAAATCAGAAGGGCACGAGACAAAATAGGCCTCAACAAGAGATGACCTATACTTTCAAGGCAGAGCAAACGCCTACACTCTTCCACCTACTCCTGAGAAAGGGAATGTTGAAACTCCCAGAGAATCGGAAACCGGAGGACGCTTGTAAAACCAACGACCCCAACTATTGCCTCTACCACCGGAATGTTGGACAACCTACTAAGGATTATTAACCTCTAAAGAACAGAATTCTAACACTAATAGAAGCTGGAGTTCTGACACTTAAAGAGGAGCAAAAGAAGATCACTGCCAACATGGCAACTGTAGTGGTTGGAACCCATGAGTTCCCCGCAGGGGTGACCCCAATTCCAAAGGGTAAGTTGGTTACGAAGAACCTTGACCCTCATAAGAAGGCTCAAGAAGGACTTGTCCCTATAACAACTCAGAAGGAGGAAGTTATGTGGGTCCATCCTGATTTGCTACAGGACGAACAGTGGACAACCAGAGGGGGTCGAAAGAAAAAGCTGACTAGTAATGCTATCTCCGCGGAAATAAAAGATGAATACATTGCAGGGGCATTTATAGACTCTGAAGAGGAGGCCGAAGCCATGGCCACTCATCAAGATGGGGCGGGCCCTTCCGGCACTCGATCTGGAAAAACATATCTCAAGGACTATACCAGAGTAGACCCGAAAGATATATATGCGGAACTCGCCAAGCCTGCAAAGCAGAAAGGTCTTCGCTTCCAGAAAAACCCTGGAAAAGATGAAGCAGTCAAAGATACTACCTTCAAATTTGATATAATAGCTCAGTTGGCAAATATTCCAGCTCGAGTCACACTATATGAGTTACTACGATTATCAAAATCAACTCGTGAGGCGTTGAGAGTGGCCTTAGCAGACTCTGAGTCATTCCTAGCTCAGATTGTCGAGCCGGCCAACGAGGAACAGGACTCTTGCCCCCACTGTCATCAAGTGAGGAGGCAGGTTCCGCAAATCGTTTTCTCTCCGGAGGATATGCAGGTAAGAAATATAAAGCATAACAGGCCTTTATATTTCACCGGATATGTCGGATCCACGAAGGTGGACCGAATTCAAATAGATCTGGGGTCTGCACTAAGTGTCGTTCCCAGAAGGTTAATGCAGCTATTGGGGATTTCCTTCCATCGTCTGACACCAACCAACACAACAATATATGGGTTTAATGCCAATAATAGTTGTCCCCTCGGAAAGATCCGACTCCGATGTCAAATCGGGGATTTGAGGATGGAGGTCACATGCTACGTTATTGATGCAGATACCTCCTACAATATTTTACTAGGACGGCCTTGGATCCACGCTTACATGATAGTCCCGTCGACTCTCCACCAATGCATGAAATATTGCGATGAAGAAGGAGAAGTCCAGACACTAGTTGCAGATAAGCAACCATTTAAAGGGCTGGAAAATTACTTCACAGATGCTTTACTCTACAAGCCAGCCCACGAAGTCTCCAATGACGATCTTAGTAAGCCTCAAAAGCCTGACGAAAGCCGCAATGAGGCGGATACTGAGTACGAGCTTCCTGAAGAAGACAATGGGGGTGATTATGAAATCAACTCTCACTTAGATTTTAGTTTGAGTCTTGATAATAATGTAGCTGATGTAATAGAGGAAGAGTGGATTATCAATGAAAACATAAAGTTAGTCTACGAGCATACTGTAGCTACTGATTCTGAACCCTCTTGTACTTCCACTGAAGTGGATGGCCTGTCCGAACTTAAAATTCTGGCGGCATACCATTTGCCCCTCAGGTCATCCCTCCTCTCTCAATCAAAAATAACTAAGGGACAAGGTCACTTCTTTGAAGTGCCTCCTCGACAGGGGTCCCAAAAGCCGATCATGTTCGGCAGGGTAATTACGTCACCTCAACAAAGACAAAGCAGTGAAAGTGATGAACAAACATCACCACAATTTCACTTATATGAACAGAAATCCCGGCAAATGATGGAGAAGATGGGTTATAATCTCACCCAGAAATCGGGATTAAACTTTGGAAAAGGGCGACGGAATCTTATACCCTCGTTTAGACCGAGAGGAAAGAGCCCAGACTATTATCAAATGACTCGCAGGGGGTTGGGCTATGTATCGACTCCTCCCTCACCACCATGTCAAAATGAAGAAAGATCTTCGTCCGATGAGGATTTAAACCCACTTGACATGGACTCGGATATAAGTACCGGCGCCTGGTTTCAATTCTTGACAGCCAATATGGTTTCAGCCGCACCAGAAAGCGACGATATTCAAGATGATTCCTAGGCTAAGCATATGGACACTCTCTGGAATGTCCGCTTTGAACAGCATGACCCGCCCACAGAAGACAAATTGGTACAAGTTAATATGGGAACGGAAGAAAACCTGAAACCCATCTTCATAAGCGACACGCTAACTCCCTTAGAAAAGAAGGAACTTATATCTCTTATCAAAGAGTATATAGACGTGTTCGCATGGGGTTATGAAGACATGCCCGGACTTGACCCTCAAATTGCCACGCACCGTTTAAATATTAAAGAAGACGCCAAACCAGTTAAACAACAGCAAAGGCGTTTTCGATCGGAATTGATGGAGGCAATATTTCCGAGGTCAACAAGCTTATAAAATCCGGATTCATCCGTGAAGAGCAACATCCTAATTGGGTGGCTAACATAGTGCCGGTTCGTAAGAAGAACGGCAAAATCCGGATATGCATCGATTTTCGAGATCTGAACGCTGCATGTCCTAAAGATGAATTTCCACTCCCCATCACCGATGTGATGATTGATAATACTTGTGGTTATGAGAGGATGTCCTTTATGGATGGCTTCTCAGGCTATAACCAGATTAAAATGCACCCAGATGATGAAAAGCACATGGCTTTCAGAATGCCGCTGGGGGTATACTGTTATACGGTGATGCCTTTCGGATTGAAGAACGCTGGTGCAACCTACCAAAGAGCGATGAGCGTCATATTCAAAGAACACCTGCGCAAAATGGTAGAGTGTTACGTGGATGACTTAGCAATCAAAAGCAAGAACAAAAAAGATCATCTTCATGATTTAAGAACGGTCTTCGATCTTATGCGAAAACATCACTTGAAGATGAATCCCACTAAGTCTTTTTTGGGGGTGTCCAGCGGAAAATTCCTTAGGTTCATAATAACCTCAAGAGGAATTTTTCTTGACCCCGAAAAGGTGAAAGCAATTAGTGAAATACCACCGCCCCGCAATCTTAAGGAATTAAGGGGGTTACAAGGAAAGTTAGCCTATATCCGACGCTTCATCTCCAATCTATCAGGGCGATGCCAGCCGTTCTCTAGACTCATGAAAAAGGGGGTTTCCTTCATATGGGATGAGGCATGTCAACAGGCATTTGACGATCTCAAAGAGTATCTCACTAAACCTCTTGTGCTTATTGCACCGGTCTCTGGGCAGCCATTCCTTATATATGTAAGGACCATGGATGATACTTTAGGAGCATTACTTGCTCAGTATAATGAGCATGGCCATGAACACGCCCTTTATTACTTAAGCAGGACAATGATCGAAGCCGAGCGTCGGTATACCCCGATCGAAAAAGAATGTTTGGCCCTAGTGTTCGTTGTTCAGAAAATGCAACACTATTTTTCAGGGCAAACGATATATGTCATCTCACGAGTTAATCCCTTGAAAATCCTGATGACAAAACCAGGATCCTTAAACGGCCGATTGGCGAAATGGGCATTATTGCTATCGCCATATGATATACACTTCATCCCTCAAAAAGCCATGAAGGGACAGGCGATTGCCGATTTCCTTGCAGACCATCCAATTTGGTCCAAATTCAAACAGACGTCAGAAGTCAACACAGTTAGCAAAGAACAACCATGGCAAATATTCTTTGATGGTGCTGCCAGACGATCTGCTGCTGGAGTGGGGGTTGTGCTAATATACCCACATAAACATATATTATTGCCTAACGGTTACTCATTAACAGAACCGTGCACGAATAATGTGGCGGAATACAACGCGCTCATTATCGGCTTAAAAATGGATCTGCAACTGGGGGTGAATTATTTAGAGGCATATGCAGACTCTAAGCTCATCGTCAATCAGATGACGGGTGAGTATGAAGTCAGACATGAAGCCCTCATCCCCTATCATCAGCTAGCCGTTGAGCTAGCAGGATATTTTGAACAATTTTACATATATCATATATCTCGGAATGAGAACGTCTATGCAGATGCTCTTGCTGCGTTAGCTGCAACATTGGCAATCCCGCCAGATGGAGCTAAAAGCATCACCATTGGTAGCAGAGAACTTCTCCACCCAGATACGGTATCCCAAACCAAAGAGGTGTGCCAGACAGATTTAATTCTGGAACCCCATGATTGGCAATTTTCATTTATAGATTACACCCTATACGGGATACTACCAGACAATCCAAAGGAGGCCGCCTCGATAAAGAGGAAGGCCTCGAGATTCTACTTTGATCATACACTTCAGACTTTGTACAGAAAGTCAAATGATGGTCTGCTGCTACGCTGCATATCAAAAGCAGAAGCAGATGAAGTGCTAAGGGAAACACATGATGGAGTGTGTGGAGCTCACCAGCCCGGTCCAAAACTCGGAGACCGCATAAGAAGGTTGGGATACTACTGGCCAAATATGATTACAGAGGCAATGGCATACGCCAGACGGTGCCATGCATGCCAAGTACATGCCAATTTTATTCATCAACCCCCAGAATACTTGCACAATACCGTTGCTAGTTGGCCATTTGAGGCATGGGGAATGGATATTGTGGGGCTAATAACTCCCCCGTCATCCAGAGGATATCGGTTTATTCTTGCAATAACCGATTATTTTTCAAGATGGGCCGAAGCCGTGCCCATGAGAGAAGTAAAAACGACATATGTGATTAATTTCATCAAGTATCATGTCATTTACCGTTTTGGCGTTCCCCGAAGGATCACCATGATAATGGACCTCAATTCATCAGCCAAGGATTCTCAAGATTCTGCGATAAATTCAGAATCAAAGATATTGCTTCAATGCCATATAATCCCGCGGCTAATGGGTTAGCCGAAGCTTTCAACAAGACAATCATTAAACTCCTTCGGAAGTTTGTCTCCTGTAACAAAAGGGACTGGGATGAAAAGCTGGGAGAGTGTCTGTGGGCTTATCGCACCACCGTTCGCACCCCGACAAAAGCTACCCCGTTCTCCTTGGTTTACGGAAGTGAGACCGTCTTGCCTCTTGAAATCCAGATACCATTTTTAAGAGTGGTCTTAGCCACAAAGATGACAACAGAAGAGCGCCATCAATAAAGATTGCAAGAACTAGAGGCGTTAGATGAAAAACGTCTCAGGGCTCAGCAACAAATTGAGTTGTATCAAGCCCGAATCTCGAAAACGTTCAATAAGAGCGTTAAACCAAGAACCTTTAAATAAGGAGACTTGGTCCTGACTATTAAAAGCCCAATGATTCTAACCCACAAGACTAAGGGTAAATTTGAACCCAAGTGGGAAGGACCATTCGTTGTGGATACGGTATACTCTAGTGGAGCCTATCGCTTAATGAATCAGAACGGCAATAGAGTGATGATGCCGATCAATGGCAATTTTCTGAAGAAATACTATGCCTAAACTAAACCAGAATGATGACAGAGTAACTGTCACATCTGGTTCAGATCACTAGGAGTTTAACCATCAACTTGTTCATGTTACGCAAATGAGCACTTGAGCTTCTTTCTTAAAACTAGGCATGCGCAATTTGGCGCCTCTGCCGAAATTTGATGATCCTGATCCGGTCATCTTGGTATGTGCAGTTCAAGTTACGCATGAGAGTCTTGAACCGCCTCCACTTGTTCAAGTTACGCAGATGAGCACTTGAACTTCCTCCTTAAAACTAGGCATACGCAATTTGGCGCCTCTGTCGAAATTTGATGATCCTGACCCGGTCATCTTGGTATGTGCAGTTCAAGTTACGCATGAGAGTCTTGAACCGCCTCCACTTGTTCAAGTTATGCAGATGAGCACTTGAACTTCTTGCTTGAAACCAGGCATGCGCAGTTTGGCGCCTCTGCCGAAATCTGATGATCCTGACCCGATCATCTTGGTATATACAGTTCAAGTTACGCATGAGAGCCTTGAACCTCCTCCACTTGTTCAAGTTACGCAGATAAGCACTTGAACTTCTTGCTTGAAACCAGGCATGCGCAGTTTGGCGCCTCTGCCGAAATCTGATGATCCTGACCCAATCATATTGGTATGTGCAGTTCAAGTTACGCATGAGAGCCTTGAACCGCCTCCGATTCAACTCTAGGCATGCGCAAATTAGGCGCCTCTGCCGAAATCTGGTGGTCCTGACCCGATCACCTTGGTATTAGCAGTCTAAGTTACGCAGATGAGCCTTGGACTGTTTTACCTAAACAACTAAATCATTTTGATGACAAGTTATCTGTTGTGCAAACAAATTTTATAGCCAACAAAATAAAAGAATCAAAAGATTACCTTTATTCATCAATAAGGATGAAGTTACAAAGAATCAGTAAAGTTCTCTCTTTTATTACAAGTTCTTATTACAAAAAGAATGAAGAATAAAAGAATAGAAAGAAAGAAAGTTATGGATCTCCTAGAAGCCTCAATTTATTTGACGCCTCGTCAATCACTCGACGATGAGTTTCCTCCACATAGCGTTTGGCCTGCCGGCGTAAATCATCATCGTTTATTGCCAGTTGCTGGGCCAACCGTTGACGAGATTCTTCAAAAGCACGGCTACTCATTATGCCTTCTTGTTCGAGCTGTCCTTGTTGGAATATCAGCTCTTCCCGTTTCTTAACGGATTCTCCTAACCGAGACTCACTGGCTTCCAGAATAGCTCGAGCCTTAGCAATGGTCTCTCTGGCTCTAAGCATGGCGGCCTGACTTCCCTCAATCTCGAAGTCCACTATCTCTAACCCCCTGAGAATTGATTCTTGACTGGCTCGTAGCTCTACCAACTCCCGAGACTAGACTTCCTCTTGGGGGCTCAATTCCTCTTGACAAGCCACCAACTCTGCCCGAAGCCGCACCGACTCGATCTCGGTAATCGCTTCCATATCCGCTTGGCAAATTGTGTTTAGCGTATTCACCTGTTCTTCTAAAGCTTCAAGACGGGCCCGATAGGGAGCTGCTCGGTCACGTCCTCCAATCCTTTCAATATTATCCAGATAGCTGGACAACATTGGACGTCCAAGATTGAAGAAATCTCTTCCATCCAGGATCATTCCGATACACCTCCTTAGTAGCCGCAAAAAGTCATTTACACTGTGGTTGAAGAATTCTTCAAGAGGGTCCACAGTGTCTGTGTTTAAAGCAGGCAGTACTAAGGAAGATGTCGCTGGAGGAGGAGTAGCGTCTGTTGGGGTCGAGGAAGAAGAAGCCCGTCCCTGCACCAGATTCATAACATGCGGTGCCAGTAAAGCCAACATGAACTTGGCAGAACTAGGAACCCGAGGAGAAGTATCATTAGTACAGATCACTCGAGCAGCGCCACCAGCAGGGGTAGACGATGGTGTGTCTTCACCCGAAGTTCCTCCCGTGGCAGAAGTGGCTTCGAATGAGAACTTCAAATTTTCTTCATCTCCCGCTGGCAGAGGACTCGGGGCTGGAGGAGTCACCAATGGCTCAACAGCCATAATAGTAGATGGCGTTAATACTGCTGGTTGGAGAGCAGAGGGCACACCAACAACCACCGGAAAGGTTTCTTCAGAGCAGACCCCGGGTGTCGGAGATGGCAGACTTGGAGATAGGGTAGCCTCTCTTGCTGCGGCCGCAACAACCACCTCTATCCTATCATCACTCCCGAGTTCATCAATTGGGGGAACTGAAGAAGGAACAGAGGGAGGAGTTGTCGTAAAGTAGTCTGAACTACCTAATCCACCCGCTGAGCCAGTTGTGCCAGAATAATCCATCTTCTCCTGAGACTCTCCCCTGGTAGTCGAATGCATTGGCGAGTGGGGCTGACCACCTGCAAAAAAGCAAACAAATAGTGTTACATATAATGATGTAGTGAATAATAGATAGAAGATAGAATATGAAAACCATACCAGGAGATACAAGTCCAGTTGTCAGACTTAAAGGGGGAGCCATCGCTGTTTCTAGGAGCACACCTGTTTCGCTACCCAGAGGTTGCATCGCGGGGTGTTCGACAGATTCTGCGATTGGAGGAGTCAGGACCTCAGAGCACTTGGAGGTTCAGTAGGTCTACTCTCCTCTGTCGGCGCCGGAGGCAGAGTTGAAGCCAATAAATCTGAAGCAAACTTGGTTGCCGCCTCTTGAGGGACTAAGAAAGTCCCCGGGGCTAATTTCTGCTTCTTTTTCGCCGGTTCGCCTCTTACAGGTCTGCGGCGTTTAACGGTTGGACTCCGGGGACGGGGAACCAAGTCTTGGCGGGCACCACTATCGTCACCGTCATCATCATTACCATTATCATCATCACCATCAGAGTTGCCTGAGTCTGATGGATCGGCCGCCGCACCCAGGAATTCGTTCATTCCATTCACCCTCACTCTTTTGGCTCCTTTGTGGCTAGCATAGAAGGTCTCTATCTCCTTGCAGCAGCTGCGGTTGATGGAGAAGTTGGGCACTTCAGCATTAGCAACGCTGTACCAGGTACAGAAGTTTAACACCATGCTGAGCTCTGGCGATTTAAGGGGTAGCATAAATTCTGCTCCGGTTCCTCCAGCAACAAAATGGAACCAGCCCCGTGCCCCTGCGTACAAATTTCCCTCGTACGCCAACTCTTTGTTTGGATTTCCTATATAAAACTGCGTATATCCAAATTGACGAGCAAATCTGCTCGGGATATATGGCTTTATATAGCACATAGTGTCTTGCCTGTACACCAAGTGTCCGGGGCGAATATTTAATAACCACCAAAGGACCCCTGAAGATAAGGTAGTGAACTGGTTTGCTCCCAAAATATCTTTAAATTTAGATCCATACTCTCCCCTAGGGAAGTCTGGGAAGCAGCAAAAGATCTCATAGTTTTGAGATATATAGTTACTCCTCCAGACAGAGCGCTCGTATTTCTCTACGAGGAATGGCTTGTCAGTTGGGTTGTAATCAGCAGTGCTCATCAGCGACGAGCAGTGCATGACTAGCCACGCCATTAAATATGTATAGGGCATCTCTACCCTTGGGTTCAGTGTCTTCACCATGGCAGCTTCTTTGGCCGCTTTACCTTTCCCAGCTTTGCCTTTATTCTTCTCCGCTGGCATGAAGCTATTGCAAAGGGCCCGAAGCCCACTTTGGAGGTTGGCAACCATTGCTGGTAATAACCCGAACGGTCGACCATAGGCCAATAGAACAGCTGGATAGACGACATTCTTGGCAATAGCCTCCTTGGGAAGAGAAGAGACAACACATCTTTTTAACCAAAGCATCAGGAATCCCGCAAGCAGATCCCTGTCTGAAATTGGGAACTGTGCCTGGTAGTGGAAGCTCTGAAAGACCGTGCCCGGACCAAATCCTTTTTTATTTGATTCGGTCGTGTATGATGTGGCTTCTAAGCTGGAGATACGCTCCTTCACTTCTTCAATACTAATGGAAGGGCGTCCACGAACCATAGGGAGACTCTCCTTCAGATTAATGAAGAGATAGTCTGCCCACTTCTTATGACCAATCCCATGGTTCCTTACTCCAGCCAGGTCGGCACAAATATGATAATGGCACATCATTTCCCAGTAAGTCTGGTAGATGTGCTCATCTCCCGCTTTCAACATCTTCAATTCTTCAGCAGTGGAGATATATTCCTCATAAGGGATTTCGCCCATTGATAAACCAGACACTTCGAACATCTCATGGAGAGCGAATTCAAGCTCACCCACTGGTGTGAAGAAGGTGCCGGTCTCAGGATTATACATCTCCAGCAGGCAGAATAAGTGGAATGCACTTTGAGACAAGCCAAACTGGACGTTTCTAATGGTTTTGTACAAGCCAATTTCCTTTAGGGTTTGCTCATGGGTGTCCAGTATGTATTTGACAAATCTGAACCACTACATGTTGCCTTAGGAGTGGACCCATCTAAGTATTCTAAAGTCTTTGGCAGGGTACTGACCACCCTTGGCCAAGAATTCGCTAAGGAAAGTCTTAGCACGAATCGGGACTTCACCAACAGGGTGCTCTTTAGTGACTTTGCCTGGGAGGAGCCCCGTAATACATCTAAGGGGACCATCTTGAAATGCCCCATTCGCGCCGAATTTTCCGGTCGCGACACTATCATATTCACGAGTTAGCTCAAATTCTAACTCACGGTGGGAAGATAGCCTCTGGAGATACACCAAGGGGTAGCTACGCTCCATGTCAGGCAGAAACATGAGCAGATCCCCGGCTTGGTACAACCACTTGCCCTCCTCTTCAAAAAGGATCTTATCCGAGTGCTCTATAGCATCTCCAAAGAGGAACCCCGGCTTCTCCAACGCCTCCCGATTTGTGGCTTCAAAGGGCGCATCTGTAATGATCTCCCGTGCAGTAGCAGGGCTGTATCTGATCAGCTTTTCCCTGCGCTCTCTCAAACCAGGTTTGTAGGCAGCAAGAACAGTGGTGAAGCGAAACTAGGTGGCTGAGTCTGCACCCCCACCATAGCCAAAGTGATGTCCTTGGGAGATTGGATCCACTGAATAGCCAACTGCAAAAGAGGAATTAAGAATTAGGAAAATTTCTACAAAATCAGAAATTTTTTTAAGTATGAAAACGCGGTGCTAGGGATAACTCCTCGCGAAGTTAAGAAGATAACCTCGCGTTTTGGCAAAACGCGAGGATGATAAAATAACTTCGCGTTTACAAACGCGAAGCTAAAAATCTAACCTCGCGTCCGAACGCGATAGTTAGCAAAAATAACTTCGCATTTAGAACACGGAGATAACGCGATAGCTTCGCGTGGAGGAAGATCAGAGATCTTTTGCTTCTTCTCCAAGCCATTTGGCTGGAGTACGGCGATCTCGCCGGTAAAAGAAATGATTGGCCAGTTAAAACCGAGCCAAATCACTCTAAAAATATTCTAAAAAGTCCCAAAAGAGAGGTTCTTACCTCCAATAGGCGAGGCGTGGACTGGCTCGCCGCTGCCACGACCGCTGCCGCCGCTGCTTGCGCCAGTCGCCGACGGCGAGGCTGCGCGTGAAGAAGCGCGAGTCTTGGGTGCCATTGCTCTTGGAGAAATTGACGGAAATTCGGTCGGAATTGGTCGGGTCGCCTGAATCGTCTGATCGCCGGTAGCCTGGAGCTCTGGAGTTCTTGAAAATTCTTGAAAGAGTGAGGAAGAAGAAAAAGAAACTCCATTTAAATGAAGAAAACCGCCTCTTGGTATTCGGCGCGAAAATCGGAGCGACTAACTGATCAGTTACTCTCTAAAACGTGAAGCTATTAGCTTCGCGTGGTCATCTGAAACGCGAAGCTAGTAGCTCAGCGCAATATGCAAAACGCGAAGCTATTGGTATTTTAGCTACGCGTTTCTATGAAGCTTGGACTTGGCAAGCGTTATTTGGCACCTCTACCAAAATCTGATGATTATGACACGATCATCTTGGCATGTGCAGTTCAAGTTACGCATCAGAGCCTTGAACTGCCTCCATCAAACTAAGGCATGTGCAATTAAGTGCCTCTGTCTAAGTTAAATGATCCTTATCCGATCATTTCAGGTACTAACAAATATAAGTTACGCAAATGAGCCTTGGATTGTTTTACCAAAACTATGAATCAGTTATTTGTTGAGTAAGCAAAATTCTTGAAACCAACAGATAAAGAGAAAAAAAGTTATCTTTATTCATGAAGCAAAAGGTTACAGAAGAAGAGGGAGTTATAACTCTCCCAAAAGCTTCAACCTATTCATCGACTCATCAATAACCCGACAACTAGTCTTCCATGGAGTGTTGAAATTCCCTGGTTCACATACAAAAGATCTCCTTTGCAAATGTCAACTATGATCTGTTTAAAGTTCTTAGTGGATTATCTGAAGATACTGCTACAAGAATCCTAATGAAGATGCACAAGTTGGATTCGACATGCTACAAGCCCTTAGATAATCATCTCTATCGCTTTGGAAAGCGACAGAGATTGTCATCTAACATAAATGGTCCTTAAGAAAACTTAATGAGCTGCCGCAGAGTTCTTGTAACTCCTTCAAAAGTTTATCTCTTGGAGCCAGAGCTTGAAACCTGCAACTATGTTGTAAAGCATATGCTTCTGGCTTCCTTAGAGTTACTTTTGCTGATGAAGACTAGTAGAGCCACATGCACTCTTCTTCAAAAAGGATCTGGTCCGAATACTCCGCTGCAAAACAAGAATCAAGAGTTAGAGAAAACTCGAAAAATCTTCTAAGTATAATAATGCGGAGTTAAAAAATAACTTTGCGCGCAGCTGAGGAAATAGCCTCGCGTTGAAACGCGACTGCTTATCAAAATAGCCCCGTGTTTCAAACGCGAGGATGACGCGATAACTTCTCGTAAGAAGAAGACCAGAGTGCTTCTCCGTCTTCCCCTTTCTTCCCAAGCCTTACGGCCGGAGAACGGCGATCTCGCCGGTTCAAAAATGGTTGGTCGGATAAAACCGAGCCGAAACACTCCAAAATTGTTCTAAGGAGTCTAAAAGTTGAGATTTTTACCTCCAATGGGTGCGGCATGAACTAGTTCACCACTGTATCCGCTCCCTCGGCCGCTGCTGCCGCTGCCAACGACGGCCGCCGATCGTGAGGAGGCGCGCGATGTCGTACTCTTCTTAGATGACATCCTAATAATGAAAATCTACGGAGAATCGAAGGAAGATCGATTGAAGATCGTTTGTCGACATGAGTCATTCGGTCGCTTGAGCTCTGGATTCTTCAAATGAAGAGGAAGAAAAGTCAGATACTCTATTTAAATGAGTGAACCCGCCTCTTGGTATTCGGCGCAAGGTTCGGAGTAATTACTGAGTAATTACTAAACAGTTAATGAGCAATTACTCACTGAAAAGTGAAGCTATTTAGCTCCGCGCAAGTGAACAAAACGCGAGATAAACTTGATATTTTAACTCTGCGTTTGCAGTTTGAAGATCCAAAGTATTTCAAAATTTGCTAAGTTCTAAACCATTTTGAAAACTTTGGAGGGGGTTCTGTTGGCAATGAAAATTTCTAAGTAAATAGAGTTTTCCACAACAGAACGCGAAGCTAACTCCGCAGCCCCGTGTTTGGCTACTTTAGCCTCGTGTTTGAACAAAACGCAGAACTATTCAATAGCTCTGCGTTAGTTCCGCGTTCTGGTTTCTTAGCTCCGCGTTTTGATGAGTTTAACTCCGCGTGAGCAGATAACCAGAATCTCAAATTGATTGAGATTATGATTTGGATTTATCCAAATACCCAAATTAAGTCCGATCAGAACTCTAAATCAAATGATTTAAATCAAGACTAAGATATTTGATTGGAATCCTTGATGAGAGCAAATTCTATTTAAATAGAAACTCTCAAATCATCCTAAGGCTATAAATACCCTCTTGGGGAAGCCCTAGGGGTCTTCTTTTCTTCTTTTCGGCATCTTGGAGAATTCAAGTTACGCATAGAGCCTTGAGTTCGTGAAAGACCAGAGAAGATCGTCTACAGTCGGCCGTCATCTTCAGGAGAGAAGATTTCGACATCAGATCGTCCAAAGGAGCTGCTTGACAGATCACATCGCCACAGATCCCACAATTCATTGTAAAAGAGAGCGATTGAAATATAAAATCCTCTCGTTTGTTCTTTCTTTGTCTTGTTCTCTTCTGTTGTAATTCGAGTTTATTCAATGGAAGGAAAGCGAAGAAATTCCGCTGCGAACAGCAGTATTTAGCCCTTAATAGAAGGTACTAACAGTCCTCCATATCTCAAAACTATTATGTGAGCATGAGAGTAGCAAATCTTGAAATCTATCCCAACACTCGAATAATGGTTCAGCAAATCTTGAAATCTGTCGAATAATGGTTCTTCTTTCTAAAGAAAATTGAGAATTGCTTTCGTATATAATTTGTTCAATGTGAAGAAAAGAATTTCTTTAAAAAATATTTTTGCATCTCATCCCATCTTCCTATTAAATGAAGATGTAAAGAATGCAGTCATGTCTTTATTTTATTCTTTAGAGAGAATAGAAAGAGTTTAAATTTAAGTTGCACTGCGGTAATATTTTGAAGATTAATAATAGAGCAAATCTCATTGAATTCTCGAAGATAAAAATATAGGCTATTTGAATCCATCCCATGGAATTTAGGCAGAAGCTGAAGTACTCCAGATTTAATTTCGAAGTGTCCCATATTCAAAGAAAATATTGCATGAAGGTTGGATCGTCCTATCTGGTTATAGATAATCTCGTAAAGACCTTCCATTACCTCCACGATAGCTATTATCGTTTATGTTGTTATCTCCAAATCTATTATTATTATTACTTTATTTATGTTGTTATTATTATTAGTGCTCATGTTGTGAGGCGTTTGGTAAATTGGAAGTGTTTGTGGATTTGAGTACGATTAAATAAGTCAACCATTAGAAGTTCTCCTCCAACTGGTCATGCAAATTCATAATCGTAAAAAAATTAATGATGTAGAAACCGTAATTTATACTAAAGTGTAACACAATGGTATTGATTCCTGACAGTGGCACAAAAAACTTAACTGTGATCTAAATCATAAGCTCCTAAGTACAAGGATTGAAAAAGTAGTATAAGGGTAGTAACCCAAAATTGTTCTTTCTAAATTCGTTTTGATTATTGCGTTAATATTAAAAAAATAAATTATGGAACTTAAAAATGAAAGATTGAATTTTTATAACTAAAACTAAAGATTGGGGATTAATTACTTTAAAATAAAATTATTTGAACAGATAAATTAACTTTCCCATAGAATAATTTACTGTAAGTGTTTTTGCTTATTTATCTCAGTTGCATAAATCATATGGTCTCCCTATAACTATAAAATATATCTTTAAAGAATAAATCAAACAAAGTTGCAAACTTGATATTTTGAATTGCTTCCCCCAATTAAACCTACATGTATTTTGAATTTATCTAAGCATGCAGTATGAATAATAAAAATAAATGTTCAAAGTCTAAGTTTACACTATGCCTACAAAGTCTATGGTATATAAAAAACTAAGTAACAAATATATCATTAAGCAATAGAATCAAATACTCAAAATCATATCTTAATCCCTTTAACTATAATAGGGAATCAAAGATACTAACTTTATGTAAATCAATTAATCATAATAAAGCAAATAGAAGAACATACCTGTAATTATCTAGAATTTGTTATCTCATTTGAACAAATACGAAAATTTAGCCACTCATACTCATCATAACTATAAATAAAGGATAAAAATTCTTTTATTGTTTGAAAGAGTACAAAAACTAAAATCTCTAGTATCTCTCTAGTCTGTATTCTCTATTGATGCATATTCTCCTCTTTCTCAATTATATTGGGCATCTATAGCATCTTACAAAACCCTATCATGAAGTCTAATTACAAGAAAACTCTATTTTCTCTCAAAAAGATCTAAAAAATCAAATTTCAAACATGGCTTTCAAAAAGTCTATTCGATAGCCGCTCTCGGGTATGCTTTATAGTCGATGGTTATCGACAGCCGATAGATAGCTGTCAACAGTCAGATTTGTAAAATCATAGTTCTAACTTGATATTTGAGATATACTTCGATTCTTTGATTTCCTTGCATATAAAACCTTACAAAAAAACTACAAAGCACTAGAAAAATATCATAGTGGAGAATTTGATTAATAAAAATATTTTTTTCATTAATTTCTTGAATTAATCATCGAAATTGGATTACGTGTGCATAAAAAACTAAAATAATTACACATTTCAAGATAATCAGTCCTTGCTCTGCGAAATTTGAAATTGAAAACTAGATTAAAAGGTATAACTTAATTTACTCAGTATCCGTCCGTATCAGTATCTGGACTCCCAGGTTAGTACAGAAGATACAAAATAAACTGATACAAGGGTTCAAAGATTAGAGTCATTACACAAGTCTCACTTCCACTAGCAACCTGATCGACCGACTGGAGTCTTGAGCCACTTACCACCATTCTTGCACCATGTCAACATCATCTCTCACTGTCGGAACCACCACTTCTCAGCAGAACTTCATTCCTCATTTTTGTGACAGAGAGGCAGTTAATCACTTCTCCTTTAGAATTCATCAAGATGCAAGATCTATCTCTCTTCTTAATGAGCTTATGTCCTATTACATATAGGTAGATAACCCCCTATTATGATCCTAATTAAAATTTGAATTCTTTTCATCTTATAGACCCAATAAGATAACTATCCTAATTATCTATTTGTTTCAAAACAGGAAGCCTTTCATAATTAAAAACAGACTTTTTATATACCTATTATATTTAAGAATTTTTTTTAAGATGATAAAACCATGCTTGACTATTTTTTTAAAATATTTATATAATGGTATTTTTTTTCTATTTAGATATTCATTTTGATCAGAAATTTAAAGTCAACCTATTTGATGAACGAATTTTAAGTTAATATGAATTCCTTCTTGAACTCACTTTTCGTGCACTGCTTCTATTATTTTGAATCTCTCATTTATATATGTTCATATAATTAAGTATTATTTAATTATATGAAATTTGGTAATCTCTTTAACTTTATTCAAATAAAATATATGTCATGAATTGACTAATGAATAATTATAAATAATAAATTGGAACATTAATTCTTGGTGATAATAATTGTAATATTTTATAGAAACATTGTTTGGAAAATAGTTCCAAAAGAAAGTTTTTACATTTTCAAGAAACGTGCTTGTATAGAAATCCTCTCACTTCCTTACTCTTATCTAGTAATGTGTACTTATGAGATGCAGTCAGAAAATCTCTGAAATTTAAACTCAAACTGAATCAAAATTAAATATTGACTGGAAATGTATTATACCAAACTTGACACCATCTTAATAACTATAAGCAACACTGGATTGGAGAAGACCCTAATTGATGTGAATGTTATGTTTTGGTTGTACAGTCAAGTTGTGCAATTGATTATGCATCCACTATGGATGTGTGGTGATTCGCCGGATCACATCTGAAAATTATTGTTTGCTATTGTGTAGATCCAAGTCAGTTATGGACATCCTAGTGACAATTTTTAAAAGCTCGTATGGTAGACAATCGAAACACAGATATCATATAAATTAAATTATCCAATAATAAATGACATCTTATATTAGAACATTTAACATGTATGCTATAGTTTAACTTTGATTAAAACATTTTATTTTGGTGACAATCTGACGACTTGGGTATGTTGCTCAGATTTTGAAATGGGACTAGTAAATCAAACTTATGATGACCACATATACTTTTCAGAGATAACTAAAGTCTCATAACCACCATCTCTATAAATAATTATGTATAAAAATGACTTTCTATTTAGAACCATACTTGGTTTAATTTCTGCTTTTTTCCATTGTCCTAATGTAATAACATCAATAATGGAATAAAAGACTTTCCTTATTACATTACTTGCATTTATTATTCTATAACTGTGATGATTGTGACTGATATAGTACTGCGCTTAACATATTTATTTCAAGTGTATTGCAGATATCCATTTAACACTATTGCATATTGTAAGTCCAAAGTAGGGCGTGATCCATTCTCCCAGCCAGTGCACGTACTATCTGGCATGCTTCACATCGTCTACAGTAATCGTGTGTGTTTCTAAATATTGTAGGCCAATAGAATCCACACTAGAGTAACTTGATAACAGTCTTTTTAGTCAAAAAGTGGCCCCCACATGTTTCTATATAACAGAAGGCTTTAATGCTCTGAATCTCGTCATTAGGCATACAATGCCTAATGATCTTATCCGAGCAATATATAGACAAATAGGGATCATCATAAAAAAATGGCACAACCATAAGAAACCTTCACTTATCTTGCGATCTCCAGTACTGCGTCATTACTTCTGCAACCAAAAAGTTAGCTATATCAACAAATCAGTGAGTAGATTGGAAAGAAAATAACTAACAATCAGGTAAAGAATCTCTGATGGATAGTTCATCTGTTTAAAAATTTAAGCAAGAAAGATGGCCGGCGACCACATTCTCTACTCTGTTTTTCTATCTAATTTCGAGATCGAATTCTTGGAGCTAGAGTACCATCTAGTGAGGCATCGTTTGGCATCCTTCTCTGCCTATAAGTATTTAAGTGCCAAGTTATCTATTAAAACAATGTGTGAGACCCAGATATTCTATTATTTAGACTATATACTTGATATAATAGTAATTTACTATGATTTCCTGTAAGTATTTAATATGATTGCCTAGTAAAATTAAATACTATATACTTGCAATACTTGTAATTTACACACAAGATACACTCAATATACTAGCCTTGTGTTTTTTTCTAAAGTTCATGACTAACGTAATAAAAACTGATGAAACATAAAGAGCGTGACATAAGTTATTAATTGTGATATTGTTACTTATTATATTGTTTAAATGATTTTCTTATATTATTTCAGTTTTATATTATTTTATTTTATTTTATTTTATTGGTCGTATTACTAACTACCTGGGTGTGCATGCCAGACTTAGAGGTGGGTCGGAGTAGGATCTGCCCTACTTTGAGAGCTTGCAGAATCGAAGGGGAAGTTTACAATAGGATCATTTCTTCTTAGTTAAATTTGTTTTTAATTTCTAGTAAAATATAATAAGTTACATGGGCATACCTAGTTGTCATGACTCGACACATTTAGTATTAGTTCTCGGTATTACTCTTTGTTGCTATCTTCTTTTAGTCTCTTTTTTAAATAAAATTATCTCTTTGAGTAAAGCCTCATTTATTTATTTAAGAATTATTGTGCTAAATTTCAACTCTAATTGATTGCATTGTAAATTAAGGCTGGTTATGGTTGCATGACCCTGAATGACTTAGCTATCCATGTGTTGGATAATAAGGCATTACATGTAATGAAGGGGGAGAAAACACACAAAGAGATATGTATACAATAATATAACTAGTGTCTATTATACAGATCGAACATATGTCCTTGGTCAAAAATTGGTTATTCGACATGAACTTTATTGGAGAGTAAGTAATACAATCTCTCAACGGCTCTCTCATTTTTTTTCGAGATTACAAATTCTCAAATATTGTGTATGCCAAAAGATATCTCAACCCATAAAGGAGGGGTATATCTATAGTTAGTTGTAGGTAGAGTCATACTTGGATTTGAACCCATGTAGTTTCTAGATCTAAGATGTATTCTATTATTTTTGGAGAGAGACTTTCTTGTTATAGTTGAACTCGGTTTTCTTGTTTTTTTTAAGATTTGATCTCTCCCTCTTGAGAGGATCCTTATTAACAGAGGATTCTTGAATCTCCTGAGCCTCATAGACTTAACAGATTCTCGTATGGACTTTCTAATTACAGTCAGTTTTTAAATCTTCACTTCCAACATTCATAGTTAATCTTATACTTCAAATTCTTAAATTAAATGAATAATTATATTATTTTTTATGGAACTTGATCGAAATTCAATGAAAAACCAAACTAATGAGTATCCAAATCGAAAAATCAATAGATATTATAAATCCTATTTCAATCCAGAACCGGATAGGATACGGAAAAAATTAGAACCCAAATCCTGGATTTGGGTATGGATATGAAAATCTGAAACCTATCCGACCGATACCAATCCTATTTTTTCTGATAATAAGGTCTTAGTCTAATTAATTACTCAAGTTAAAAGTTTAAAAGTAATTTATTTCTATATTCATAGTAAATTTATGCTTCCAGTTCTCAAAGTAAATGAACAATTCTATTGGTTTTTTTTTTTTATGAAACTCCATCAAAATTCAATGAAGAATCAAAAGTGAAACAAAATGACAAGCATTCGAACCCGACACGCAACATCCCATTGATTTTTTGGGCATTATGAACCAATTTCAATCTAGAACCGTTACCTTTCAAATAGGATATGAAGCAAAATTTGGAACCATTACCACTTTGCAAATGAATCTAGATACATATAATCCTAAACTAGCTCATTCAACCCGATACCAATTGTAGCTTATCTACATCGATGGGAATCAAAATTGGAAGCATAGGGTATTATATTACCGAGCAAGCTAACCCGCTTTCACGGTATCAACCCCAGTTAGGAGGGGCTAAATAAGTAATAAGAAAAGTTTGAAAAGAAAAAGTTAAACAATTTTTCCAGAAGACTTGGCTCTGCCTCATCTATTATTCATGTACAATTGTAGAGAGTTTCCCTCCCAAAGATGTAGAACTGTCTAGAATAACTTTTATGGCAATCCTTATACTGATTCAGTCTCTGTGGCCGGGGTTTCAGCAGGAAGAGGCAATTTGTGGAGAATTTTCCCCTTATGTAGATGTAAGAACAAAAATGGAAGGATATTATATCTGAAGCAAACTCAAAAACACATTGGAGATGATAATTTTGCTCAAAAAGCAACCCTTGATAGACTAACAAATATAGATGAAACGTAAAACGCCATGAACAGAACAAAACAAAATTTACTAAACATCGCGAACGCAAACGTAAATGAGTGGAACAAGGGCTAAAGAGTCGGTCGAATACGATCTGTCAGATAAATGATAAATGAACACATCTGTTTTTTTGCAACGGACATAATAAGAGCAATTTTAACAACTGGAATATGTACTATTGGAGTGGATTATACTATCAATTAATGCAAATTATTTCACACAAAGCCCTACTACTCAAAGATCTCATTAAACGTTCACAATCATGATATGATATGATACTAAACTTTAATCCTAATTATTGTACAACACATGAATAAAGAAAGAGACGCTATCGCACACTCCCACTCACATGACAAAGAAACAAAACCACCAGCTTGGCGTGTAAACAGCAATCAGAATCCAATGCCGGCGGTGCCAATGGGCTGGTGCCGGGACTTCCAGAAGCAGGATTCCGGTGCCAGCCTGGCCGACGATTTCACCGGTTCCGACTTGCATCGTGTCAGCACGAAATGCTGCGGCAATGGTCCGATGCCTGGGCTCTTCAGCAGCTTCTGCTCGATTGGTGACAATGCTGCCGGAGGCGGCTTTGCTGGAGTTTGTGGGGCAACTACCGTATTTGCAGTTGTGACCGCAACCATATCCCTACTTTCGGTGCACTTTCCTTCGATCTTGCTACTGTCATCATCAGCATTGCCTTTGGTTTTGGATGGTTGATTGACGGGATAACTGTAATTGGGACGCCACCGGAAGTCGGTACTGCAGACCCATGTCTCTTTCGAGACTTCCATTGATAACTTTGGCTCGTACATCATCAGAAGAAGGCAATCCGGCAGTTCTCTGTTCTTCTTCTCCCTTTCCACTACTTGGGATTCTTCTTTCTTGCTCACTATGATCTTCTCTCTTACTTCACCACCGGCAGCCACAGCTACTACATGGGTTTGGATTTTTTCAGTGGTCTTGGCTTCCAGGGCCTTCGACGGCTCCTTCACCGGTGGCCTTTCTTCTTTCTTCATTTGCTCCCAGGAATGAGCCTCAGGTTTTTCTTTCGGACCCATGTTCTCCTTCTCTATGGAGAAGCTCCATCTCCTTCTGCCATCTTTCTCAACCGAGAAGCTTGATCTCCTTGCTTCTTTCTCCGAGGAGAAACTAGGCCTTCGAGCTTCCATCTCGGTGGAGAAGCTATGCCTTCTCTTCTCCTTCTTCTCCCTATACGAAAAGCTCCGCCGCCTTCCGCCTTCCTTTGCCCTGGACAAGTCATTGTTTTTGGGGACAGTGCAACTTACGGATCGCCTCAATACAATCTCAACCTCATCTCCCTCATCTCCTCCTCTTTGCACAAGAATAGCTTCTTCTTCTTCTTCTTCTTCTTCTTCTTCTTCTTCTTTTTCCGCTGCTTTCTGTCTCGCTTGATCAATGGACACGATCTCCTCCATCTTTTCCACCACTTCAGGTGGCTCCACCAAAACTACTTCACCAGGGATCTCTGCTCCTTTCTCCGCTTCAACCTCAAAATATTCCACAACGGTCTTCTCTTCTTCTTCTTCTTCAAGGGCTACCGCAACCTCATCTCCTTCGAGTTTCTCATCTATCACTAACTCTTTCTCTACTTCTCCAACAATCGTCGAGGCTTGCTCAACATGGGCTTCGTCCACCACCCCTTCTTGCTCCTCCTCTTTGGCTACTTCATCAACTTTCTGACTCTCTTCATCACTAACTACTACCACTTCTTCTTCGCACTGAACTCTCATTGCTGGCGAATCCCAGAACCTACTCGCTAGCGCTGCCATCCGAACCGGATCTGATCTGCACCTCATCAACAACAGCGCATTCCTTGGCGGAACACAAATGCCCACTCTCCCTTTCTCCTCATTATCATCCTTCTCCTCCTCCACTCCCTCCTCCTTCCCAACAACCAAAATCTCTTCCTTTCTCGAGCGAAAAGGCGAAACATAAAAATCTTCCTCCTCCTCCTCCTCCTCCTCCCCCACTCTTCTCTTCTCGAAAACCTCAACCTCGACCTCCTTCTCCGTCACCACTAGCCCCACAAACTCCCTCCCCTTGATCTCCCCTCCCTTTCCCTCCTCATCCCCCTCCTCTATCGCCATCAACCACCTCGCAAATACGGCACCACACGACGACGACCTCCGCTTCGCCGCCCTCTTCGCAGTCTCCTCCTCGCCCCTCGCGGAGCAAGACCATCCGCACGGCACGAAGCAGTTCAACTCGGACCCGAACGACCTCAGCGCGTCGCAGATGCTTACAGTCTTCCTACTCCTGCTGGCGGCGGCGGTGGACTCGCTCCTGCGGAAGCTGGCCTCGCGGCCAGATCTCGACCTGGCGACGTAGTTTTTCGCTTTCTTCTTCTTGGATTTGACCCTGACCTGGCCAATGCAGGTGACCTTGGGGGAGGAAGGCTCCGCCGACTCAAAGGCGGCGCCTTTCTTCCTGCCGACGGAGATCCCGGCAGGGGGGAACATGGGGGACTGGCCTCCCTTGATGCTGCCGCTGCTGCGGAGCCTGCGGCTGAGGGAGGAGGAGAGGGAAGGGATGCTAGGGTTTGAAGAGCTCCGATTGGGGCTCATCAGGGATTTGGAGGAGGGGATCCTCATGGTAGCGGTTGCGGTCCCGGCGGAGGCGGAGGAGGGGCGGGAGGTGAAGCAGATGAAAAGCTCGCTGCCGCCGCCCTCGATCGTCCTCTTCATCCTCTGCATTTTGATCTCATCTCATTTGAGAGGGGAAAATTAAAGACTTTTTTTTCCCGTTGCCTTCTTCTTTTTGTGCCGGAGAGAGAGACAAAGGGGAATCATTAGCAAGTGCGCTGATTGGGAGATCGCCACTCGGATTTGGAGTTTATTACGCGAGTGCCATTGTGTGAGCGGTTGCTTTCAGTGTTCAATTGCCACATGCGAGTAGGGACAAAGACGAGAAAGATGGAGGCAATGAAGAGGAGGAGGGGCTGACGGTGAGGTTACCATTGGAGTTTCAGGTGGTGTCACTTTTTTTGGTTTTTTAAATTCGATAAGGGAGTCGGGTCACCGCCACGTGAGAGAGCATACATCTCACTGTCTCCGTCTGCATGTTTGAGTGTTTGCTGTGTTGTTACAGACTGTGCCGTTGCAGTCAAGCAGGGGAATATGGTCCCCACTCCCCGGAGCAGGACAGATCAGCATTTCGGGGAACTCTTCCGTTAACAAGTTCTTTTATTTACTTTTTAATTCTTATAATTGAATTTAATTAACTTGCTAAACACTTACCCTTTTCCTGTGCAAACTATATTGCGACAGCCAAGCGGCCTGCTCGCATTTTTCAAAATCCTAATTTTTTTTTCAAGCGAACGAAGCATACCAAAATAAATTGCCATCCCGTTTGAGAGAAGCCATGGAGCAAAACATTCTTGACACCATGCATGTATCATCTATCGATCGCTTAATATATTTCCAGACTAAATCCCTTGATTGGTCGAGAGTACAGTTTACTTATAACAAACTGGACATATATATTATGTATGATATAGCTAGATGGGGAGTGTTAAGAATAAATAGGTAAGGGGTTTTCTGTAAAATAATTAAACTATATAAAAAAAATTGGCAAGACAACAATTCCTTTCAAACATTGTTAGGACCCTATCATTAAGAGCCTGCAATTGCATTTACCTCTGATTTCAGTTTTGTCTCATGGCAAAATACATTTTTCTTTAGTCAAAATGCCAGTGGCCCTCTTGTAATTTGGCATCAGGGATTCGCTCGAGAGAACATCCGCGTGAAGAACTCCTTTCTTCGGACGTCACAAGGCAAGGAATTATACATCTTGCACGCGTTAGGAAAGAATCACACTTTACTTGTATAATCACATATTCCTTAGTTAGAAACTCTTCTGTCATTTTTCTAAGTAAGAAACCACTCTCTTAGATCTTATAATTTCGAGTGTTTATGCTCTACATTGAGCTCAGACTGTTAATCTAGCAGATTTTGGTAGAAGACTTTCGACTCATAACTCCAAATAAATTCATTCTTCTCTTATTAGAAAATTAATTGTATTCTATTCAACTTTCATATTTTACACACTTTCTAAATCCGTCTCAAACTCTGCCAAAATTGGACTTGATCGCTTGTTCATCAGACATGAGCTATCCTCATCGAACCCTTTCGTACTTATAACTAGTTTTTGCATGGTCAATTATAATTACAATGACCGAGCTATGAGAGAATTGAATGATAGAGATATGTGTTGTGGAAGTCACGTCATATTTGTGAATTACATATTCTTATAGTACCTAGCAGTGTGGTAGGTTCATATAGGACCAACATTTTGGTTATAGTCCCGATTGCACGGGACAAACTTGCACCTAGAAGTGTGGTTGGAAAACCAATATCTTGGTCATAGTACCAAATATGCATGAAACAAAATTAATACCTATTGGTGTGGCTGGTCAAATGAGACTCGCATCATGGCTGTAATACTAGGAATACACAATACACTTGTAGAATACGTGTGCTCTATCCATTAGTCTGCTCCAAATTAAGAAAGTAATCAATAAATTCACTCTGTACTAACTTGTAATTTCCTTGTTTTAGAATTGAAAAAACATGCTAACTACTGCGGAAATATGTGTTACTCGATCGATTTCAATTTAAGTACCAATTATTAAAAATAGTTAATCAATCAATGTATAAAATAAATCTCAAATCATTACACAGATTAACGATGTAAAAACCTAACTTGGAAAAAAAAAACAACTGCACTAAAATTTCAACTCATGACTGCGACTAACCAATAATATAAGAACAAACTCATTTATTAGACAGTGATGTGATAATTTACTGCAAGCGTACAGTGTCGGTTGTAGTGCTTTATATATCATCCCACAGAGTTTTCAGGTGTTTTGCAATTCTTACTAATTCTATAGTCTAACGGACTAACAAAGGATTCTAGGTTGTATTTGGGAGTTATTCTAATTAGCCTAAGATCTAGAATCCACTAGTTTCCAACCATATATTTACTTCTACTATATTTTTCTATCATAAAAAAGTGATATTTTAGTTTAATCTTTACTTCAAGTGTCTTAAGCATAAGTTATCAACTTATGTGCAAGTATAACACATCAAAATACTATTTTTCATAAAAATAAACTAAATCATTTGATAAGTCAATGAATAAGATGAAAATCAACAATTTCAAACCCTAACTAAGTATAGGCTATCAAAAAACTTAACTCAAGTATAATCTATCAAAATATTAATCTACGAGTTCTTGTATTTTAATCTTTTAAAGGAAAAATCATATCTTTATTATTTTATTTAAGAAAAAAATACTAGAGAGCAATTACATGGTAGATTCTAATTTCATCTACATCCTAGAGCTAAACTAAATTAGTTACACATAATTCTAGTAAGCAAAATTAAATTTCTATTCATGAAAGTAATTAAATCTAATTTAGAAAGCGATAATAACCTAAACTAGAAAGCAATTAACTCTATCTAAAAATCAAATAAAAACTTGAAAGCAATGGCATACCTCTAGAGCACAGTATTGCGGCCGTCACCCCTTCAGTAAAATCCTAATTTTATTAATCAAAATTTCGAGTACAAACTACTACTTAAAAAATCCTAAAATATAAGAATATGGCCAATATATATAGGTTTCGGAACTCAAACCCTAATTCTAATACAACTGAAAAACCACAAAATTACATCAAAACCACCGAAGAAAAATCAGCCATGGGCCCACTTTTTGGCCGCTATTTGGCGGCTAAAACCGTCATTTGGCGGCTAATGAATGGCCAATGGTCCTGATTTTTCTCCTGCACGAGTCTCTTGTCATGTACACTTGATTCTCCTGACTGTATTTGACTTTGACTCTCTGCACTATTTTAATCTTGTAGCTTTACTCTTTTTGAACTCTTTTCTGACCTTGATTTTCTAACCTGGCTCTGATTTCATGTCATCTCTTTGTACGAATCGGATTATCTGTAAAACAAACTAAAAATACCCGAGTAGCATTTATTTATATACAAAATTAGATAAAATATGGGAGGAAAAATATAATATATGATACTTATCACACCCCACACCTATCGTTTGCTAGTCCTCGAACGAAACCTAATCCTAAAAAGAAAAAGAAAAATCTTAACTCATTTTTGTAGGAATTGCGATTGCATTTAGCACGTGCAACAAGCGTTTAAATCTCTAAGTTACCCAAGTGGACGAGTAGTGTCTCGTGAGGGTTTACAATGAATATACCCACAAAATTCATGAAGAAAATAGATTAAGAAATAAAGAAAAGAAAAAATAAGGATAAACCAAAATTAAGAAAGATAAAAAATTTATACAAAAGAAAGGAAAAAAAATCTTTTTTTTTAATATTTTCATCAATTAATCTTACTAATATACAAACTCAAGAATGCATTTAGATTATCAATTTTCAAATCGAGTGTCATATCAAATACACTTATCATTTTAATAAAAAATTTAAATCCTATCTTTCAATACCTATTAACAGATAATTTATTGGTTCCTATACAACTACGTGCACGTGTGATAGTCTATTTCGGTTTTGGATTCCAACTCTAACACATGATTCATCTCCTCTCTCATAACAATTTTTTTCTTTTTTTTTCCTTTTTTTAAAGAAATTTCACTTTTAATGCGAATATTCACGCTTCTTTAGGCGCAAAGTACCCGATTACTCAAATCATACTCTCTCTCTCTCTCTCTCTCTCTCTCTCTCTCTTCCTTTTTTTTAAAGAATATTTAACCTTTCATGCGAATATTCACGCTTGCTTAGGCACAAAATACCCGATTACTCAGATCATACTCTTTTTTTTTTCACTTTTGAGCCTATTGCCTTAATACCAGGCGCACCCCATTATTTTATCACTCTCGAGACTATTACATTAATACCAGGCTCACCCCATTATTTTATTCTCACCTTTTTTTTGTTTAGAGAGTGAAGACTTACTCAATCATTATCATATTTGTCCTTAACCTAATAAACTATTGTGAAGTGAAAAATAAATATATACTTGCCTCAAAACTACTGTTAGCGATATTTATTTTTCAGATTTTAATCTTTTTCATAAAATTCAAAGTGTATCGTCCAATCTACTCTCCTATCCAATTTTAAATCTAAATTTGTTCGTTTTATCTTTAATTAGGTTGATCTATTGATGAAAATAAATATATTTTCTGATTTTTTTTTAGTTAGTTGTTACCCTAAAAACTACCCAAAGTGCAAAATAAAAAAACCTAAAAATCTAAAAAAAATAAAGATTCTAAAAAAATTAAAAATCCTAGAAAAACACAAAGAAAATATTCTAACCCACTCCCGCACACCTAAAGTCGTATATGCCCTCATACACAAATCAAAGGTGGTAAAATAAATAAGAAAACTATGAAATACATATTATATATTTACTAAAAAATTCAAACTGGTTACGACCTCTTGATCGCTTTCCACTCTCATAGTATGCTCTTTTATATTTTGATATGGATGAATTTAGTCTTTTTGTCAATTTTGCATTTAATCTTTCCATCTTGTTTTTGATTTTTCTCAATTTATTTCTGCCCTTCTTTTTTTTATTCAATAGTAAAGTTTTGAGGTTAGAAAGCATACCTTTACCATCCATATTCGACCCACGAGTATCTTTCATCGTAGTAAATATTTTGGTTTTATTAACATGTGAAATAACATACTCATTTTGATGTAGCAGAATCATGAGTTCGATTTTGGATCGTCCTTCCAAATCATTAGGTACCATAACCTCTTCCGTTTGATGTTCATTTCATTCTTCAATTATTATGGGCTTGTCATGCAAATTTTTTTAATTCTATCATCAAAATTCTCAAAAGAAAATGGCATACTAATGGACTTATAATCAGTCAAGTTATTATGAAGAGATAAAAATTCTTTTTCACAATTTTCATCATATAAATCAAATGATAATGTGTCACTAGCAAGCTCACCATGAGGTAAATCATCAAGCAAAATATCTTTTTTATCACTAATTTCTTCATAATTATTGTCACAATGGTCTAAAATAGGTTAATCACAATGTTGAATTATAGACTCATCATGCATAAAATTATTTAACTCATTTTGAATCATATCTACTTCAAAATATGACTGAAGTGGTTGCTCATTGGAGTAAGATATGTTCAAACTATTAGATGGTTGATCTCCAAAGAGTTTAGTTTGAGAAATCGCATTGAGAAGATCTTCCATACAAGATTCAATTTGAGGGGATAATTTTTGAGAGGATGATTCTAGCAAAGTTTATATATCTTCCTCTATTCTACGTCTTCGTTCCTTAGACTCATGATTATAATTTTTCTTATTTTTCTCAAATGATTACATCTCAAGATCATTAGTGAAATTTGAAGGTGGATATAATAGATTCGTATATATATTTGATGACAATTTAAAGGGATTGTATGTAAATTCTCATGACATGCATATTTTGTTTCTAATCTTTTTAATCTTTCATCTAACATATTCAATTGAATATCTTATTCATGATTGAATGTAGAACAGGAAGATGAGTAACCCATAAAGAAAGGATCAGATGGAGGACTCTCTTGATATAACTCTTGATTATATGCAAAATTAGAATTATTCATCTATTCATAATTGTAATTTTATGTATAAGAAGCACTCGTAGGTTCATTATATATGTTGTGAATTTGATTATGACCTAGTCCTAGCGAACTTCCTATCCATGGACACTGATAATAATTATGATATAGATCACGATAATGATAGCAACCAGTTTGATTTTGAAACAGTTTTTTTGTTTTTAATTTTTTTTTTGAAAAAGGTGGAGATGGAGAGAGATGGAAAAGAAATAAAAAGACTGATTGTTTTTTTTTTTATTCTTTTTAGAACCAGGGAACCATAATACAGAACTGGAGAAAAAGTGGCTCATTTTGTACCTGCCTTGCTGCCAATTAGCGATTTTTGCCACCAAATAGCAGCAAAACCAGAGACCTTGACTCTCTGGTTTCTGCTGCTTAGTCTAGAGGCTCTTGTGATCCCTTTTATTCTCCTGTATCTGCAATTTCTGTTCTCTGCACACTCAACACACACTGTTAACCCATAAAACTTTAGAAAAAGCAAGAAAAATACCATTAACCTCCGGCAACGGCGCCAAAAACTTGATGTCATAATTTATTGAAAGCGCACAATGTCAGTTGTAGCGCTTTACAGGTCGTCCCACAGAGATCTCAGGTGTTTTGTAATTCTTACTAATTCTATAGTCTAACGGACTAACAAATGATTCTAGGTTGTAATTGGGAGTTATTCTAATTAGCTTAGGATTTAGAATCCACTAGTTTCCAACCATATATTTACTTTTATTATCTTCTTCTATCATGAAAAAATTGATCTTTTAGTTTAATTTTTACTTCAAGTGTTCTAAGCATGAGTTATCAAGTGGTGTAAAAGGATAACTAATCAAAAATACTACTTTTCATAAAAATAAACTAAATCATTTGATAATTCAATGAATAAGATGAAAATCAACAACTCCAAACCCTTACTAAGTATAGGCTATCAAGAAATTTAACTCAAGTATAATCTATCAAAGTATTAATTTACAAGTTCTTGTATTTTAATCTTTTCATGAAAAAATCATAACTTTATTATTTTATTTAAGAAGAAAATAGTAGAGAGCAATTACATGGTGGATTCTAGTTTTATCTACATCCTACAGCTAAACTAAATTAGCTACACATGATTCTAGTAAGCAAAATTAAATTTCTGTTCATGAAAGCAGTTAAATCTAATCTAGAAAGCAATAATAATCTAAACTAGAAAGCAATTAACTCTATCTAAAAAGTAAATAACTTGAAAGTAATGGCGTACCTCCGGAGGACGGTATTACGGCTGTCACTCCTTCAGCAAAACCCTAATTTTATTAATGAAAAATTCGAGTACAAACTACTGCTTAAAAAATGCTAAAATACAAGCATACGGCCAATATATATACACTTCGGAACTCAAACCCTAATTCTAATACAACTAAAAAACTAAAAATTTACATCAAAATCACCGAAGAAAAATCAGCCCGTGGGCCCACTTTTTGGCGGCTATTTGGCAGATAAAACCGCTATTTGGCAGCTAATGAATGGCCAATGGTCTTGATTTTTCTCCTACACGAGTCTCTTATCTTGTACACTTGATTCTTCTTACTGTATTTTACTTTGACTCTCTGTAGTATTTTAATCTTGCAGTATACTCTCTTTGAACTCTTTTCTGGACTTGATTTCCTAGTCTGGTTCTGATTTCATGCCATTTTCTTGTACGAATCGGATTACCTAAAGAACAAATTAAAAATACCTAAGTAGCATTTATTTATATATAAAAATAAATAAAATATGGGAGGAAAATATAATATATAATACTTATCAGACAACCACATATAAAGTTCTACACTCAAACTATTTCAACCGAATAATGACTCAGCACTCAAGATGCAGATCTATAAATATTAAATCGTAAAAAATTATAAACGAGTAGAAATACCATAATCATAAATTAAATATTCATCTATTAGTTTTTTTTTCTAGTTAAACTCTCTCTCTCACACACACACACACACACACATATTTTTAGCAAAATTATCTAAATTAAGTCTCCATCGGGAGTCGACCTCAGAACCTTTTACAAATTGGAGAGGGGTAGTGCCACTTGAGCCAAATCTCATTGGCTATTCGTCTGTTAGTTGGAGATATTGATGGACATTAATATCTACATACCATGAACCAAACCTCCCTCTTCTTCAACAAAAATCTCTTTTTTTCTTCTTAAGAAGCTCTCTTTTCTCTTTTTCTTCCTCTTTTTTTTTTTTTTTTCTCTTTTTCTCTCTCGTACTTTACTGAAAATAAAGGCTTATAAATATGATTTATATCTCTCAAATAAACCCTCAAATTCGCTTTAATCATATTCGTCGAAGTTAAGTCCTAGGATCCAAATGAAACACTTTCCAACTTAAAATCCCATAAGAAAATCTCCCAAAATCACCTTCCACCACGTATGTTATTTTTTGTTGTCCAAACTCCCTTCAATAGCCCTTTCTACCATCTAAAACCCATTCAACGATCCCTTCAACAGCTCTATACTATGGGTGGCTATCGAAGGTGTCATCAATAGTCCTTTGACAGCTTGGCAGTGCTTCAGTAAAATGACTATAACTTTTAATTTCGAAGTTCAATTTGGATTATCTAGGTGCCGTTGGAAAGAGAACTTAAACTTTACATCTTTTTCCTCACAAATTTTTCCATTTCTGCCCCCATCACCTTCAAAACTTTGAAGTTGATGTTGCTTCTTCCCAACATTAAGTGATAATAACTTTTAAGTCCAAACTAGATTTTAGTTGATCGTGATATCATTATGAAGGTCGTTCAGAGCTCTACACTTCAATACTTTCCTAAGATTCTCCCTGTAGATTTGTCAAATCAGTTTATCTATCATATCCATTGTATTAGTCTTTATCAATCATGAGTTTGGTTTATACTCAAGTATTTAGAGTGGATCTTCATGAGTTTTGACACGATTTGCTATATATGTAAAATAAAAAATCCTAATAATCTTCTTCTTGGCAATTCCATGACAAAACTCTCTAATTAGCGTATGATCCCAGATATCTTACACACAAAAACAATAAAATTAGGTCAAGTTCATATATCTTCGAAATGTATCAAAAATAATAAAGATATTCCCCCTTGAAACCCAATATAGCAGTATATATATTCCCCCTTAAAACTCAATATATACTACTAATTATTTGTCAGAAATTAACGAATATATAAAGATATAAATATCTATATTAGAATGAAGTACATATAGAGTTAACACATAGTAATCAAACCTCAATTAATCACCATTAAATTTATATATTGACACACAAGTGTGAAGAAACTCTAAATTATACTCAAGTCTCATGTGTTAGAAATTTTCAAGATAAAGTGAGACAAATAAATCATTGAGACATATGTCATAATTCATGAAGTTGTCAGCAAAATATATCAAGTTTCAGAAATTGATCTTGAACTTTTAAACAACTTTCCCCTTAAATATGATATTCAAGAAAAAAAAATTCTCTATCAGCACTTCTTATTTTTGATAAGTTTATACCTCCTTATATTTTTTCTTTTAGTTGATTACCTCATTTTTGATGAGTTTAACTCTCTATTTTTGTGATGGTGATTTTCACCCTAATGAGAAATAACCATAACTATGATTTTAGAACACGTTAATTTCAATATTGATAGTCTTTTTCCACCACTATGAACAAACAATTTCCTTGATTTTTTTATCATTTTTCATCATGTGGGAGTAAATCCTATTTGAAATTGATATATGCAATAAGCTCAGTTAGTTTACTATTTATATTAAGTATGTAAGTTATCTATATATGAATATAAATAAGTCTAACAACAATATTGACCATAAATAATAAATCACCCTCAACAAAAATATACAATAAAGTATTAGGGTGTCATACTTACAACTATAGGGAAAATATACATGAAATCCACGTCCTAGGTTGTATGGCCTATGTGATTGCTCAATAATGCCAACCCCTATAATACTGCTAAGATGAATATATTTTTGGGTGTCTAGAGCTTTTTGTTAAAATGTCAACAAGTTAAGTTTTAGTTGGAACATATTAAAGAGCAACTATATATTTTTAACTAGTTCTCTTATAAAATGATGGCGCATGTTAATGTATTTTGACCTAAGTGTTGAACAAGATTTTTCGATATGTTTATTGCACTCATGTTATCATTGTATAAGGCCATTACACTTTGTTCAATATCATAATCATTCAATATTTATTTTATCAATAACAATTATATACAATATGTACCTGCTGAGATATCTTGGTCTTAGTTGTTGATAAAGCTACTACATTTTGCTTCTTACTATGCTATGCTATCAGATTACTTCTCAAGTAAAAACTCTGCCTAATGTGCTCTTTCTGTCCTCCATATTTACTATCCAATCAGTATCCAAAAAGTCTATAATACTTATATTGAAGTCAGAATAGTATCATATATATCATATTCGCAAGTGTCACTGATGCATTTAATAATAACTTTAAACAATAGTCAAATAGGACACTTCAGAATTAGCTTAAAACCGTGTGTATACACTACACTAAATGAGATATTTAGTCTACTAGTAGTTAAGAATAACAAACTATCAATTAAGGCATGGTATGATCTGTGTTCAACATGAGTTCTAGCGTCACCTCTAGTGAGTCTTAAAATAGTATTTATGGGTATCTTAGTATGTTTAGCACCATCTAAGTCAAATCTTTTAATAAGGTTCTTAACATATTTTGTTTGTGACATAAAATTCCATTAGACATCTGAATTATCTACTGTCCTTGAAAAAATTATAACTTACTCAAAATACTTATTTCAAACTCAGAGTTCATTAGATTAGAAAACTTTTACCCTAATCTTCACTTCAACATCCGAAAATAACATCATCAACTCCATTGGGATGATTATGTGAGCAATCTTGTGACAAAATTCCGTAGCAGTTATCAGAGGTAAGTTGAGAATTTATCACAGTCTCACTATTTATGTCAACAATCACACACACCTCTTTCGAGAAGTCCAGTTTATAACCCTCATCACATAGCTAGCCGACTGATATTTATTGAATTTGCTTCTAAGCCTGTATTAAATAAAACATTCTCAAAATTAGGTATACTAACACAATACATAATGTCTTTACTATAAATTTTTATAGTGGGATCATCACCAAATGTTACTCTTCCTTTAGTAGACTTAGCAAGAGAAGTAAAGAGTGCTTTGTTGCCCATCATGTCCTTAGAGCACTTTCTATCTAAGTACCTCAAATCAGTTTTGCTAGTACTCAAGATAGATAATATAACATTATATCTCAGTCTAAACCTTTCTATCCAAATTTTTATTAACTTACCCTTTTTACTAAAGCTACGAACACTTGGGTTCTTAAGATCAATGAAACATAGTATAATTTGTCCTAATCTCCGACAATGGTGACATGTCAATACAAAGTTTTCTCTAATATTTTGAGAGTAAATATTAGAATTGTAAGTATGCCTACTAGCAATACCATTTGATAGAGTAAATACACTTACCTTCGGTTTCAATACTAGAGTTACCATTTTGATAATGGAAGTAGTATGGACAGTTGTGGACTCAACCTTTGGCTCTTGTCGGACATCCAAATCTCTGATGCTTGTTTCTCATCATTTGTACTCCAAGAATCTCATCAAGTTTTGACTGACCGAAAATCATACGTTGGATAGATAAAGTGGTTTTATTGAAATCAAACTCAATAGTACTTAAAATAGTTTCCAACTTTGTATTGGAGTCAAGAAAATCCTTATTTCTTTTTAAGACTAAATTCTCTCGCTTATCAGTTTTTTCTTATCTTTTTCCAGAAATGTGCTCGTGGACATGGAATTAAATTTATACAACTCAAGCTCTTCAATCATTTTACTTTCAAATACCAACTTGGATTTTGTTTCTTCTTAATCCTTCATTGGCTTTTTGATCTTCTTTGTCAGTTTTACCTTTTGTTTTTTTTTCAAGGTAAATTACACTACAAATATTTTCTTGTACACTTCTAGAGGATCTTAATTATCATTCCATCTGCAAGTTTCATCATTAATAACTGTGTTTTCTGAAACAAATTCATATGAAGAATTAGAACAACCAATTGAAGAAGCAAAAGCAATAAAATTATTTAAATAATTATCAGATCCCTCACCATCGGAATCATTTGAATCATTCCATGTAGCCTAGATAGTTTTAGCCTTCTTCATTTCCCAATTGACGCACACATGGACATAATGGAATATCCAAAATATTTATAACACTAAACTCCAGTTAGTTTCTCGTTCGGGTTCTTTTTGTTACATTTAATTTCTACTTTGTTAGCTTGCATTTTGTTTTTGGAAACAGATTTTTTCTTATTAGAGGTGGTTGAATCATTAGCCAAATTTTCTTTAAAAAGTGCCTTTTTAGCCTTTGATGAAGTTTGTAACTAACTCATGGTCAAATTTAGAATCAGTCTTTAATTCAATACTTTTAGTTTTGATATTAAATGCAAGACCCTTATACTTTTTTTTGTTGTGGTGGGTTGCCTTATAAATTTTTAGATTCTCTACCAATTCATTCAGTCTTAATGTATCTACATCTTTACTTTCTTTTACAATGGTCACTTTTAGTTTAAATATTTCCAGAAAAGATCTAATAATTTTTCTCATCACTTTAGAGTCATATATCTTCTCTCTCAGATTAAATGATGTGTTACCTACATCTGTCAGTTTAATAAAACTAATTGAAGGACTCATCATCTTTCATAATTAGGTTCTAGAGTCTTTTGTCAACTTTGAATCTTAGATACTTATTCTACTAAACTTGGTTGTATTCACCGCATTGAAGATCATATATAGGATTTTGAAATTCCGCTAAGTAAGTTTTTGTTTAGTGGGCATCCAATCTCTTTAAGGCTTTAATTTCTTATTTTCACCTAGAATTTCCGACCATTACTAACAGATAGCCTGCCTTCATATCTAAGGAGAGTATGGACACTTCTGTTTAAACTTCCTAATAGGAATAGTTATGTCATGCCAATAATGGTCGTCTACTAGTAAATTGTCTTTCTCTAGAAATCTCCATCAAAATAAATAGATTTTATTCAAAATAGAGTGAAGCTGGTCTGATACCAAATTGAAAAAACAAGCTAGTTATTGTTGAAGTATGTGTTATTTGATAACTATCAATTTAAGCATCAATTATTAATAGTTAATCAAATAAATCACAGAATAAATTTCAAATTATCACGTGGATTAACACAAAGATTTTCAGTATGGAAAACTCAAACTGGAAAAAGCCACGGAATAAATGCACTATGATTTCAATTCAAGGATAACGATTTCACTATAGCCGCTAAATAGTTATGACTAACCAATAGTCTAACATCTAATTTGTCTATTAGACAGTTACAAATAGAGTTATAAATTTAAACTATTGCAAACCTAGCAACGACTTAGCACAAAAGGTGAAAATATTAAATTATAAAATAATTACAAACAAGTAGAACTTACTATAATCATAAACTAAGTAGTCATTTTTAATTGGATATATTGATGGATATTGATCTCCACAAACTATGAACTAGAACTCCCTCCAATCTCCTTTTGTTTTTCTTGAGAAGCTCCCTTTTCTCTTTCTCTTCCTTTCTTTTTTCCTCTTTTTTCCTCTATTAATTCTTTGAAGATAACAGTATATAAATAGGATTTGCACTATCTAAATAAAGGCTCAAACTCTCTTTTAATCATGTTCTTCAAAGTTTAATCTAAAAATCTAAAGAAATTACTTTCTAACTTAAATCCCATAATGCCAAAAACACCTTCCACCAAGTATGCTTTGTTCCGCTATCCAAAGCACCTTCAATGGTCATTTCCAATGTCCAAAACTCCTTCAATAGTCCCTTCAACAACTTTATACTAGATGTCTCAGTGTGGGACTATCGAAGGTGTTGTCAATAATTCTTTGACGGTCCAATATTAGTTTAGTGAAATAACTATAACTTTTGATCCCAAAAGTCTAGTGATCTAAGCGCCATTAGAAAGATGGCTCAAAGTTCTACAATTTCTTCTAGTACAGATTTTTTCAGTTCTTCCCGCATCTTCTTCAAAACTTGACTTAAAGTTGATATTGTTTTTTTCTATTTTGAGCAATCATAACTTTTATGTTCGAACTATGTTTTAGCTTATATTCATGTCGTTATGAAGGTTGTCCAAAGCTCTATACTTTTGTTTCCTAAAATTTTTGTATTGATCTTTATTAACTTGATTTTGGTTTATGCTCAGCTACTTGGACTGGATCTTCATAAATTTTGGTACGATTTGCACCATACATAGGATCAAAAATCCTAACAAGCTTAACATTTTCTTTGCTAAAATTGCAGTTGCACTTTCATGTTGTTTTATTATCTGCATGCTCAATTATTTCTTACCATATCTGATTCTGAATTACTCTGCATGGCTAGGTATCAAAGAGAGTGCAGCAGAGGATGAGAATGATCTTCTGGTAGATGATCCCATTTTTCAGGAATAGGCCAATTACTAGAATTTGTGGAAGATTCATCCTTTTGATGCAAATATATTTTTGTCTCTTAGTTGTTATACTTGACTTTATAAAGTGAGTTTCTTTTTCTTAATGGGTAATTTTATCTGAGCCCAGATAAGCAATATACTATTATAAATTATCTATGCTTGTAAGTTCTTTTCAGTGTAATAATTTGAATAATGTTATATAATATTATAAATAGTAGTAAGATCAAATTCTTTCTGTTTTATACTTTGATTGCATGGTCATTTTGTAAATGATCGTGAATACCCATTTTGGAGATATGTGCCGGTAATTTCTTATCCAGAAATAGAATATATTGCTAAAACTTCTGAGGTATAATTTGAAGCATTGCTAACGTATTCGTTCTTTATTTTCCCAACTCAAATATCTTAATTTAACTTTTATCATGAATATTAACAATTTTTATTTGATTTGATGGTAGTTTAAGTTTCATTTGTTTGATACGAACTTAAATTTTAGTTTAAAATAATATCAACTCTTGGTCAATTTGAGTTACAAGATCGTTGATTCTTGGTCATTTTGCTGTATATGTACATCAGTTTTTTTTACTTTTTATTTTTCCCATATCCCATTTTTATGATTTACAAAACAATCCTAGATTATTTTCATATCCAAATTATTTATGTTCACATTTTCCATTAACAAATGTTCATTCATTCGTCTGTAGTCTCTCTATAAGTCAAATTATACTCATACATTTTTTTTGCCGGACTAAAAAATCATCACGTAACCCGATAGAGAAATATGAAACTGATAACAATGAGCTTTTAAGTCAGAATCCAATTCTAATAGTAGTGTAGTATCTGAATCCCAACTCAATAGCAATCCAAACACGTTGATTAGCATGTTAATGATCAAAGGAAGGTTTCCTTTCGGGGGTAATTATCCAAATATGTACTATTATAGGATTGGTCTCCAGATCATGCAAGAATGTGGATGGAGTCAAGCCCTAAGCTGTAAAGGACAGTACCCCACACTTAATTGCCATTTCACCGTCGAGGGGAAGCTGGTGTCGTCTTATGCTTTAGGTTAAGTGTAGTATGTGCATTGTTGTTCGCAATGCAGGCAAACACCAATATATTCTAATATGTGCTCAAAGGCCATGTGACATGCCACACACATGATAAGTAACGAAGAGGATGGTTGTGGCTGGAACTTGGAAGGACCCACGTTGTTCAATGACAGTGCATCCCCTATACAACTCCAATCTGTGGTGGCATGTTACTGCTAGTACTCCCGCATATGGATCATATTATATACGTACCAGATACAGGTATATTCGTATTTATAACTGTTGTCATTTACCGAACATATAGAGGTTGTTCGAAGGGATAAGTTGGCTGTCGAGTAGAGTAGAAAGGAACTCAAAATTTCTTTTAAATTGGATTCATTCAAATTCATTTCAGATATAGATATTAGCATGATGACAATAAATTAATAGAAGTAAACCGGTTAATATCTTATTAACTTCATGTTTTGATGGAGAGTTATACCATACAATGTTGGGGATCGACTCCCCCATTGAGTTCATAGAGATGAAGAAAATAATACAATCACAAGATGAACACAAAAATCAACGTGGTTCAGCCGACCAAACTTAACCTACATCCACTAAAACAATAAGATATATTCATTATGAGGAACATGTTACAAGAAGATATCCAATCGTTTCTCTACCTCTCTCATCTCTCATAATAATGGAAGTTATCTTTCTCATCCATTGCTCACCTCTGTCATATCACATACAAGTAATATATATAGTGTTCTTATCCTAATCCTATTAGGATAGCACTGTTATTATCAATTGGTGTTCCAATCCAGTTAGAATTCTGATTTTCTTACCCAAGTCCAATTGGAACTCTTTATAATTCTTGATTATATCTGGATACTCAACGGATGCGAGACATAAACCCAGCAATCTCCACCTTGGCTCGTATCCGATGAACCTACAAGGAAAAATTTATATAGCCATCACCGTCTCTATACTTGAGCACTCATGATCACTAAACCATGCTCTCCTTCGAGTACTAATTATCATTAAATCGTACTTTTTAAACACTTACGATTACTATATCACGCTCTTTACTAAACACTCATAATCGCTACACCATGCTTCACCTTGGTCAAAACACCTAGATCACCTAAGTATTTACAATTACTTATCATATTATGCACCACACAAAAGTAATCGCTACACCGTTCTCCATCTTGATCTAAAAACAATGATCATCTCCAGAGACATAGACGATTATACATTACCATGCACTTCGTCATGCTACGAAATAACCATATCTATCACCATGAAGTACCACACCGTATCTCATCATCGTACAATCAACCAACTATCAACCATTGATCATCTCAGTCAATATCAACCCCTCAATCATCGTCGATCACTGCTGGTCTGTACAAACTTTGCTCAAAATAGTAGAATTTACCCAATCTGCATTTGCTATTGCGTCTGAAATGCTAAAAATATATAGGATTCGACTCCTGGATCACCTTAGTTGAACATTGATTCCTCGATCCACGTCCGATCAATCATAATTGTTGATCTGCGCCTCAGAATCCATCTCAGCTCTCAGCCACTCCTTTTGGTACACATTGCTAGAGCTTGCGGTCGTGCATGTCACTGGTTATATCTGGCTATTTTTTTCTCTTCTTCTTATTGTTATATTTGCCTTTGATGCCTCACCAACCTCCTTATCAACTTGACATCAAATCTACCATCTCGTGATCTCGATTTTGAATCCATAACTCCAGCTCTGATACCACTTGTTGTGGATTGAATCCCCATCGAGATCATAGAGGTGAAGAAAATAATATAATGATAATAAGAATACAAGAATTAACGTGGTTTATCCAACCAAATTCGACCTATATCTACGGGAATAATAAGAGAGATTCATTATGAGAAAAATATTATAAGAAGAGATCTAACATCTTTTTACCTCTCTCAGCTCTTATAATAATGAAAGTCATCTCTCTCATCCATTACTCACCTCTCTCATATCACATATAAGAGATATATATAGTGTTCCTATCTTAATTCTACTAGGATATCACTATTATTATCTAATTGGTGTTCTAATCCAATTAGAATTATAGTCTTCTGACCCAAGTCAAATTGGAACTCTTTGTGATTCTTGATTATATTTGAATACTCAATGGATGCATATACAAACCCAACATACAATACTAAAAGTAATTTCAATATGTAGGTTAATCGGATATATTCTACTCTCGAGTATGTATACAAATATTACAAGTATTTTGCTACAATATTTCATATTTGTTAGAAACATATATAGTCCCAATATTTATATACACTTGTCGAATCCTTTTTTGAAGGTAAAACAGTGGGTTGTAAGCCTTTGCATTCCATTAAAGAGGTAATAACAACACATACATAGTCTTAGGTCATAAAGAAAGATAGTCCTAATAAAATTACATGCCAAAGTTTTTAAATAAAGTTACATAAAAAAGAAAAAAATGATAAACCGAACAAAAGTACAAAGATCATACATGCAAAAGGTGAGCCAGTCGCCTATTCACCATCCATCAAACGACAAATGTAGGCCTCTACTCCTCAATTAGTGGGGTACTGTCAGTGTCGTTTCCTGAAAACTCATCTGATAAGTGGAGTCTCTCCTCATCCGAAAGAATATCTATCCAAATAATAAAATTTTGAACGGTAAGATGCATGCAGTAATCAATAGAATTGTTGGCAGTGAAAATTTCTAAGTTAAAAGGATTTTCCACAACAGAACGCGGAGCTAACTCCGTAGCTCCACGTTTGGCTATTTTAGCCTCGCGTTTGAGCAAAACGCGGAGCTAATCCATAGCTCCGCGTTCTGATGAATTTAGCTCTGCGTTTACTCCGCGTGAGCAGATTTCATTAGAATCCTAAATTGATTGTGATTAAGATTTGGGCTTATCCAATACCCAAATTGAGTCCAATCAGAATTCCAAATCAAGAGATTTAAATCAATATTAAATATTTGATTAGAATCCTTGATGAATACAAAAATCTTGATTCCTATTCCTATGGATATCTTGATTCCTATTCCTATGAATATTTTGATTCCTATTCCTATGGATGTCTTTATTCCTATTCCTATGCGAACTTTCAAACTAAAATCTATGAATACCCTCTTTGAAGAGACTTTAGGGAGGATCAATCAATATAGGATGAATCAATAATAGATCAATCTTTTTGATCATCGGTTTTCTTTTCGGCAATCGAGATCTTTTCCTCTTGGAGAATTCAAGTTACGCATAGAGCCTTGAGTTCGTAAAAAGACCAGAGAAGATCGTCTACAGTCGGCCGCCACCTTCGGGAGAGAAGAGTTCGATGTTCGATCGTCCAAACGAACTACTATAGATCCCATCGCCACTGATCCCACAAATTATTGTAAAAGTGAGCGATTGAAATATAAAATCCTCTCGTTTGTTTTTCTTTTTATCTTGTTCACTTCTATCGTAATCTAAGTTGTATTCAATGGGAGAAAAGCAAAGAATTTCTGCTGTGAATAAACTAGTTCAATTGATCTCCGATCTTCAATTGATCTCCGTTCGACTCTCCATAGATTTTCATCACTAGGTTGTCGCTCCAGAAGAGTACGGTTTCGTGCACGGTGGCCAGCGCTAACGGCGACGGCAACGGCCGTGGAAGTAGACACAATGGTGTATCAGTCCATGCTGGGATTATTGAAAGTAAAAACCTTAACTTTTTGGTTTCTTTAGAACCATTTTGGGATGTTTTGGCTCGGTTTTAACCAGCCAATTGTTTACTTCACTGGTGAGATCGCCGTTCTCCGGCCGTAAGGCTTAAAAGAGAAGGAGAAGACAGAGAGGAACTCTGGTCTTTCTCTACGCGAAGTTATCGCGTCATCCCTGCGGTTGAAACGCGGGGCTATTTTGATTAGCAGTCGCGTTGAAACGCGGGGCTATTTTGATTAGCAGTCGCGTTGAAACGCGAGGCTATTTTAACTAGCAGTCGCTTTGAAATGCGAGGCTATGAAAGAAAAGGAAACGACAGAGAGATGTTCTTCCTTTAAGCGAAGTTATCGCGTCATCCTCTGCGTTTTGAAACGCGAGGCTATTTCCTCAGCTGCACGCGGAGTTTATCCTTAACTCCGCGTTCCCATACTTAGAAGATTTTTCGAGTTTTCTCTAACTCTTGATTCTTCTTTTGCAGTGAAGTACTTGGACCAGATCCTTCTTGAAGAGGAGTGCATGTGGCTTTACCAGTCTTCGTCAGTAAAAGTAACTCTAAGGAAGCCAGAAGCATATGCTTTACAACATAGTTGCAGGTTTCAAGCTCTGACTCCAAAAGATAAACTTTTGAAGGAGTTACCAAAACTCTGCGGCAGCCTATTAAGTTTACTTGAGGACCATTTCTGTCAGATGACAATCTCTGTTGCTTTCCAAAGCGATAGAGATGATCATCTAAGGGCTTGTAGCATGTCGAATCCAACTTGTGCATCTTCATTAGGATTCTTGCAGCAGTATCTTCAGATGATCCACTAAGAACTTTAAATAGATCATAGTTGACATTTGCAGAGGAGATCTCTTGTATGTGAACCCTGGAATTGAACTTCAACACCCCGCGGAGGAATCTCGCCGTTAGGTTATTGATGAGTCGATGAATATGTAGAAGCTTTTGGGAGACCCATAACTCTCTCCTATTCTTTTTCCTTTATTCTTTTTGTAAGAACTTGTAATAAAGAGAGAACTTTTTTGTAGCTTCATTCTCCATTGATGAATATAGGTAATAATTTTGATTCTTTTACCTGTTGGCTACCAAATTTGTTTGCACAACAGATAACTTGTTATCAAAGTGATTTAGTTGTTCTAGGTAAGTGGTCCAAGGCTCATTTGCGTATCTTGAACGAAGATGGAAATAATCCAAATCATACTGTTAGAGGTAAAAGTTTAACATGATAGGGTTTATGGGATTTTTAGCAAACCCCCAGCTATCAACGGATTTGATTAGCCTTTACCAATCGCCGTTTGCGTTGGGCTAGCCATGCTATTCCCCTCAGCATGGTGAGTTGTCGAAGAAATAATTTCCTCTCCCATTTGCTTTTAACAGCATTGGGTAGTTAATTTCATACTTTTACCCCCAGTATGATAGGGTTGGCGAGGAGCTTGATCTCCTCTTCCCGCTGCTATAACAGCATTGGGCAATTGATTTCATACTTTTACCCCTAGTATGATAGGGTTGGCGAGGAGCTTGATCTCCTCTTCCCGTTGCTATAATAGCGTTGGGCAAGTGGAGGCGGTCCAAGAGTGAACTGTGAAACTTGAACTGGGCACACCACGATGATCGGGTCAGGATTCATCAAATTTCGGCAGAGGCGCTCATTTGCGCATGCCTAAGAAGGAGTCTAAGTGCTCATCTGCGTAACTTGAATAAGTGGAATCGGTCTAAGGCTCATCTGCGTATCTTGAACTGGGCACACCACGATGATCTGATTAGAATTCATCAAATTAAGGTCAGAGGCGCCCATTTGCGCATGCCTACGAAGGAGTCCAAGTGCTCATCTGCGTAACTTGAACAAGTGGAGGCGGTCCAACGCTCATCTGCGTAACTTGAACTGGGCACACCACGATGATCGGGTTAGGATTCATCTAATTTAGGTCAGAGGCGCTCAATTGCGCATGCCTAAGAAGGAAGTTGGAGGCGGTTCAAGGCTCATCTACGTAACTTGAACTGGGCACACCACGATGATTGGGTTAGGATTCATCAAATTTAGGTCAGAGATGCCCATTTGCGCATGGCCTAAGAAGGAAGTTGGAGGCGGTTCAAGGCTCATCTACGTAACTTGAACTGGGTACACCACGATGATCGGGTTAGGATTCATCAAATTTAGGTCAGAGGCGCCCATTTGCGCATACCTAAAAAGGAAGTTGGAGGCGGTTCAAGGCTCATCTGCTTAACTTGAACTGGCACACCACGATGATCGGGCTAGGATTCATCAAATTTAGGTCAGAGGCACCCATTTGCGCATGCCTAAGAAGGAAGTTTGAGGCGGTTCAAGGCTCATCTGCGTAACTTGAACTGGGCACACCACGATGATCGGGTTAGAATTCATCAAATTTAGGTCAGAGGCGCCCATTTGCGCATGCCTAAGAAGGAAGTTGGAGGCGGTTCAAGGCTCATCTGCGTAACTTGAATTGGGCACACCATGATCGGGTTAGGATTCATCAAATTTAGGTCAGAGGCGTCCATTTGCGCATGCCTAAGAAGGAGTTGGAGGCGGTTCAAGGCTCATCTGCGTAACTTGGACTGGACACACAACGATGATCGGGTTAGAATTCATCAAATTTAGGTCAGAGGCGCCCATTTGTGCATGCCTAAGAAGGAAGTTGGAGGCGGTTCAAGGCTCATCTGCGTAACTTGAACTGGGCACACCACGATGATCGGATTAGGATTCATCAAATTTAGGTCAGAGGCGCCCATTTGCGCATGCCTAAGAAGGAAGTTGGAGGCGGTTCAAGGCTCATCTGCGTAACTTGAACTGGGCACACCACGATGATCGGGTTAGGATTCATCAAATTTAGATCAGAGGCGACCATTTGCGCATGCCTAAGAAGTAGTTGGAGGCGGTTCAAGGCTCATCTGCGTAACTTGAACTGGGCACACCACGATGATCGAGTTAGGATTCATCAAATTTAGGTCAGAGGCGCCCATTTGTGCATGCCTAAGAAGGAAGCTTGAGGCGGTTCAAGACTCATCTGCGTAACTTAAACTGGGCACACCAAATTTTCTGAACTAGATGGGACAGTTATTCTGTCACCATTTTAGTTCGTCAAGTATAGTATTTCTTCAAAAACTTGCCATTGATCGGCATCATCATCCTATCGCCATTTTGATTCATTAAGCGGTAGGCTCTACTGGAGTATATGGTCTCCACGATGAACGGTCCCTCCCACTTGGGTTCAAATTTACCCTTAGTTTTGTGAGTCAGAACCATTGGCTTTTTAATAGCCAGAACCAAGTCTCCTTATTTAAAGGTCCTTGGTTTAACGTTCTTATTGAACGTTCGCGAGATTCGGGCTTGATACAACGCAATTCGTTGTTGGGCCCTGAGACGCTTTTCATTCAACGCTTCTAATTCTCGTAGTCTTTGTTGATGGCGCTCTTCTGTCGTCATCTTTGTGGCTAAGGCCACTCTTAGTGATGGAATCTGGATTTCGAGAGGCAAGACGGCCTCGCTTCCATAGACCAAAGAGAATGGAGTAGTTTTTGTAGGGGTGCGAACGGTGGTGCGATAAGCCCAGAGGCACTCTCCTAGTTTTTCATCCCAATCTCGTTTATTGGAAGAGACGAACTGCCGAAGGAGCTTAATAATCGTCTTGTTGAAGACTTCGGCTAACCCATTGGCCGCGGGGTTATATGGCGTTGAAGCGATGTCCTTGATTCTGAATTTATCATAGAATCTCAAAAATCTCTCGCTGACGAATTGCGGTCCATTATCATGGATGATCCTTTGAGGGATGCCAAAACGGTAAATAACATGATGCTTAATGAACTTGATCACATCTGTTGTTTTTACCTCTCTCATGGGCACGGCTTCGGCCCATCTTTAAAAATAATCGGTTATCGCAAGGATAAATCGATGTCCTCTGGATGACGGAGGAGTTATAGGCCCCACAATATCCATTCCCCATGCCTCAAACGGCCAACTAGCAACAGTGTTGTGCAAGTATTCTGGGGGTTGGTGGATAAAGTTAGCATGTATCTGACATGCATGGTACCGTTTAGCGTATGCCATTGCTTCCGTAATCATGTTCGGCCAGTAGTATCCCAGCCTTCTTATGCGGTCTCCGAGTTTTGGACCGGGCTGATGAGCTCCACATACTCCATCATGTGTTTCTCTCAGCACTTCTTCTGCTTTTGATATGCAGCGTAGCAGCAGACCATCTCTTGACTTTCTATACAAAGTCTGAAACTTATGGTCATAATAAAATCTCTAGGTCTTCCTCTTTATCGAGGTGGCTTCCTTTGGATCTTCTGGTAATATCCCATGTAAAGCATAATCCACAAACGGGAATCGCCAATCACGGGGTTCCAGCATTAAGCCTACCTGGCATACATCCTTGGTTTGGAATAGTGTGTCTGGGTGGAGGAGTTCTCTGCTACCAATAGTGATGCTTTTAGCTTTGCCTGGCGAGATCGCCAATGTTGCAGCTAGAGCAGCAAGAGCATCTGCATAAATGTTCTCATTCTGAGGTATGTGATATATGTAAAACTGTTCAAAGTATCCTGCTAGCTCGATGGCTAGCTGATGATAGGGGGTGAGGGCTGCATGTCTGACTTCATACTCACCCGTCATCTGATTGACGATGAGCTTAGAGTCTCCATATGCATCTAGATGGTTCACCCCCAGTTGCAGAGCTATTTTTAAGCCGATAATGAGCGCATTATATTCCGCCACATTATTCGTGCATGGTTCTGTTAACGAGTAACCGTTAGGCAATATATGTTTATGTGGAGATATAAGCACAACCCCCACTCCAGCAGCAGATCGTCTGGCAGCACCATCAAAGAATATTTGCCATGGTTGTTCTTTGCTAACTGTGTTGACCTCTGACGTCTGTTTGGATTTGGACCAAATTGGATGGTCTGCAAGAAAATCGGCGATTGCCTGTCCCTTCATGGCCTTTTGAGGAACGAAGTGTATGTCATATAGTGACAGTAGTAGAGCCCATTTTGCTAACCGGCTATTCAAGGATCCCGATTTTGTCATCAGAATTTTCAGGGAATTAACCCGTGATATGACATGGATCGTTTGCCCTGAAAGATAGTGCCGCATTTTCTGAACAGCGAACACTAGGGCTAAACATTCCTTTTCAATCGGGGTATATCGCTGTTCGGCCCCGATAATTGTTCTGCTTAAATAATAGAGGGTATGTTCATGGCCGTGCTCATTATATTGAGCAAGTAACGCTCCTAAAGCATTATCCATGGCCCTTACATATATAAGGAAGGGTTGCCTAGGGACTGGTGCCATGAGTACAGGAGGCTTAGTAAGGTACTCTCTGAGGTCATCAAATGCCTGTTGACATGCCTCATCCCATACGAAAGACACCCCCTTTTTCATAAGTTTGGAGAATGGCTGGCATCGTCTAGATGGTTGGAAATGAAGCGTCAAATATAGGCGAGCTTTCCTTATAACCCCCTTAATTCTTTAAGATTGCGGGAATGTGGCATCTCGCTAATCGCCTTTACCTTTTCATGGTCGAGGAAAATTCCTTTTGAAGTTATTATGAACCCAAGAAATTTCCCGCTGGACACCCCCATAATTGACTTAGTGGGATTCATCTTCAAATGATGTTTCCGCATAAGATCAAAGACCACTCTTAGATCATGAAGATGATCTTCTTTGTCCTTGCTTTTGACCGCTAAGTCATCCACATAGCACTCCACTGTTTTACGCAGGTGTTCTTTGAATATGACACTCATCGCGCGTTGGTAGGTGGCACCTGCGTTCTTCAATCCGAACGGCATCATCGTATAACAGTATACCCCCAACGGCGTTCTGAAAGCTGTATGCTTTTCATCATCCGTGTGCATTTTAATTTGGTTATATCCTGAGAAGCCATCCATAAAGGACATCCTCTCATAACCACAAGTATTATCAATCATCACGTCGGTGATGGGGAGTGGAAACTCATCTTTAGGACATGCAGCGTTCAGATCTCGAAAATCGATGCATATCCAGATTTTGCCGTTCTTCTTACGAACCGGCACTATGTTTCCACCCAATCAAGATGTTGTTCTTCACGGATGAATCCGGATTTAATAAGCTTGTTGACCTCAGCAACTATTGCCTCCATCAATTCCGGTCGAAAACGCCTTTGCTGTTGTTTGACAGGCTTGGCGTCTTCTTTAATATTTAGCAGGTGTGTGGCAATTTGAGGGTCAAGCCCGGGCATGCGAACACGTCTATATACTCTTTGATAAGAGATATAAGTTGATCCTTTTCCAAGGGAGTTAGCGTGTCGCTTATGAAGATGGGTTTCAAATTTTCTTCCGTGCCCATGTTGACTTGTACTAATTTGTCTTCTGTGGACGGGTCACGCTATTCAAAGCGGACATCCCAGAGAGTGTCCATATGCTTGGCCCAGAAATCATCTTGAACATCAATTGGTTCCTCGTCGCTTTCTGGTGTGGCTAAAACCATGTTGGCTGTCAAAGATTGAAACCAAGCGCCAGTACTTTGGTCCGAGTCATGATTGGGTGAATATGTATCTTCCTTCGCCGAAGGACTCTCTTCTTGTCCAGATGGTGATGAGGGAGGAGTAGATATATAGCCCAACTCTCTGCGAGTCTTTTGATAATAATCTGGGCTCTTTCCTCTCGGTCTAAATGAGGGTATAAGATTCCGTCGCCCTTTTTCAAAGTTTAATCCCGGTTTCTGAGTAAAATTATAACCCATCTTCTCCATCATTTGCCGGGATTTCTGTTCATACAAGTGAAATTGAGGTGATGTTTGTTCATCACTTTCACTACTTAGTCTTTGTTGAGGTGACGTAATTACCCTGCCGAACATGATCGGCTTTTGGGACCCTTGTCGAGAAGGTACTTCGAAGTAGTGACATTTTCCCTTAACTATTTTGGACCGAGAGAGGAGGGATGACCTAAGTGGCAAATGATATGCCGCCAGAACTTCAAGTTCGGATAGGTCATCCACTTCAGTGGAAGTACAAGAGGGTTCAGATTTAGTAGCTACAGCATGCTTGTAGACTAACTTTATATTTTCATTTATAATCCACTCTTCCTCTATTACATCGGCAAGACTCAAATTAAAATCTAAGTGAGCATTAATTTCATAATCACCCCCGCCATCCTCTTCAGGAAGCTCGTACTCAGTATCGGCTTCATTACCGCTTTCATCAGGCTTTGGAGGCTTGCTAGGATCGTCATTGGAGACTTCATGGGCCGGCTTATAGAGTGCAGCATCTGTGAAGTAATTCTCCAGCCCTTTGAATGGTTGCTTATCTGCAACTAGCGTCTGGACTTCTCCTTCCTCATCGCAATATTTCATGCATTGGTGAAGAGTCGATGGGACTATCATGTGAGCGTGGATCCAAGGTCGTCCCAGTAAAATATTGTAGGAGGTATCTGCATCAATAACGTAGCATGTGACCTCCGTCTTCAAATCTCCGATTTGGCACCGCAATCGGATCTTACCAAGTGGATGGCTGTTATTAGCGTTGAATCCGTAAATAGTGGTGTTTGTAGGCATCAAACGATGAAGGAAAATTCCCAACAGCTGCATCAACCTTCTGAGCACGACACTTAGTGCAGAACCCGGATCAATTTGAATTCGGTCCACCTTTGTAGACCCAACATATCCGGTGAAATATAAAGGCCTGTTATGCTTTATATTCCTCACCTGCATGTCCTCCGGAGAGAAGATGATTTATGGAATCTGCCTCCTGACATGATGACATTGGGGGCAAGAGTCCTGTTCTTCGATGGCCGACTCGACAATCTGAGCTAGGAATGACTCAGAGTCTGCCAATGCCTCTCTCAACGCCTCACGAGTTGACTTTGACAATCTTAGCAACTCGTATAGTGTGACTCGTGCTGGGATGTTAGCCAGCTGAGCAATTATGTCAAACTTGAAGGTAGTCTCCTTGACTCCTTCATCTCTAATAGGATTCTTCTAGAAGCAAAGTCCTTTCTGCTTTGCCGGTTTTGAAAGTTCCGTATATATGTCCCTCGGATCTACCCTGGTGTAGTGCTTGACATATGTCTTCCCAGATCGAGTACCGAAAGGGCCTGCCCCATCTTGATGAGTGGCCATAGTTTCGGGCTCTTCTTCAGAATCTGTGAAGGCTCCTGAAGCTATATATTCATCCCTTATTTCTGCGGAAATGGCATTGACAGTCCGCTTTTTTCCTTGACCTGCGGTAGTCCACTGCTCATCTTCTAATAAGTCAGGGTGAACCCACATAACTTCCCCCTTCTGGATTGTTACGGGGACGAGTCCTTCTTGAGCTTTCTTATGAGGATCGAGGTTCTTTGTCACCAACTTACCCTTTGGAATTGGGGTCACCCCTACGAGGAACTCATGGGTTCCAACCACTATAGTTTCCATATTGGCAGTGACTCTCTTTTGCTCCTCTTTAAGTATCAGAACTCCAGCTTCTATTAGCGCTTGGATTCTGTTCTTAAGAGGATAGCAATCCCTAGTAGGGTGTCCAACGTTCCGGTGATAAAGACAGTAATTAGGGTCGTTGGTCTTACCAGCGTCCTCTTGCTTCCTATTCTCCGGAAGTTTCAGCATTCCCTTCCTCATGAGGAGGTGGAAGAGTGTAGACGTCTGTTCTGCTTTGAAAGTGTAAGTCTTTTCCTACTGAGGTCTACTTTGCCTCGTGCCCTTCTGATTCTGGGGCTTTGTGCTTGGAGGAGGATTTGTCTTTTGCGGAGTAGCTTCTGATGCCATTACCGCCTTCCCTTTATTCTTATTACTATTATTCTGGGTATAAGGCTTATTACTTCCAGAACTCCTTGATCCATGGGATTCTTCAACTCGACGAATCAAGTCTTTGGCCTGCTCTCCCTGTTTGAGCAAATCCCTCCATGTCTTAGACTCTACGACCCCCATTTTTAGGAGCACATTAGTCTTAAGATTATGTCGACATGTTTCGACTAGAGTTTCCTAGACCATTCTGTGCTTACAATGCACAGACTTCTCCCGGAACCTTTCTATGAAATCTTTTACCGTCTCTTGTTCCCCTTGCGTAGTTGCAAGGAGGGAATGAACCGTAATCTCGGTATCATCCTCAAAGAAACGTGAGAGAAATAATTTTTCAACATCTAACCAGGCATTAATAGTACCTGGGGGCAGCTGCATGAACCAAGTAAAAGTAGGCCCTCGCAAAGTACTTGCGAATACTTTGGTCATAATTAGATCATTACCCATCAGGTGTCCTGCTTGGGATAAGAAGTAATAAATGTGCTGACTGGGCGATCCCTTCCCGTCATATGGCTCTAACTTGAGCGGCTTGTACTTATGGGGGTAGGGTACCACATCCCATTCAGGTGGGTATGGTCTTGAGACCTCTGACTCTTTCAACTCCTTTTTATGCATTAAAGTTTCGAGTTGACTTTATAATTTTTCTATCTTTTCTCCATGCGGATCATGGAAAGAAAATCTATCGTCGTCCTCGTGCATTGAGTGGGCTTTTTCTTCTTTTTCCTCTTCGTTCAGAGTTTCTTTGCCCTTTTTATCCTCAAAAAATTTAGAGAGCATCACTTCAAGGTCTTCAATCGTCTTTTGTTGCTCGCGAATCATTCTTTCTTGAGCTTCAAATCTCTGATTGATATCATCAGATTTATCTGCCATGTGTGATGCTACTTTTTGTGGCCGAGATGACGTAGAGGATGGCGGTGAAACTATAGCTGAATTGTCGTTGTCATCGTCATAAGAACCTCTTATAAGCCTCTTATAGTTTCGAGGCGGGACGGCTCCTGATTTAAATCAAGTGATATGATGGGGTTCTTCGTCACTCGATTCTGAATCATCTTCCGTCTCTAGATTCTTCTTCCCTTTTCCCACCATGTTGGAAGTTACAGCCTTCCATTCTTTTAGGGAAGCGGTTCGTGTCTTCTTAATAGGGTTCTTGTCCAACTCGGTTAATCGGTCGAACACCGATACCCTGCTTTTGCTTCAGCCGCAGTTATCCATTACAATGGATATTGCTGTCATAAGCTGCTGGCAGTGACAGACAGGTTCAGCTTGAACTTGTTCTATGCCTCGCTTCTTGGACAGATACTCCTTGAGATCGGTGACCTTAGTCATAGGGTTGTGGGGCCCATTCAATTGTGTAGAGGATCTAGGAACCCACTGAAGCTTCTTAGGAATACTGGGGTCCAGCTCTGGTCTCTTGTCGCGAGGATCAGTCCTGATTCTGCAGTCGGGTTGATTTACGCGAGGCTTAGCAATAGCTTCGCGTTTTGTCTCGTGGGACTGAAGAATAGCTGCGCCTTTTGCCACGTTAGCCTCGCGTGTCTCACTAGCTTGGCGTGTCTTCCGAGTTTTAGCTTCTGGAATAGTAACCTCGCGTGAAAGGAAATTCTTGCATGCTGGCTTACCCTTGCGATTAACGCAAGTCATAACTTCGCGTCTAGCGCGATTTTTACGATTAACAACGATCTGCCAATCGTCTTCACGATTCTCGCGGAGAATCTTGCGTTTCTCGCAAGTATTACTGGCCTCGTGTTTCTCGCTTGGCTCAGTATCAGCCTCGCGTGGAAAATTACACGCTGGCTTTGAAGAATTTTTATACTCGCGTTCCTCGCGAGTGTCAGAAGCCTTGCGTTTCTCGCAAGTATTACTAGCCTCGCGTTTCCCACTTGGCTCAGCCTCGCGTGGAAAATCACATGCTGGCTTGAAAGAATTTTTATACTCGCGTTTCTCGCGAGTGTCAGATATTTTGCGACTAGCGCAAATCTTGCTGGCTTCGCGTTTCTCGCTAAGCTCAGCAATAGCCTTGCGCGGAAAATCACACGCTGGCTCAACAATAGCCTCGCATGGAAAATCACACGCTGGCTTTCCCTTGCTTTTAAGGCAAGTCATAACTTCGTTAACGCGATAATAACCGGTCTCGCAATTAGCGCGAGCCAGTTTGCGAGGGACCATAGCCTCGCGTCCATTAGCCCTGCGTCTGAGGCAGGCTTTGAGGGCTTTTCGCCTTATTCTCCGATTCCTATTTCGGAGTTGGGTTCTGGTCAATCCAGTTCCCAGGTCTTCTTCGGTAGTAGGAAGCTCTTCCTCTGCTAGGATTTCCTGTCCGAGCATCGGCCCTATAGCCGCAGTCTCCAAGGATCCCCGTATCTCGGTGAATACCTTTTTACCCGTTGCTCTGGTATTGGAGTACATGCGACGATAGTGTCGTGTCTCGCCCAAGTCACCTGATTCAGATGAGAGGAACTCCTCGTACTTCTGCTGGTCGATTTCAACGACCAGCGTATTTACTTTGGATCCGATCATGTCAACGTCCGATTGCGCCACAATCTCTTCATCAGTGAAAGAGATGGCTCCCACTGTGGTCGCCAGTTTGTTCGCCGCAAAAAATTTGTTTCCTCCCATTGAATACAAGTTAGAATACAATAGAAGTGAACAAGATAAAAAGAAGAACAAACGAGAGAATTTTATATTTCAATCGCTCTCTTTTACAATGTATTGTGGGATCAGTGGCGATGGGATCTATAGTAGTTCCTTTGGACGATCGGGCGTTGAACTCTTCTTCTCTCGAAGGTAGCAACCGACTATAGACGATCTTCTCTGGTCTTTCACGAATTCAAGGCTCTGTGCGTAACTTGAATTCTCCAAGAGGAAAAGATCTCAATTGCCAAAAAGAAGACCCCTAGGGTTTCACCAAGAAGGTATTTATATCCCCAGGTTAATGCAAGAGTTTCTATCTAAATAGAACTTGCATTCATCAAGGATTCCAATCATATATCTTAGTTTTGATTTAAATCTCTTGATTTATAATTCTGATTGGATTAAATTCGAGTATTTGGATAAGCCCAAATTATAATCTCAATTAATTTGAGATTCTGGTTATCTGCTCACGCGGAGCTAATCGCATCAAAATGCGGCGCTAAATAACCAGAATGCGGAGCTAACGCCAAGCTATTGATAGCCCCGCGTTTTACTCATCGCGAGGTTAAAACTAGCCAGACGCGGAGCTATAGAGTTAGCTCCGCGTTCTGTTGTGGAAAATCCTTTTAACTTAGAAATTTTCATTGCCAACAAGAATAATGTTTATCATTAAATATTTTATTGTTCCTCTCTCTCTACATAGTTCAACAAAATGTAGCAATAACTATCCTAATCTTTCGATTAGAGTTGCTCCCATCTAGTCTTCTTCAAAAATTTGCATCTAAAGCTATGCTTATGTTTAGCCCGAGTATCCTTGTACACAAGTCCCATGTACTTCTGGAGAAAGAACAATCGAACATAATGTGATCGGTTGATTCATCATCCTCTTTACACAAAACGCAGATATTAGGGCCACTCCATCCTCTTTTTTGTAGTTTCGGCCATGTAAGGAGAGCCTCCTTGCAAACGAGCCAGAGGAACAATCTAACCTTTTGAGGACACTTTGTTTTCCAAACCACTTGGTGTTCACTGAGGTGACTAAACTGTTTATTAAATGACGGTATGTGGATTTCACTGTAAAGTTTCTACCCTTCTCCCACCTCCAAACTGGTTTATCATCTTCTAGGGAAGAGCAAGTCTTGTCATTCAGTAACTGCTTTAATATCCTCACTCTGACAAAATCCTGCCCAGATAATACCGTCCTCCACCTTGATCGTCCCCGGTAATCACTAACCTCGGCATCTTTATCATTAGCTTTCTGGATGATGTCAGGAAACATTATCTTGAGAGGGATTTGTGAGCACCATCTATTATGCCAGAATACTATCATGGATCCCTTTCCCAATTTATATTCCAAACTGTGGTAGACTCAGTGTTTAGTCACTAACATCCCTTTCCAAAAAAATAGAGGATTTATATTTTTTTCGTTGTTTCCCTATGCCACGTTCTCCCTCTGGACCGTATTTGTTGAGTAATAGCTTCTGGAATGATCTCTGATTGCGCGTAAGTAGGTGCCATCACTATTTGGTCATTAGGGACATGTCAAACGTCTTGAGTTCCATGGCTCCTAGACCCCCAGCCTCTTTTGGCCTACACACCTGTCCCTATGGGACCAGGTGGAACTTATCGGATGGTGTGTCCACTCCATTCCAAATAAACTTTTTTTTGATCCGATCAATTTTTTCTCTCACCCACCTCGACATTATGAAGGACAAGTATTTTCCTTTCCAACCCTCCAGTTTTTCTCAAAACAGTCGAGAAGGAGAAACCAATCTTATTTCGAAAGCCTCACTAGTTTCACCGGAATTCCCAAATATGTAATTGGGAATTATTCCTCTTTACAATGAAACACTTCCTAAATTAACTGCATTGACATGTTTCTTATTCCCAAGCATATAAGCGAGCTCTTGGCAAAATTTATTTTTAGATCCGACCATGCCTCATAACAACATAATACTCATTTGATAGTTATGGCCTCTCTTATATCGTCTTGTCCAAAAATGAGCATATCATCCGCGTGCTGTAGATTGACAAAGGACATGTTGGGAGTCCCTAGGGGGCCTTCTATATTTTCCTTTCCTTTTAGCTTCTGTAACATAGAATTTAGTCTATCTACTATTAAGACGAACAATAGCGAAGAAAGAGGGTCATTTTGTCATAAAACCCTCTTCAAAACTATTTCCTTGCCTACTGTGCAATTGATCATTACCTATATTTTATTAGAGTATAACCAGGTTTCAATCTATGCCCTCCATTTCTCTCCAAATCCCCTGAGTTTGAGGGTTTCCATTAGACATTCTCAGTCAACAATATCATAAGTTTTTTCAAAGTCTAGTTTCAGTATGAATCCATTTGTTTTGGATTTCTTACATTGATAAATTACTTCATACGTCATGGCTATCCCTGCTAGTATATTTCTTCCAGCAATGAAGCCCGTTTGAAAATCTTTCACCAAATGTTTGAGTCAATCTATTAGCTAGTATTTTAGACACAATCATGATCGTGCTGTTCAGCAGTGCAATCGGCCTATAATCTCCAATTTGTCCATTCGAGCACTTTTTCGGTATTAAGGTAATGACTAAGTAATTGATTTTATCCAGTCTGTTTATCCCTTTGGATACATCATCCATTAGCCAAACTAAATTGTTTTGATATCTTCCCAAAAGAGTTTAAAGAAGAATAATGGAAAACTGTGGAGACCCGGTGCCTTGTCTTGACCCAACTCCCATACTGCTCTTTTGATTTCCTCTTCCTAAAACTCCTCATCTAGTTCAGAGACGTCCACCTTGTTCTCCCAAGCACCCTCTTTCTAGCGTATACGAAAGTTGTTATTCCTACCAAACAACTGTTTAAAGTGCTGATATACATGTTCCTTCATCAAGTCCCTACTAACTTGTACATCATTCACCCTCAGTCGGTGGATTCTGTTCGTTCTATGCTACATACTTGCCCACCTATGAAAAAAAGTAGTATTTGCATCCCCCTCCTTCTGCCAATTAGCATGTGCTCTCTTCCTCCATCGTAACTCCCCCCTCTTATATATTTCTTCAATCTTTCTTCTTTATTATAGTACTCTATCGTTCTCATCCAAGTACAAGTTGCAGATATCTTCTAGTTTTTCTAGCTTTTCAATCTTTTTCAATACATCCTCCTTCTCGCTTCTTCCTTGGTTGTTAAAACGCCGTTCCCATCTCCACATTACCTTCCGTATGCGGCATAATTTTATACTTATATTTGTTGTTTCATTGCTGGCTGCCGTGTGCTGGGACCAATTTTCTCCAATCAGATCGTGCACCTCTCTATGTTCCAGCTACCATTTCTCAAAGTAAAAATGCTTGGATATTTTTTGTTTTATCTCTCCAGAAATGAGGAAGATTGGAATGTGGGCTGTGGTCGGCCGTTGAAGGGAAAGAATCTCGGTCAACGGGAATTTGGCGTCCTAATTTTTAGAAATAAAGACCCTATCCAATTTAGCCAGTGATGGGTTGAGCCTCATATTTGACCACGTGAATAGACGATCCAATAAAGGCATGTCTATGAGATCCAATTAGCTAATTAAGGAATTAAACTCCTCCCTATCCTTATATGTCCTACCCTCACCCCTCCTTTCATTTGCAAATCTAGTGATATTAAAATCTCCTTTCAAAATCCATGATTCACCATAGTTGTTTCTAATGATTGTGAGTTCTTTTCAAAATGTGTGCACAAGCCTCTTTTATTAGGGCCATACACAACAGTCACTATCTGGACCCATCCGTCCATATCTTTCATCACTTTAACTGATAGTGAATGCTCTGCAGACCAAGAATTCAAAATCTCAAAGTTTCTATTGACTCCAATAAAAATTCCTCTTGATGCTCCCCTCGCAATCAAAATACAGAAATTGTAAAATCAAAATACAGAGGCAATGGAGCCCAAGACCCTAGGGTCGAGATCTACTAGTTTTGTCTCCTCCAAACATATAATGTCAATTTTATTAATGCATATTACCTCTGCGACCATTCGTTGTTTGGTCGGGCTTCCCAACCATCTAACATTCCAAAATAGGCTAACATTCCAAAATAGGCAATTCATCATTATAGATATTATCCTCTCCACAGCCATCCCTAAATGCTTCAAGGCATAATGGCCCCGTGTAGGTCATCTAATATAGAGGCATCCAAGTTTCTTAAATGTGTGAGATTGTATAAGTGATCCATACTTCTCACCCCTAGATCATTGTCACATGTATGTGCTAAAGCAATTAACACATCATCAGGCACACAGTTAAGAATATTAAAAACTGGGTCAAGCATACTTGGAGGAGGGTCTATCTGTTCTGCCATGCTTTTAGTGGCTGACGCTGTGACCTGACCCAGCTGGTAATGATGACCACCTCTTTTCTCCTCCAATCTTTTGCTTCTTCTGAAAGGTGTGATCAAAGAAGTAACTTGTCCATCATGGCCTTGCAGTTCTTCTATCCTCTGGTCCTCAGCCAGATTTTTTTTATCTTGCAGGCTCCCACCACACTAAGTCTGGACTTCTAATATCTCCATCTGATCCCGTATCGGCTTCCCAACCTCTTCTTGTATTGCTTCTATTACCTCCTTATCTGCCAACACCACCTCCTGCCTTGCACTTTGAAGTGTCTTCTGTGTCTTCCAGATTGCTTAGGTAACTTGGAGGGTTGCCTTTTTTAGCGTGCCTACTGCACCTCGAGTTTTCTTTACACATCACATTTTTCAGGAGTTTAACAATAGTGTCTTGCGAAATATTTGACAAAGTTGTTTAGTGTTGCTAACAAATCTGTGTATTCCATACTTTTGCTAGAGGACTCTTGATCGAAATCCAACTGCCTTCTAGAGCTGCCCTCACCATTTGTTTTGTTATCTTCATGTAGTCTAACTGGTTCACTAATATTGATATTAGCAATCTCCAATCTCATATGTGAATCCAGTTCTCCCTCCAAGCCATTTGCATGCATATTGGACATTCTTCGGTCCTCTCTCACCTCACCCAAAAGGTTGGCCCCATCATTTCTCTGCATCTCAATGTTCTCCTCTTCCACATGCATAGGTAGTGAGCGGGTCCCACTATCTTCTGCCCTACTCCCCTCCATTTGGGAGCTTGGGGGCGGTGAGGCCACCCAGGTTCACACCAACTTTTGCTGACCTAGGTTCACACTGCACATTCCCACTCTATTGGGCACCACCACTTTCTCTTTCCCCTGATAAAGAAATGGGGGCTGGCCTTTCTCATCGACCCACTCCCCAACAACTGCCTTATCCCTATCACCTTCCACTCGGGACTCCCCTCTTGTGATTTCGAAGCTCTGCCCTTTCAGCCAACTTGCATCTCTTCGGCTTCCTCTAGTTTCTTCCATCCCACCTTTTTCTCTTTGGTCTAGATCTCTCCCTTTGCCCCCTCTTCCCTCTACAGGTAAAGCAGCCTCTTTCTACAAAAAGGTGTGTGTTCGCCGCAAAACTTTTGCTTCCTCCCATTGAATTAACTTAAATTACAATAGAAGTGAACAAGATAAAAAGAAGAACAAACAAGAGGATTTTATATTTCAATCTCTCTTTTACAATAATTTATGGGATCAGTGGCGATGGGATCTATAGTAGTTCCTTTGGACGATCGGGCGTTGAACTCTTTTTCTCTCGAAGGTAGCGGCCGACTGTAGACGATCTTCTCTGGTCTTTCACGAACTCAAGGCTCTGTGCGTAACTTGAATTCTCCAAGAGGAAAATATCTTAATTGCCGAAAAGAAGACCCCCTAGGGTTTCACCAAGAAGGTATTTATATCCCCAGGTTAATGCAAGAGTTTCTATCTAAATAGAACTCGCATTCATTAAGGATTCCAATCAAATATCTTAGTTTTGATTTAAATATCTTGATTTAGAATTCTGATTGGATTCAATTTGGGTATTTGGATAAGCCCAAATTATAATCTCAATCAATTTGAGATTCTGGTTCTCTGCTCACGCGGAGCTAATCGCATCAAAACGCGGCGCTAAATAACCAGAATGCGGAGCTACCGCGAAGCTATTGATAGCCCCGTGTTTTACTCATCGCGAGGCTAAAACTAGCCAGACGCGGAGCTACAGAGTTAGCTCTGCGTTCTGTTGTGGAAAATCCTTTTAACTTAGAAATTTTCACTGCCAACAGAACCCCCTCCAAAGTTTTCAAAATGGCTTAGAAGTTAGCAAATTTTGAAATACTTTGGATCTTCAGACAGAAAATGCGGAGTTAAAATAGCAAGTTTATCTCGCGTTTTGCTCACTTACGCGGAGCTAATTAGCTTCCTTTTCAGTGAGATGAGTAATTGTTTCATTAATTACTCTGAATTTCCGCGCTGAATGGCAATCGACGGATCATCCTGTTTAAATAGAGGCTTTGACTCATCTTCTTTTTCATTTTGAGAAGTTGGAAAATTCAGAGCTTCGGCAACCGAGCGAGCGATGTCAACGAACGATCTTTAATTGATCTCCGTTCGACTCTCCATAGATTTTCATCATTAGTATGTCGCTTCAGAAGAGTACAACTTCGTGCGCCTCCTCACCATCGGCGGCCGGCGCTAGCAGCGGAGGCGACGGCCGAGGGAGTGGCCACAATAGCGAGCCAATCCATGCTTCACCAATTGGAGGTAGAAATTCTTAACTTTGAAACTCCTCAAATTAACTTTGGAGTGTTTTGGCTCGGTTTTAACCGACCAACTAATTATGAACCGGCGAGATCACCGTTCTCCGGCCGTAAGGCTTGGGAAGAAAGGAGAAGATGGAGAAAAACTCTGATCTTCTTCTACGCGAAGTTATCGCGTCATCCTCGCATTTAAAACACGGGGCTACTTTAACTAGCAGTCGCGTTTAAAACGCGAGGCTATTTTGACTAGCAGTCACGTTTAAATCGCGACGCTATTTTTACTAGCAGTCGCGTTTAAATCGCGAGGCTATTTCGACTAGCAGTTGCGTTTAAATCGCGAGGCTATTTCGACTAGCGGTCGCGTTTAAATCGCGAGGCTATTTTGACTAGCAGTCGCGTTTAAATCGCGAGGCTATTTTGATTTAGCAGTCGCGCTTCAATCACGAGGCTATCTTGACTAGTAGTCATGTTTCAACGCGAGGCTATTTCCTCAACTGCGTGCGAAGTTTATCCTTAACTCACCGTTCCCATGCTTAGAAGATTTTTCGAGTTTTCTCTAACTCTTGATTCCTCTTTTGCAGTGAAGTGCTTGGACCAGATCCTTCTTGAAGGGGAGTGCATGTGGTTTTACCAGTTTTCGTCAGCAAAAGTAACTCTAAGGAAGCCAGAAGCATATACTTTACAACATAGTTGCAGGTTTCAAGCTCTGGTTCCAAAAGATAAACTTTTGAAGGAGTTACAAGAACTCTGTGGCAGCCCATTAAGTTTTCTTGAGGACAATTTCTGTTAGATGACAATTTCTGTTGCTTTCCAAAGCAATAGAGATGATCATCTTGTAGCATGTCGAATCCAACTTGTGCATCTTCATTCGGATTCTTATGGCAGTATTCATATGATCCACTAAGAATTTTAAATAGATCATAGTTCTATTTGAACCCTGGAATTGAACTTCAACACCCTGCGGAGGAATCTCGCTGTTAGGTTATTGATGAGTCGATGAATATGTAGAAGCTTTTGGGAGAGCTATAACTCCCTCTTCTTCTATAATCATTTCCTTTTATGAAATAAAGGCAAATATTTTTCTCTCTATCTGTCGGCTTCAAGAATCTTGCTTGCTCAACAAATAGATGGTTTGTAATTTTGGTAAAATAATCTAAGGCTCATTTGCGTAACTCAGACTGATAATACCAGGATGATCAGGTAAAGATCATCTTAACTTAGGTGGAAGTGCCTAATTGCGCTAGCCAGAAACCCAAGTTCTTCATAGGAACGCGAAGCTAAAACACCAAGTTATCCTTGCGTTTTGTGGAGATGCGCAAAGTTAATAACTTCGCATTTTCCATCGTTATGCGAGGCTAATAGCTTCGCGTTTTTGGAGAGTAACTGATCAGTCATTTTCTTCGAAATTCGCGCCAAACTCCAAGAGGCGGTTTTCCACATTTAAATGAAGTCTCTATTTCTTTTCCTTCTTACTTCACTTGAGAATTCTCCAGAGATGTTAGAGATTCAGGTGATCAGAGTTCAGGCGACCCGAGCGTTTTCCGACCGATTTTCTCTCGATTTCCCGTCGATTTTCCTCAACTTTTTGAGAAATGGCACCCAAGACTCGTGCCTCTTCTCGCGCAGCCCCATCGTTAGCGACTGGCACAAGTAGTGGTGGCAGCGGCGAGCCAGTCCATGTTTTGCCCATCGGAGGTAAGGACCTTACTTTAGGGACTGTTTAGAACATTTAGAAAGTGATTCGGCTTGGTTCTGACCGATCGATCACTTTTACCGGCGAGATCGCCGTACTCCGGCCGTATGGCTTGGAGAAGAAGAAAAGCATCTGGTTTTCTTCTTGCACGAAGCTATCGCGTCATCCTTGCGTTTTGAAGCGCGGGGCTATTTGATTAGCAGTCGCGTTGAAACGCGAGGCTATTTGATTAGCAGTCGCGTTGAAATGCGAGGCTGTTTGATTAGCAGTCACGTTGAAATGTGAGGCTATTTGATTTAGCAGTTGCGTTGAAACGCGAGGCTATTTGATTAGCAGTCGCGTTGAAACGCGAGGCTATTTTGAGTAGCAGTCGCGTTGAAACGCGAGGCTAGTTTGAGTAGCAGTCGCGTTGAAATGCGAGGCTATTTGATTAGCAGTCGTGTTGAAACGCGAGGCTATTTGATTTCTGGGTGGTCTAATTTTTAGCTTCGCGCGGAGTTACTTTTTTGTTTCGCGCGGTCTAATTTTTAGCTTCGCGTTTCCATATTTAGAAAAATTTTCTGTTTTGTAGAAACTTTTCTAACTTTGATTTTCCCTTTTGCAGTAGGATATTCGGTGGAAGCTCTTCCTCATAAGCACTACTTTGGCTTTGCTGGAGGTTTGGATCCATCAGCTCAGTTTCGCTTCACCACCATCCTGGCTTCATACAAACCAGATCCGAGAGATCGCAGGGAGAAATTGATCAAATATCATCCCACTACTGCATGGGAAATTATGACTGATGCGGCCTTTGAAACCATGAATAGAGAAGTGCTAGAGAAGCCCGCATTCCTCTTCGGAGACGCAATGGAGCAATCAGACCAGATCCTCTTTGAAGAGGAAAGCAAGTGGCTCTATAATTCTGGCGAAGCTTTAATGTTTCTGCCCAGAATGGAGCGTGGTTATCCCCTGATCTACCTTCAGAGGTTGGCGATGCCCCGTGAGTTAAAGTGGGGGTTAGCTCAAGAACATGATGGCGTCCCAACGGGCAACTTGGGAGCACATGGGGCTTATCAAGATGGCCCCACTAGATGTATTACTGGTTTGCTTCCAGACCGTTTTGGCAAGGAGCTCCCAGTAGGAGAGGTTCCAATCTGCGCAAGAACTTTCCTAAGTGAGTTCCTGGCGAAAGAAGGCCAATACCCGGCTAGCGACTTCAGGATGCCTGGCTGGGTTTACTCTTCTGGCAACATGTGGTGGGCCCGCCTTGTTCGATATATGTTGGACTCTCATGAACCCATTTTGAAGGAGATTGGTTTATTCAATGCCATTAGAAATGTTCAATTTGGATTCCCTCAGAGTGCTTATCATTTCTTCTGTTTTCTGGAGATGTACAACCCTGAGACCTGCACCATTTTTACGCCAGTGGATGAGCTAGGGTTTGCTCTCCATGAGATGTTTGAGGTATCTAGGCTCTCAATGGGCGAAGTCCCCTACGAGGAGTATATCCCCACTACTGAGGAGTTGAACATGCTACTGGCGAAGGACGAGCGCATCTATACCACATACTGGGAGATGATGTGTCATTACCGCATCTGTGCTGACTTAGCGGGTGTGCGTAACCAAGGTATCGGTCACAAGAAATGGGCCGATTACCTTTTTGCCAATTTGAATTCTAAGGATAGTTCGACAACTATCCATGGCCATGCTCCTGTCTACATCACAGAGATCGATCGCTGCATCGCCAAGACCCAGCTAATGTACTATACTACTGAAGCCAACGAAGGTGGATTCGGTCCTGGTATCTCTTTCAAGAGTTACCACTATCAGGCTCAGTCCCCGGTGTCCAACAGAGGTCTTATTGCTGGGTTCTTGATGCTGTGGTTAAAAAGATGTGTTGTGCCATCATTGCCAAAAGAGGCAATTGCAATGACTGTGGTATACCTGTTCGTCGCAAAAGTTCCTTCGCTTCCTCCCATTGAATTAACTTAAATTACAATGAAAGTGAACAAGATATAAAAAAGAACAAACGAGAGGATTTTATATTTCAATCTCTCTCTTTTACAATATTGTGGGATCTGTGGCGATGGGATCTGTCAAGCAGTTCCTTTGGACGATCGGTACGTTGAAATCTTCTCTCTTGAAGATATCGGCCGAATATAGACGATCTTCTCTGGTTTTGATTTGTTCAAGGCTCTCTCGCGTAACTCGAACTTCTCAAGAACTCCAGAAAGAAGATGGTGATTTTCTCTGATCTTCACGAACTCAAGGCTCTGTGCGTAACTTGAGTTCTCTAAGATCTCAGAAGATGATCAGCAAAGGCTTCAAGGCTCTCTCGCGTACTTGAATTGCCAAAGGATCGATAGGAGACTTCCGATGCCAAAAGAAGACCCACCTCTAGGGTTTCACCAGGAAGGTATTTATATCCCCAGGTTAATGCAAGAGTTTCTATCTAAATAGAACTCGCATTCATCCAGGATTCCAATCAAATATCTTAGTTTTGATGGAATTCTGATTAGACTTGATTCGGGTATTTGGATAAACCCAAAATCATAATCTCAATCAATATGAGATTCTGGTTATCTGCTTACGCGGAGCTTTAATCGCATCAAAACGCGGCGCTAAATAACCAAAACGCGGAGCTAACGCGGAGCTATTGATCATCTCCGCGTTTTACTCAAACGCGAGGCTAATACAAGCCAGACTGCGGAATCAACGCGGAGCTATTAAACATCTCCGCATTTTATTCAAACGCAGGGTTAATGTAACCAAACGCGGGGCTATTGAATTAGCTCCGCGTTCTGTTGTGAAAAATCCTTTTAACTTAGAAATTTTCACTGCCAACAGAACCCCCTCCAAAGTTTTCAAAATGGCTTAGACGTCAGCAGATTTTGAAATACTTTGGATATCTAAACTGAAAACGCGGAGTTAGAATACCAAGTCTAGCTCGCGTTACGCTCACTTACGCGGAGCTAATCAGCTTCACTTCGTCTTCAGTGAAATGAGTAATTACGTCATTAATTACCCCGAGTTTCCACGCCAAATACCAAGCGACGAAAATTCTGTTTAAATAGAGCTCCCGGCTCATCTTCTTCTTCATCTCACCCGAAGAATTTCTGAGAACTCGAGTGACTCACGAATGATCTTCAACTGATCTTCGTTCAATTCTCCATAGGATGTCTCTCCAGAGGAGTTTGGTTTTTCGCAAGTTGGCCGGCGTTGATGGCAGCAGCCGTGAAGGTAGACGCGACGGCGAACCAGTCTATGCAGCGTCTTCCGAAGGTAAAAACCTCATCTCTTGGATTTCTAAGAACCATTCTGAGATATTTTGGCTTGATTTTAATCTGGACGATTGCTTTGTCTTGTTGGCGAGATCGCCGTTTTATTGTGTCATCCCTGCGCTTGAAACGTGGGGCTTTACTAGTAGTCTCAATGAATCCGCGAGGCTATCCTTGATTAGCAGTCGCGATGAATTGCGAGGCTATCTTTGATTAGCAGTCGCGATGAATTGCGAGGCTATCTTTGATTAGCAGTCGCTATGAATTTGAAAGAGAAGGAAAGAGCAGAAAGAAATCTTGTCCCCCTTTACGCGAAGTTATTGCATCATCCTCTGCGTTTAAAGCGCGAGGCTATTTCTCCAACTGTACGCGGAGTTAGCTTAGCTCTGCGTTTTCATTCTTTTGGAAACTCTGTTCCTTTTGCAGTAAGTCCAGTCCTTCCTGAAGAGGAATGTATGTGGGTCCATCGATCTTCATCAGAAAAAGTAACTCTAAGGAAGTCAGAAGCATATGCTTTACAACATAGTTGCAGGTTTCAAGCTCTGGCTCCGAGAGATAAACTCCAGAAGGGGCTGTAAATAAGGAGCTGCAGCACTTGCAGTGCAAAATTGCAGCACTTGCAGTTCAGAATTGCGCTTCAGTGCAGCACTTTGCTTTCCTCTCGTGCTTCATTTCGGATGACAGATCCTAATTGACATTTGCAGAGGAGATCTTTTGTATGTGAACCAGGGAACTGAGCTTCAACACCCCGTAGAGAAGTCTTAAATTCTTTTGCATGTGAACCAGGGAACTGAGCTTCAACACCCTGTAGAGGAATCTTAAATTCTTTTGCATGTGAACCAGGGAACTGAGCTTCAACACCCCGTAGAGAAGTCTTACTGTTTGGTTATTGACAAATTGACCATGTAAAAAGCTTTTGGGAGAGCTATAAATCCCTCTTTGTAATCTTTTGCTTCATGAATAAAGATAAATTAATTTCCTCTCTATCTGTTAGCTTCAAGAATTTTGCTTGCTCAACAAACAGATGGTCAATAATTTTGGTAAAATAGTCTAAGGCACTTCTGCGCGACTTAGATTGATAATACCCAAATGATTGGATAAGAATCGCTTTAACTTAGATGGAAGCGCTTAATTGCACTCGTCAAAAATCTAAGTTTTTCCATGAAAACGCGAAGCTAAGGCACAGGCTATCCTCACGTTTTGTATAGTTGCGCGAGGCTTAATAGCTTCGCGTTTTAGAGAGTAACTGACCAATCACTTTCTCCGAAACTCGCGCCGAATTCCAAGAGGCGGTTCCTTCCATTTAAAAGAAATCTCTATTTCTTATCCTTCTCACTCTATTTGAGAATTTTCCAGAAACTTAGAGATTCAGGCGATCAGAGTTCAGACGACCCAATCTTCTTCCGACCGAGTTTCTCCAAATTTTCAGTCGATTTTTCTCAGTAATGGCACCCAAGACTCGTGCTACTTCTCGAGCGGCTCCATCTTCGGTGACTGGCGCAAGCAGTGGTGGCGGCGGCCAAGGCAGCGACGCGCCAGCCCACATTTCGCCCATCGGGGGTAAGACTCTTTCGATCGAGACTCTTTAGAACATTTCTAGAGTGATTTGGCTTAATTTTAACTGATCAATCAACTCCTTTACCGGCGAGATCGCCGTACTCCTGCCGTAAGGCTTGGAGAAGAAGAAAAGTCTCTGACTGCCTTCTTATGCGAAGTTATCGCGTCATCCTCGCGTTTAAAGCGCGAGGCTAATTTAAGTAGCAATCGCGCTGAAAACGCGAGGCTATTTTAAGTAGCAATCGCGCTGAAAACGCGAGGCTATTTTAAGTAGCAGTCGCGCTAAAAATGCGAGGCTCTTTTAAGTAGCAGTCGCGCTAAAAACGCGAGGCTCTTTTAAGTAGCAGTCGCGCTGAAAACGCGAGGCTATTTTAAGTAGCAGTCACGTTGAAAACGCGAGGCTATTTTAAGTAGCAGTCGCGCTGAAAACGCGAGGCTCTTTTAAGTAGCAGTCGCGCTGAAAACGCGAGGTTATTTCTGTGCGTTCTAATCTTTAGCTTCGCGCGGCGCTATTCTTAACTTCGCGCGTTCTAATTTTTAGCTTCGTGCGTCCATACTTAGAGAAATTTTCTGCCCTAGAGAAACTTCTCTCATTCTGCTTTCTTTTTGCAGTAGGATATTCGATGGAATCTCTTCCCCACAAGAACTACTTCGGCTTTGCTGGGGGTTCTGATCCCTCAGGCCAATTCCGTTTTACTACCATCCTGCCCTCATACAAGCCAGACCCGAAGGAACGCAAGGAGAAGCTGATCAAGTACCACCCCACTACTGCGTGAGAAATCATAACTGACGCGGCTTTTGAAGATGTGAACAGAAAGGCGATGGAGAAACCCGCCTTCCTCTTTGGAGACCAGATGGATCAATCAGATGAGATCCTTTCTGAAGAGGAGCGTGTTTGGTTATATAACTCAGGCGAAATGTTGATGTTTCTGCCTAGAATGGATCGTAGTTATCCTCTGGTCTATCTTCAGAGGCTGGCGATACCTCGGGAACTAAAGTGGGGATTGACTCAAGAGCAAGATGGCGCCCAACAGGCAAATTTGGTGCAAAAGGGGTTTATCAAGATGGTTCCCCCAGATGCATTACTGGCTTGCTTCCAGGCCGATTTGGCAAGGAGCTTCCAGTGGGTGAGGTCCCATCTCGTGCCCGAACTTTCTTAAGTGAGTTCTTGGCGAAGGATGGTCAGTACCCGGCTAGCGACTTCAGGATGCCTGGCTGGGTTCATTCTTCTAACAATATGTGGTGGGCACGCCTTGTTCAGTACATGCTGGATTCCCACGAGCCCATTTTAAAGGATATTGGCTTGTATAAAGCCATCAGGAATGTCCAATTCGGGTTCTCCCAGAGTGCTTATCACTTTTACTGCCTCTTGGAGATGTATAACCCTGAAACCTGTACTTTCTTTACACCAGTGGGTGAGCTAGGGTTCGCTCTCCACGAGATGTTTGAGGTTTCTAGGCTCTCGATGGGCGAAGTCCCTTACGAGGAGTATATCCCCACCACCGATGAGTTGAACATGCTATTGGCGAGGGACGAGCGCATCCATGCCACATACTGGGAGATGATGTGCCATTATCATATTTGCGCTGACCTGACGGGTGCGCGTAATCACGGTATTGGTCACAAGAAGTGGGCCAAATATCTCTTTGCCAACTTAAATTCTAAGGATAGCTCGGCCATTATCCATGGTCATCCACCCATCTATGGCTCAGAGATTGATCACCGTATTGCTAAGGGCCGCCATCTATTATATTATACCACTAAATCCAATGAGAATGGATACGGTCCTGGCACTTCATTCAAGAGCTATCACTATCAAGCCCAGTTTCCGATCTCCAACAGAGGTCTCATTGCCGGGTTTCTGATGCTGTGGCTCAAAAGATGCGTCGTGCCGTCATTGCCCAAGGAAGCGATTGCAGTGACCGTGGTATATCCAGCGGTTCTTCTTGCATACGGCCGACCCCTTGGACTCCTTCCCGCTATGGTATGCAATTTGCAGTATGGACTGAGGGTATTCTGTCGTGATTTCCTCCCCACTATTAAGGTCAAGGGGAAAGGAAAGGGCAAGTCGAAAGAGACTGCCCAACCAAAAACTCCAAACCCTAGGGTGGAGATGCCCTACACCTATTTGATGGCGTGGCTTGTCTTGCACTGTCCCTCTTTAATGAGTGCGCCAGAGCGTCGTTCGGGCGAAAAGTGCTTCCTTGTAGAATTGTATGAACGTTCTTCATGGAGGCAGAATTATATGTCCCAGATTCGGAAGACTCTTCGTACCTTTCAGAATTACGAGATCTTCCGGTGTTTTCCTGACTTTCCCGGCGGAGGATATGGGACAAGGCTGAAAGATACCGTGGGAGCAGATAAGTTCACTACTTTATCTGCAGGAGCGTTCTGGTGGCTTCTCAACATCCGTCCCGGACACTTGGTGTATCGTCAAGATCTCCAGTGTCAGATTGAGCCATATACCCCGAGTCGCTTTGCTCGCTAGTTTGGATACTCCCAACTTTATGTGGGCAATCCAAATAAAGATCTCGCTCACGAGGGGAATTTATACGAAGGCGCTCGTGGCTGGTTCCATTTTGCAGCAGGCGGAACCGAGGCTGAATTCTCCTTGCCCCAGAAGGCACCCGAATTGGCCATGACCCTCAGCTTCTGCAACTGGTTCAGTATTGCGAATGCTGACGTGCCCGGCTTCTGTCTCAATCGCAGTTGTTGCAAAGAGATTGAAGCCCTCTACATTAGCCGCCAGGGTGCTTCTAGAGTGAGAATAAAAGGAATGGAGGAATTCCTTGGCGCCGCGGCTGAGCCTTCAGATGCTAGCGAGTCCGACGACGATGCCGGTGATGACGATGACAATACTGGTGCTGGTGGAGCTCCCCAGCCTGTTGTCAGTCGTCCCTTGAGTCCAGCTCTCAAACGCCGCGGCACTTTAAAGAGAAGACCGGGTAAGAAGCAAAAATTGGCTCAGGAAACTTTGATAGCTCCCCAAGAAGTGGCTGTCAAACTTGCTTCAGACTTGTTGGCTTCGGCTCTACCCCCAGCATCGGCAAGGGAGGATGAACCTGCCAAAGCTCCAAGTATTGCTGAGATTTCAGCTCCTTCGGCCGTAGAGCCTGTGGCAGAACTTGGGGCGCAACTAACGGGTAGCGAGACGGGTACACTGCTGGAAACAACAATGGCTCCCCCTTCAAGTCCGACAACTAGACTTGTATCGCTTGGTATGGCCTTTAGCATTTTATCTTTTGCCCGTTATTATTTTAACGTAACACTGCTTTTCTGGTCTTCTGAAATGTAGGTGATCAACTTCTTTCGCCAATGCACTCGACTACCCAAGTAGAGTGTGACGATAGAATGGACCATTCTGGCTCTGTTGGTGGTGTGGGTAGCTCTGCTGGTGAGTTTGCGGCTGATTATTCCACATCGGCTCCTGCATCTGTTTCCTCCTTAATTCCCCCAATTGACGAATTGGGAAGTGACGAGAGAACTGAGATTATTATTGCAGCTGCTGCTAACGAGGCTACACCTTCTCCTAGCATGCCATCTCCAACACCCGTTTGCTCTTCTGAGACATTTCCCACGGTCGTTGGAGTGCCTTCTCAGTCAGCGATTTTAACGTCGTCTGTTGTCGTGGCTGCTGAGATGCCTGCAACTCTTCCGACTCCAAGTCTTCCAGCAGGGGAGGAGAATAATTTGAAATTCTCGTTCGAAGATGCTTCTCCCACCGAAGGAGTTTCAGGCGAAGTGGTCCCATCTTCTCTTTCTGTTGGTGGGGGTACCCAAGTGATCTGTACCGACGGTACTTCGTCTGGGGTCTCCAATTCTTCCAGATCTGCACTGGCTCTACTGGTCCCTCAGATCATGAATTTAATGCAGGGACGGGCTTCTTCTTCTCTAATCCCAGCCACTACTGCTCCCTTGCTCACGACACCTCTTTTGGCATTGCCTACTTTGCCTACCGACACTGCAAATCCTCTTGAAAGACTTTTCGGCTTCACTGTCGAGGATTTTATGTATTTGTTAAGAAGATGTGTCGAGATGGTTCTTGCTGGCCACGATTCCTTCAACTTCGCACGTCCACTGTTACTCCGGTATTTAGGAAATATCGAAGAATTTGGTGGACAAGATCGAGCAGCTCCATACCGGGCCCGCCTTGCAGCTTTAGAAGAGCAGGTGACCACGCTACACACACTCCGTCAGGCGGATGTGGAGGCGATCACTGAGATAGAGCTGGCGCGGCTTCGAGCAGAATCCTTATCTCGAAGAAATATTTTAAGACAGCAGGAGGAGAGATGGTCTCAAGAGCTGACAGAGCTCCAGGCCAGTCGGGAATCCGTTATTGGCGACCTGCAGAGGGTAAACTTTGGAATTGAAGAAAGTCAGGCGGCCATCTCTAAAGCCCAGGAGACGATTACGAGAGCTCGAGCCACCTTGATAGAAAATGAACTCCGATTAGGAGAATCTGTCAAGAAACGGGAGATGTTGCTTGTCCAGCAGGAGCAGATTCAGCAGGAAGAGATGGCCAGGAATCGTGCCATAGAAGAATCTCGTCAGCAACAACTTTCAATAAGTGATGATGAGTTGCGTAGGCAAGCTCAGCAAACCGTGGAGGCTTCTCATCGTAGAAATTTGGACGAGACAATAAACCAATTGAGACTTCTGGGAGGCCAATAGTTTCATCTCTCTTTACACTTTTATCTTCCTTGTAATAAGAACTTTGTAAACAGGAGAGAGATAACTTTACTATGTTTCTTTGAAATTCTTTTTGTATCTTCACCTTTTTAATAAAGATGATTCTTTTGACTCTTTTATTTGCCGGCTTCAAAACAGATTTGCTTGCCCAACAAATAACCTGTCGTCAAAACGATTTATCTCGGTACCGTTTATGCTCAATTTCTTGAACCGAAATAACAATTAAAGTTTAATATGGGATTTTTAGCAAACCCCCAGCTATTAACGGATTTGATTAGCCTTTACCAACTACCGTTTGAGTTGGGCTAGCCATGTTATTTCCCTCAACATGGTGAGTTGTCGAGGACTACGTTTGGGCTTAAATGCCAAACTTTTCCTCTTCCCTTTACTTTATCGGTATTGGGCGATTCATACTCTTACCCCAGCATGATGGGTTCGCGAGAAACTAGTTCTCTTCCCATTGCCTAGTTGGCGTTGTTGTTCTCTTCCCATTGCTATAGAAGCGTTGGGCAATTCATACTTTTACCCCAGTAATGGGTTGGCGAGAAACTTGTTCTCTTCCCATTGCTATAGAAGCGTTGGGCAATTCATACTTTTACCCCAGTATGATGGGTTGGCGAGGAATTTAATCTCCTCTTCCCATTGCTATAGAAGCGTTGGGCAATTCATACTTTTACCCCAGTATGATGGGTTGGCGAGAAACTTGTTCTCTTCCCATTGCTATAGAAGCATTAGGCAATTCATACTTTTACCCCAGTATGATGGGTTGGCGAGGAATTTAATCTTCTCTTCCAATTGCTATAGAAGCGTTGGGCAATTCATACTTTTACCCCAGCATGATGGGTTGGCGAGAAACTTGTTCTCTTCCCATTGCCTAGTTGGCGTTGGGCAATTCATACTTTTACCCCAGTATGATGGGTTGGCGAGGAATTTAATCTCCTCTTCCCATTGCTATAGAAGCGTTGGGCAATTCATACTTTTACTCCAGCATGATGGGTTGGCGAGAAACTTGTTCTCTTCCCATTGTCTAGTTGGCGTTGGGCAATTCATACTTTCACCCCAGCATGATGGGTTGGCGAGAAACTTGTTCTCTTCCCATTGCCTAGTTGGCGTTGGGCAATTCATACTTTTACCCCAGCATGTTGGGTTAGCGAGAAACTTGTTCTCTTCCCATTGCCTAGTTGGCGTTGGGCAATTCATACTTTTACCCCAGCATGATGGGTTAGCGAGAAACTTATTCTCTTCCCATTGCCTAGTTGGCGTTGGGCAATTCATACTTTTTTAGGTCAGAGGCGCTTAATTACACATGCCTAAAAGAAGATTGGGGGTTGTTCAAACTTGAGAACTAAGCACACCAGGTTTTGGGTCAGAGGCGCCAAATTGCGCATGCCCAAGAAAAAGACTGATGGTGGTTCAAACTTGAGAACCAAACAGGAGGTGGTTCAAGGCTCTCTCGCGTAACTTGAACTGGGCACTCCAAACACACCAGGTTTTAGGTCAGAGGCGCACAATGCGCATGCCTAAGAAAAAGACTGGAGGTGGTTCAAACTTGAGAACCAGACACGCCAGGGTTTAGGTCAGAGGCGCACAATGCGCATGCCTAAGAAAAAGACTGGAGGTGGTTCAAACTTGAGAACCAGACACCCCAGGGTTTAGGTCAGAGGCGCACAATGCGCATGCCTAAGAAAAAGACTGGAGGTGGTTCAAACTTGAGAACCAGACACGCCAGGGTTTAGGTCAGAGGCGCACAATGCGCATGCCTAAGAAAAAGACTGGAGGTGGTTCAAACTTGAGAACCAGACACGCCAGGGTTTAGGTCAGAGGCGCACAATGCGCATGCCTAAGAAAAAGACTGGAGGTGGTTCAAACTTGAGAACCAGACACGCCAGGGTTTAGGTCAGAGGCGCATAATCCGCATGCCTAAGAAAAAAACTGGAGGTGGTTCAAACTTGAGAACCAGACACGCCAGGGTTTAGGTCAGAGGCGCACAATGCGCATGCCTAAGAAAAAGACTGGTATCTCCAGGGATACTAAGAATAGTATTTCTTCAGAAATTTGCCATTGATCGGCATCATCATCCTGTCGCCATCTTGATTCATTAAGCGATAGGCTCCACTGGAGTATACTGTCTCCACAACAAACGGTCCTTCCCACTTGGGTTCAAACTTACCCTTAGTCTTGTGGGTTAGCACCATTGGCCTTTTGACAGCCAGAACCAAGTCTCCTTGTTTAAAGGTCCTTGGTTTAACGTGCTTATTGAACGTTTGAGATATTCGGGCTTGATACAACTCAATTTGTTGTTGAGCCCTGAGACGTTTTTCATCTAACGCCTCTAGTTCTTGCAACCTTTGCTGATGGCGCTCTTCTGTCGTCATCTTTGTGGCTAAAGCCACTCTTAATGATGGTATCTGGATTTCAAGAGGCAGAATAGCCTCACTTCCATAAACCAAAGAGAACGGGGTTGCTTTAGTCGGGGTGCGAACGGTGGTGCGATAAGCCCACAAACATTCTCCCAACTTTTCATCCCAATCTCGTTTATTGGAAGAGACGAACTTCCGAAGGAGTTTGATGATCGTCTTGTTGAAAGCTTCGGCCAACCCATTAGCCGCATGGTTATATGGTGTAGAAGCGATATCTTTGATTCTGAATTTATTGCAGAATCTGGAGAATCCCTGACTGATGAATTGCGGACCATTATCATGAATGATCCGTCGAGGGACGCCAAATCGGTAAATGACATGATGCTTGACGAACTTAATCACATCTGTCGTCTTCACCTCTTTCATGGGCACGGCTTCGGCCCATTTTGAAAAATAATCGGTTATTGCAAGAATAAACCGATGTCCTCTGGATGACGGGGGAGTTATTGGCCCCACAATGTCCATTCCCCAAGCTTCAAATGGCCAGCTTGCGACGGTATTGTGCAAGTATTCTTGGGGTTGATGAATAAAATTGGCATGTATTTGGCATGCATGACATCGTTTAGCGTATGCCATTGCTTCCGTAACCATGCTCGGCCAGTAGTACCCCAGCCTTCTTATACGGTCTCCAAGTTTGGGACCGGACTGATGAGCTCCACATATTCCATCATGTGTTTCTTTCAGCACTTGTTCTGCTTCTGCTTTCGATATGCAGCGTAGCAATAGACCACCTCTTGACTTTCTATACAAAGTCTGAAGTTTATGGTCATAATAAAATCTTTGGGCCTTCCTCTTTATTGAGGTGGCTTCCTTAGGATCTTCTGGTAATATCCCATGCAAAGCATAATCCACAAACGGAAATCGCCAATCACGGGGCTCTAAGTTTAAGCCAATCTGGCATACCTCTTCGGTTTGAGATACCACATCTGGGTGGAGGAGTTCTCTACTACCAATGGTGATGCTTTTAGCTTCACCTGGCGGGATTGCCAGCGTTGCGGCTAATGCGGCAAGAGCATCTGCATAAATGTTCTCGTTTCGAGATACATGATATATGTAGAATTGTTCAAAATATCCTGCTAGCTCAATAGCTAGCTGATGATAGGGGATGAGGGCTTCATGTCTGACTTCATACTCACCTGTCATCTGATTGACAATGAGCTTAGAATCTCCATATGCCTCTAGATGGTTCACCCCTAGTTGCAGAGCTATTTTTAAGCCGATAATGAGCGCGTTGTACTCCGCTACATTATTAGTGCACGGTTCTGTTAATGAGTAACCGTTAGGCAATATATGTTTATGTGGGGATATTAGCACAACCCCCACTCCAGCAGCAGATCGTCTTGTGGCACCATCAAAGAACATTTGCCAAGACTGTTCTTTGGTAACTGTGTCGACTTCTGATGTCTGCTTTAATTTGGACCAAATTGGATGGTCTGCAAGGAAATCAGCGATTGCCTATCCCTTCATGGCCTTTTGAGGGACAAAATGTATGTCATAGGGTGATAGTAAGAGCGCCCACTTTGCCAATCGGCCATTCAAGGATCCCAGTTTGGTCATTAGAATCTTCAAGGGGTTAATCCGTGATATAACATGAATTGTTTGCCCTGAAAGGTAGTGTCGCATTTTCTGAACAGCAAACACTAGGGCTAAACATTCTTTTTCAATCGGGGTATATCGCTGTTCGACCCCAATCATTGTTCTACTTAAATAGTAGAGGGCATGTTCATGGCCGTGCTCATTATATTGAGCAAGTAATGCTCCTAAAGCATTATCCATGGCCCTTACATATATAAGGAAGGGCTGCCCAGGGGCTGGTGCCATTAGTACAGGAGGCTTAGTAAGGTACTCCTTGAGGTCATCAAATGCCTGCTGACATGCCTCATCCCATATGAAAGACACTCCCTTCTTCATAAGTTTGGAGAATGGTTGGCATCGTCCAGATAAGTTGGATATGAAGCGCCGAATATAAGCGAGCTTTCCTTGTAATCCCCTTAGTTCCTTAAGATTGCGGGGAGACGGCATTTCGCTAATCGCTTTTACCTTTTCCGGGTCGAGGAAAATTCCTTTTGAAGTTATTACGAACCCTAGAAACTTCCCGCTGGATACCCCCATGAATGACTTAGTGGGATTCATCTTCAAATGATGTTTCCTCATGAGATCAAAGACCGTCCTCAAGTCCTGAAGGTGATCTTCTTTATTCTTGCTTTTGACCGCCAAGTCATCTACGTAGCACTCTACTGTTCTGCGTAGGTGTTCTTTAAATATGGCGCTCATTGCGCGTTGGTAAGTGGCACCTGCATTCTTTAATCCGAATGGCATCACCGTATAACAATATACCCCCTGTGGCGTTCTGAAAGCTGTATGCTTTTCATCATCCGGGTGCATCTTGATTTGGTTATAACCTGAGAAGCCATCCATAAAGGACATCCTCTCATAACCGCAAGTATTATCGATCATCACATCGGTGATGGGGAGTGGAAATTCATCCTTGGGACATGCAGCGTTCAGATCTCGAAAGTCAATGCATATCCGGATTTTGCCATTCTTTTTGCGAACTGGCACTATGTTTGCCACCCAGTCTGGGTGTTGTTCTTCACGGATGAACCCGGATTGTATAATCTTGTTGACCTCAGCAACTATTGCCTCCATCAATTCCGGTCGAAAACGTCTCTGTTGCTGTTTAACAGGTTTGACATCTTCTTTTATATTTAACCGGTGTGTGGCAATTTGAGGGTCAAGCCCAGGCATATCTTCATAACTCCATGCGAACACATCTATATACTCTTTGATAAGGGATATAAGTTCCTCTTTTTCAAAAGGAGTTAGTGTGTCGCTTATGAAAATGGGTTTCGGATTTTCTTCCGTTCCCATGTTAACCTGTATTAATTTGTCTTCTGTAGGCGGGTCACGCTGTTCAAAGCGGACATCCCAGAGAGTATCCATGTGCTTAGCCCAAGCATCATCTTGAATGTCAATTGGTTCCTCCTCGCTTTCTGGCGCGGCTGAAACCATATTGATCGTCAAAGATTGAAACCAAGCACCGGTGCTTATATCTGAATCATAATCTGGTGAAGATGTTTCTTCTTTATCCGAAGAACTCTCTTCATCCTTGGATGGCGATGAGGATGGAGTAGATACATAGCCCAACCCCCTGCGGATCTTCTGATAATAATCAGGGCTCTTTCCTCTCGGTCTAAACGAGGGTATGAGATTCCGCCGCCCTTTTCCAAAGTTTAATCCCGGCTTCTGGGTAAAATTATATCCCATTTTCTCCATCATCTGTCGGGACCTTTGCTCATATAAGTGAAATTGAGGTGATGTTTGTTCATCACTTTCACTACTTTGTCTCTGTCGAGGCGACGTGGCCACTTTGCCGAACATGATCGGCCTTTGGGACTTCTGTCGGGGAGGCACTCCAAAGAAGTGCCCTTGATCCTCGGTAATTTTTAATTGAGAGAGGAGGGAAGACCTGAGGGGCAAATGGTATGCCGCCAGAACTTCAAGTTCGGTCAGGCCATCCGCTTCGGTGGAGGTAAAAGAGGGCTCAGACTCAGTAGCTACAGCATGCTCGTAGACTAACTTTACATTTTCATTAATAACCCATTCACTTTCTATTACATCCACTATATTATCAAGATCTAGGTGAGGGTTGATTTCGTAATCACCCCCGTCATCTTCTCCAAGGAGCTCGTACTCAGTGTCGGCTTCATTGCCACTGTCGTCGGGTTTTGGAGACTTGCTAAGACTGTCATTGGAGGCTTCATGTGCTGGCTTGTAGAGTGCAGCATCTGTGAAGTAATTTTCCAACCCTTTGAATGGCTGCTTGTCAGCAATTAGTGTCCGGACCTCTCCTTCCTCATCGCAATATTTCATGCACTGGTGAAGAGTCGACGGAACTATCATATGAGAGTGAATCCAAGGTCGCCCCAATAAAATATTGTAGGAGGTATCAGCATCAATTACGTAGCATGTAACCTCCGTTTTTAAGTCTCCAATTTGACACCGCAACCGGATCTTACCAAGAGGATGGCTATTATTAGCGTTGAATCCATAGATGGTAGTGTGTGTAGGTGTCAAGCGATGAAGGGAAATTCCCAACAGCTGCATCAGTCTACTGGGCACGACGCTGAGTGCAGAACCTGGATCAATCTGAATTCGGTCCACTTTTGTGGACCCGACATATCCAGTGAAATATGAAGGCCTATTATGCTTTATATTCCTCACCTGCATGTCTTCTGGAGAGAAGATAATTTGTGGGACCTGCCTCCTCACTTGATGACAGTGGGGGCAAGAGTCCTGCTCTTCGATGGCTGGCTCGACAATCTGAGCTAGGAACGACTCAGAGTCTGCTAAGGCCTCTCTTAGAGCTTCACGTGTTGATTTTGATAATCTCAACAATTCGTAAAGCGTCACTCGTGCTGGGATATTAGCCAACTGCGCGATTATGTCAAATTCGAAGGGAGTTTCTTTGGCTCCTTCATCTCTGGTAGAATTCTTCTGGAAACGAAGTCTTTTCTGCTTCGCAGGCTTTACAAGTTCTGCATAGATATCTTTTGGATCCACTCTAGTGTAGTCCTTAAGATATGTCTTTCCAGATCGAGTACTAGAAGGGCCTGCCCCATCTTGATGGGTGGCCATAGTTTCGGGTTCTTCTTCATAACTTGTGAAGGCGCCTGAAGCTATATATTCTTCCTTTATATCTGCAGAGATGGCGTTGACAGCCCGCTTCTTCTCTGGACCTCTTGAAGTAGTCCATTGTTCATCTTCCAGCAAATCAGGGTGAACCCACATAACTTCCCCTCTTTGGGTCGTTATGGGGACAAGTCCTTCTTGGGCTTTGTTGTAAGGATCAAGATTCTTTGTAACTGCCTCACCCTTTGGGATTGGGGTCACTCCTGCGGGGAACTCGTGGGTTCCAACCACTATGGTTGCCATATTGGCAGTGACCTTCTTCTGCTCTTCCTTAAGCGTCAGAACCCCAGCTTCTATTAGTGCTTGGATCCTGTTCTTAAGGGGAAAACAATTCCGGGTAGGGTGTCCAACATTCCGGTGATAGAGACAGTAGTTGGGATCTTTTATCTTACCAACGTCTTCTGGCTTCTTATTCTCCGGAAGTTTTAGCATTCCCTTCTTTTGGAGTAGGTGAAAGAGGACTGGTGTCTGTTCAGCTTTGAAAGTGTAATTCCTTTCTTGCTGCGGTCTAATTTGCCTTGACCCTCGCTGACCTTGAGATTTCGGCTCTGGCGGAGGACTAGTTTTCTGGGGAGCAGTTTCTGATGACATTACTGCTTTCCCTTTATTCTTGTTGCTGTTGTTTTGGGTATATGATTTACTACCCCCAACACTTCTTGGTCCGCGGGACTCTTCAACTCGGCGAATCAAGTCTTCAGCTTGCTCTCCTTGTTTGAGCAGGTCCCTCCACGTCTTAGACTCTACGGCCCCCATTTTGAGGAGCACATTGGTCTTAAGGTTGTGTCGACATGTCTCGACTAGAGTTTCCTGGATCATTCCGTGTTTACAATGTACGGACTTCTCCTGGAACCTTTCTATGAAATCTTTAACCGCTTCTTGTTCCCCCTGCCTAGTTGCAAGGAGGGAATGAACCGTAATCTCGGTGTCATCCTCGAAGAAACGTGAGAGAAATAATTTCTCAATATCTAACCAGGTATTAATAGTACCTGGGGGCAGCTGCATGAACCAAGTAAAGGCAGGCCCTCGCAAAGTACTTGCAAATACTTTGGTCATGATGGGATCATTACCCATTAAGTGTCCTGCTTGGGACAAGAAATAATAGATGTGCTGACTGGGCGATCCCTTCCCGTCATAGGGCTCCAACTTGAGCGGCTTATACTTTGGAGGATAGGGTACCACATCCCATTCTGCTGGATATGGTCTAGAGACTCCTGACTCCTTCAACTCTTTTTTACGCATCAAGGCTTCGAGCTGATTCTGTAACTTTTCAAGCTTTTCTTCATGCGGATCATAGAAAGAAAATCTGTCTTCTTCCTCATGCATCGAGTGGGCTTTCTCCTCCTGTTCTTCTTCATTTGGATTCTTCTTGCCCTGTTTAGCATTATCTTCAACAACTTTTAAAAGTAGCATCTTAAGATCTTCAATCGTTTTCTGTTGCTCTCGAATCATTCTTTCTTGAGCCTCAAATCTCTGATTGATATCACCAGATTTATCTGCCATGTGCGATGCTGACTTCTGCAGTCGAGACGATGTAGAGGATGGAGGCGAGGCTATAGCGGAATTATCGCTGTCCTCGTCGTAAGAACCCCCTGCGAGCTTTTTATAATTTCGGGGCGGAACGGCTCCTGATCTTAGTCGAGTAATACGATGAAGTTCATCATCGCTCAATTCTGAATCATCATCCGTCTCTGCAATTTTCTTCCCTTTTCCTACCATGTTGGAAGTTACAGCTCTCCCTTGTTTCAGGGGAGTGGTTCTTGTCTTCTTAGCAGGATTCTGGTTTGACTCATTTAATCGGTCGAACACAGATATCCTGTTCTTGCTGCAGCCACAGTTATTCATCACGGCTGATACTGTTATCATAAGTTGCTGGCAATGGCAACTATGTTCAACTTGAAGTTGGTCTATGCCTCTCTCCTTAGAAAGATGCTCCCTGAGGTCAGTGCCTCTAGCCATGGAATCAAGAGGTCCATTCAACTCTTGAGAGTGTTTAGGAATCCACTGAAGCTTCTTTGACTGATCAACCCTGACTCTGGGGTCGGACTGATCCTCGCGTGGCTTAGGAATAGCCTCGCGTTTCACATTGCGGGCCTGAAAAATAGCTCCGCGCTGATCCACACTAGCCTCGCGTTTCTTGCTGGCTTGGTGTGTCCTTGGAAGTTTAGCCTCTGGAATAATAGCCCCGCGTGAAGGGAAGTTCTTGCACCCTGGCTTATCTTCGCGATTGACGCAGATCATAGCTTCGCGCTTAGCGCGGTTTTTACGACTGACAACTATCTGCTAATCATCTTCCCGTTCCTTGCGGGTGTCAGAAGTCTTGCGTTTATTGCAAGTATCACTGGCTTCGCGTCTCTCGCTAGGCACAGTAATAGCCCCGCGTGGAGAATCACACGCTGGCTTTGAATAATTTTTATACTCCCGTAACTCGCGAGTGTTGGGTATTCTGCGACTAGCGCAACCCTTACTGGCTTCGCGTCTCTCGCTAGGCACAGTAATAGCCTCGCGTGGAGAATCACACGCTGGCTTTGAATAATTTTTATACTCGCGTAACTCGCGAGTGTTGGGTATTCTGCGACTAGCGCAACCCTTACTGGCTTTGCGTCTCTCGCTAGGCACAGTAATAGCCTCGCGTGGAGAATCACACGCTGGCTTTGAATAATTTTTATACTCGCGTAACTCGCGAGTGTTGGGAATCTTGCGTAACTCGCCAGTATTACCAGCCTCACATGGAAAATCACACGCTGGCTTTTCCTTGCTTTTAAGGCAAGTTGTATATTCGCGTTTAACGCGGTAGAGATTGGTCTCGCGGGTAGCGCGAGCCAATTTGCGAGGGACCATAGCCTCGCGTCCTCTAGAGTTAGCTCCGCGTCCAAGGCAGGCTTTGAGGGCTCTACGCCTCGCTCTCTGGTTCCTGTTCCGGAGTTGGGTCCTGGTCAATCCAGTTCCCATGTCTTCTTCGGCAATCGAAAGCTCTTCCTCGGTTAAGATTTCTTGTGTGGACTCCGGCGTTATAACCGTAGTCTCCAAGGATCCCCGTCTCTCGGTGGATACCTTTCTACCCATCACTCGGGCATTAGAGTACATACGGCGATAGTGCCGTGTCTCATCCAAGTCACCTGATGCGGAGGAGAGAAACTCCTCGTACTTCTGCTGGTCGATTTCAACGACCAGCGTGTCTACTTCGGATCCGATCAAGTCAACGTCCGATTGCGCCACAATCTCTTCATCAGTGAAAGAGATGGCTCCCACTGTGGTCGCCAGTTTGTTCGTCGCAAAAGTTCCTTCGCTTCCTCCCATTGAATTAACTTAAATTACAATGAAAGTGAACAAGATATAAAAAAGAACAAACGAGAGGATTTTATATTTCAATCTCTCTCTTTTACAATATTGTGGGATCTGTGGCGATGGGATCTGTCAAGCAGTTCCTTTGGACGATCGGTACGTTGAAATCTTCTCTCTTGAAGATATCGGCCGAATATAGACGATCTTCTCTGGTTTTGATTTGTTCAAGGCTCTCTCGCGTAACTCGAACTTCTCAAGAACTCCAGAAAGAAGATGGTGATTTTCTCTGATCTTCACGAACTCAAGGCTCTGTGCGTAACTTGAGTTCTCTAATATCTCAGAAGATGATCAGCAAAGGCTTCAAGGCTCTCTCGCGTACTTGAATTGCCAAAGGATCGATAGGAGACTTCCGATACCAAAAAGAAGACCCACCTCTAGGGTTTCACCAGGAAGGTATTTATATCCCCAGGTTAATGCAAGAGTTTCTATCTAAATAGAACTCGCATTCATCCAGGATTCCAATCAAATATCTTAGTTTTGATGGAATTCTGATTAGATTTGATTCGGGTATTTGGATAAACCCAAAATCATAATCTCAATCAATATGAGATTCTGGTTATCTGCTTACGCGGAGCTTTAATCGCATCAAAACGCGGCGCTAAATAACCAAAATGCGGAGCTAACGCGGAGCTATTGATCATCTCCGCGTTTTACTCAAACGCGAGGCTAATACAAGCCAGACTGCGGAATCAACGCGGAGCTATTAAACATCTCCGCGTTTTATTCAAACGCAGGGTTAATGTAACCAAACGCGGGGCTATTGAATTAGCTCCGCGTTCTGTTGTGGAAAATCCTTTTAACTTAGAAATTTTCACTGCCAACAATACCCAGCAGTTCTCCTTGCATATGGCCGTCCTTTCGGACTTCTTCCCGCCATGGTGTGCAATCTACAGCATGGATTGCGCACAATGATTATATCCCTGCTGATAAGGGCAAGGGGAAAGGGAAAGGCAAATCAAAAGAAACCGCCCAGGTGAAGACTCCGAACCCTAGGGTGGAGATGCCTTACACTCGCATTGCCCGTCTCTGATGAGTGCTGCTTCACGCCGCTCTGGTGACAAGTGTTACTTTGTGGAGCTATACGAGCGCTCCTCATGGAAGCACCACTATATGTCCCAAATCCGGAAGACTCTCCGGCACCACCAAAATTTTGAGATCTTCCGGTGCTTCCCCGACTTTCCTGGTGGAGGATATGGGTTGAAGTTGAAGGATATTGCAGGAGCAGATAACTTTACTGCCTTATCTTGGGGAGCGTTTTGGTGGCTTCTTAACATCCGACCGGGGCACCTGGTGTATCGTTAAGATGGTAAATGTCTTATCGAACTGTACATCTGGAGTTGCTTTGCTTGCCAATTTGGATATTCCCAACTTTATGTGGGTAATCCAAACAAGAGTTTAGCCTATGAGGGAAATTTGTACGAGGGTGCCCGCGGCTGGTTTCATTTTGCAGCTGGTGGGACTGGAGCTGAATTCGCCCTTCCCCAGAAATTGCCAGAATTGGCCATGACTCTCAGTTTTTGCACCTGGTATAGTGTTGCAAATGCTGACGTGCTCCATTTCTCGATCAACCGAAACTGTTGTAAGGAGATTGAGGCTTTCTACATTAACCGCCAAGGTGCTTCCAGAGTTAGAGTAAAAGGAATGGATGAATTCCTTGGCGCCGCGGCCAAACCATCAGACGTCAGCGAGTCTGGCGATAATGATGATGATAATAATGACGACAACCCTGATGTCGGAGGTGCTCCCCAACCTGTCGTCATTCGCCCCTATAGCCCGACCCTCAAACGCCGTGGTGCCCCAAAGAAAGGGCCTGCCAAAAAGAAGAAGAAGTTGGCTCCAGGAAGTCTGGTAGCCCCGCAAGAAGCGGCTGTCAAGTTCGCTTCGGATCTGCTGGCTTCAACTCTACCTCCAGCGCCAGTAGGGGAGAGTGGACCTGCTGAAGCCCCAAGTGCTTCTGAGATTCCGACTCTTCTGACTGTAGAACCTGTCGAACATCCTGCGGTGCAACCACTGGATAGTGAGACGGGTACACTTCTGGAGACAACGGCGGCTCCCCCTTCAAGTCCGACAACTGGACTTCTATCTCTTGGTATAGTTCTTTCAGCTTTTATACTCTGTCTTCTATTTATTTCTTGTATTTGTATGCAACCCTCTTTGTCTTGCTTTTCTGAGGTACAGGTGGCCAGCCCCACTCGCCAATGCATTCGACTACCAAGGGGGAGTCTGAGGAGAGGGTGGACTATTCGGGCACCACTAGCTCAGCGGGTAGATTAGGTAGTTCTGCAAATGATCTTGACGCAGACTACTTCACGACAACTCCTGCCTCTGTTCCTGCTTCAGTTCCCCCAATTGATGAACTTGGGAGCGATGACAGGATAGAGTTGATTATCGAGGCTGCAGCCAGAGAAGCTACCCCGTCTGCAAGTTTGCCGTCTCCAACGCCAAATATCTGTTCCGACGAGACTTTTCCAATAGTTGTCGGTGTGCCTACTGCTCCTCAGCCAGCAATACTAACGCCTTCTACCATAATGGCTGTTGAGACACCTGCAACTCCTCCAGCTCCAAGTCTTCCAGCAGGGGATGAGGAAAACTTGAAGTTCTCATTTGAAGCTTCTTCTGCCATCGAAGGAGCTTCTGGTGGGAATACTCCCTCATCTTCTCCTGTTAGTGCTGCTGCCCGAGTGATTTGTACTAGAGATGCTCCTCCTCGGGTTCCTAGTCCCGCCAAATCTACGTTGACCTTACTGGCCCCGCATATCATGAGCCTGGTACAGGGACGGGCTTCCTCTTCTTCAATTCCGGCGGATACCGCTCCTCCTCCAGCGACATCTTCTTTAGCGCTGCCTGCTTTAAATGCAGACACCGTGGATCCTTTTGAGGACTCTTCAACCATAGTGTCAATGATTTTATGGGGTTGCTAAGAAGATGCATCGAGATGATTTCCGGTGGAATAGACTTCTTTAGTCTCGGCCGTCCAATGCTATCCGGCTATTTGGATAATATTGAAAGAATCGGGGGACAGGACCGGGCCCGTTTTAAAACTTTAGAAGAGCAGGTGAACACGCTAAACACAGTTCGTCAAGCGGACATGGAAGCAATCACCGAAATATAGTTAGCGCGGCTTCGGATGGAGTTAGCGGCGCATCGAGAGGAATTGATACGACAGGAAGAAAGACGGTCTCAGGAGTCAGCAGAGTTCCAGGCTCGTCGAGAGTCTATTCTTAGGGGTTTGGAGGTGGTGGACTCCGAGATTGAGGGGAGCCAGGCTGCCATCCACAACGCCCAGGAGACCATTGCTAGAGCTCGGGCGGTCTTAGTAGCCAACGACCTTCAATTAGGGGAGTCCGTTAAGAAGCGGGAAGCGCTGATACTCGAACAGGAGCAAGTCGAGCAGGAGGATACAATAAGAAGCCGTGCTATGGAAGAGTCTCGTCAGCGGTTGGCCTAGCAACTGACAATAAGTGAGGATGACTTACGCCGGCAGGCTCAACACTCCGTGGAGGCAACTCGTCGTCGAGTGATTGACGAGGCGATGAATAAGTTGAAGCTTCTAGGAGACCCATAATTTTCTTTTATTCTTTTATTCTTCATTTCTTTTGTAATAAGAACTTGTAACAAAAGAGAGAATTTTTGTAACTTCATTCTTTTGTCAATGAAATAAAGATAATCATTTGATTCTTTTACCTGCTGGCTACAAAATTTGTTTGCACAACAGATAACTTATCGTCAAAATGATTTAGTTGTTTAGGTAAATGGTTCAAGGCTCATTTGTGTATCTTGAACAGAGATGGAAATAATCCAAATCATACTGTCAGAGGTAAAAACTTAACGTGACAGGTCTTATGAGATTTTTAGCAAACCCCCAGCTATCAACGGATTTGATTAGCCTTTACCAATTGCCGTTTGCGTCAGGCTAGCCATGTTATTCCCCTCAGCATGGTGAGTTGTCGAGGAATTAATTTCCTCTCCCATTTGCTTTTAACAGCATTGGGTAGTTAATTTCATACTTTTTACCCCCAGTATGATAGGGTGGAGCTTGATCTGCTCTTCCCGCTGCTATAACAGCATTGGGCAAGTGGTTTCATACTTTTACCCCCAGTATGATAGGGTTGGCGAGGAGCTTGATCTCCTCTTCCCGCCGCTATAACAGTATTGGGCAAGTGGAGGCGGTCCAAGAGTCAACTGTGAAACTTGAACTGGGCACACCACGATGATCTGGTCAGGATTCATCAAATTTAGGTCAGAGGCGCCCATTTGCGCATGCCTAAGAAGGAGATTAGAGGCGGTTCAAGGCTCTTGTGCGTAACTTGAACTGGGCACACCAAAGATGATCGGGTCAGGATTCATCAAAGAAAAGTCCAAGTGCTCATCTGCGTAACTTGAACAAGTGGAGGCGGTCCAAGGCTCATCTGCGTAACTTGAACTGGGCACACCACGATGATCGGGTTAGGATTCATCAAATTTAGGTCAGAGGCGCCCATTTGCGCATGCCTAAGAAGGAGATTGGAGGCAGTTCAAGGCTCTCGTGCGTAACTTGAACTAGGCACACCAAAGATGATCTGGTCAGGATTCATCAAATTTAGGTCAGAGGCGCCCATTTGCGCATGCCTAAGAAGGAGATTGGAGGCGGTTCAAGGCTCTCGTGCGTAACTTGAACTGGGCACACCAAAGATGATCGAGTCAGGATTCATCAAAGAAAAGTCCAAGTGCTCATCTGCGTAACTTGAACAAGTGGAGGCGGTCCAAGGCTCATCTGCGTAACTTGAACTGGGCACACCACGATGATCGGGTTAGGATTCATCAAATTTAGGTCAGAGGTGCCCATTTGCGCATGCCTAAGAAGGAGATTGGAGGCGGTTCAAGGCTCTCGTGCTTAACTTGAACTGGGCACACAAAGGTTTATGAACTAGATGAGACAGTTACTCTGCCACCGTTTTAGTTCGTCAAGCATAGTATTTCTTCAAAAATTTGCCGTTGATCAGCATCATCATCCTATCGCCATTTTGATTCATTAAGTGGTTGGCTCCACTGGAGTACACGGTCTCCACGATGAAAGGTCCCTCCCACTTGGGTTCAAATTTACCCTTAGTCTTGTGAGTCAGAACCATTGGCCTTTTAATAGCCAGAACTAAGTCTCCTTATTTAAAGGTCCTTGGTTTAACGCTCTTATTGAACGTTCGCGAGATTCGGGCTTGATACAACTCAATTCATTATTGGGCCCTGAGACGCTTTTCATTCAACGCTTCTAATTCTCGCAGTCTTTGTTGATGGCGCTCTTCTGTCGTCATCTTTGTGGCTAAGGCCACTCTTAGTGAGGGAATCTGGATTTCGAGAGGCAAGACGACCTCGCTTCCATAGACCAAAGAGAATGGAGTAGCTTTTGTAGGGGTGCGAACGGTGGTGCGATAAGCCCAGAGGCACTCTCCTAGCTTTTCATCCCAATCTCATTTGTTGGAAGAGACGAACTTCCGAAGGAGCTTAATAATTGTCTTGTTGAAGGCTTCGGCTAGCCCATTGGCCGCGGGGTTATATTGCGTTGAAGCGATGTCCTTGATCATGAATCTATCACAGAATCTCGAAAACCTCTCGCTGACGAATTGCGGTCCATTATCATGGATGATCCTTCGAGGGATGCCAAAATGGTAAATAACATGATGCTTAATGAACTTAATCACATCTGTTGTTTTTACCTCTCTCATTGGAACGGCTTCGGCCCATCTTAAAAAATAATCGGTTATCGCAAGAATAAACCGATGTCCTCTGGATGACGGGGGAGTTTAGGCCCCATAATATCCATTCCCCATGCCTCAAACGGCCAACTAGCAATGGTATTGTGCAAGTATTCTGGGGGTTGATGGATGAAATAGGCATGTATTTGGCATGCATGGTACCGTTTAGCATATGCCATTGCTTCCGTGATCATGCTCGGCCAGTAGTATCCTAGCCTTCTTATGCGGTCTCTAAGTTTTGGGCCGGGCTGATGAGCTCCACATACTCCATCATGCGTTTCTCTCAGCACTTCTTTCGCTTCTGCTTTTGATATGCAGCGTAGCAGCAGACCATCTCTTGTCTTTCTATACAAAGTCTGAAGCTTATGGTCATAATAAAATCTCTGGGCCTTCCTCTTTATCGAGGTGGCTTCCTTTGGATCTTCTGGTAATATCCCATGTAAAGCATAATCCACAAACGGAAATCGCCAATCACGGGGTTCCAACATTAAGCCTGCCTGGCATACCTCTTGAGACACCGTGTCTGGGTGGAGGAGTTCTCTGCTACCAATGGTGATACTTTTAGCTTCTCCTGGCGGGATTGCCAATGTTGCGGCTAATGCGGCAAGAGCATCTGCATAAAGTTCTCATTCCGAGATATATGATATATGTAAAACTGTTCAAAATATCCTGCTAGCTCAATAGCTAGCTGATGATAGGGGATGAGGGCTTAATGTCTAACTTCATACTCACCCGTCATCTGATTGACGATGAGATTAGAGTCTCCATATGCCTCTAGATGGTTCACCCCCAGTTGCAGAGCTATTTTTAAACCGATAATGAGCGCGTTATATTCAGCCACATTATTCGTGCACGGTTCTGTTAAAGAGTAACCGTTAGGCAATATATGTTTATGTGAAGATATAAGCACAACCACCACTCAGCAGCAGATCATCTGGCAGCACCATCAAAGAATATCTGCCATGGTTGTTCTTTGCTAACTGTGTTGACATCTGACGTCTATTTGGATTTGGACCAAATTGGATGGTCTGCAAGAAAATCGGCGATCGCCTGTCCCTTCATGGCCTTTTGAGGAACGAAGTGTATGTCATATGGTGACAGTAGTAGAGCCTATTTTGCTAACCAGCCATTTAAGGATCCTGGTTTTGTCATCAGAATTTTCAGGGGATTAACCCGTGATATAACATGGATCGTTTGCCCTGAAAGATAGTGCCGCATTTTCTGAACAGTGAACACTAGGGCTAAACACTCCTTTTCAATCGGGGTATATCGCTGTTCGGCTCCAATCATTGTTCTGCTTAAATAATAGAGGGCATGTTCATGGCCGTGCTTATTATATTGAGCAAGTAATGCTCCTAAATCATTATCCATGGCTCTTACATATATAAGAAAGGGCTGCCCAAGGACTGGTACCATGAGTACAGGAGGTTTAGTAAGGTACTCCTTGAGGTCATCAAATGCCTGTTGACATGCTTCATCCCATACGAAAGAAACCCCCTTCTTTATGAGCTTGGAGAATGGCTGACATCGTTCAGATAGGTTGGAAATGAAGCGTCGAATATAGGCGAGCTTTCCTTGTAACCCCCTTAATTCTTTAAGATTGCGGGGAGGTGGCATCTCGCTAATCGCTTTTACCTTTTCAGGGTCGAGGAAAATTCCTTTTGAGGTTATTATGAACCCAAGAAATTTCCGGCTGGACACCCCCATAAATGACTTAGTGGGATTCATCTTCAGATGATATTTCCGCATAAGATCGACCACTCTTAAATCATGAAGATGATCTTCTTTGTCTTTGCTTTTGACCGCTAAGTCATCCACATAGCACTCCATTGTTTTGCACATGTGTTCTTTGAATATGACACTCATCGCGTGTTGGTAGGTGGCACCTGCGTTCTTCAATCCGAACGGCATCACCGTATAACAGTATACCCCCAGTGGCTTTCTGAAAGCTGCATACTTTTCATCATCCGGGTGCATTTTAATTTAGTTATAACCTGAGAAGCCATCCATAAAGGACATCCTCTCATAACCATAGGTATTATCAATCATCACGTCGGTGATGGGAAGTGGAAACTCATCCTTAGGATATACAACATTCAGATCTCGAAAATCGATGCATATCCGGATTTTGTCGTTCTTCTTACGAACCGGCACTGTGCTAGCCACCCAATCAGGGTGTTGTTCCTCACGGATGAATCTGGATTTTATAAGTTTGTTGACCTCAGTAACTATTGCCTCCATCAATTCCGGTCGAAAACGCCTTTGCTGTTGTTTGACGGACTTGGCGTCTTCTTTAATATTTAACCGGTGTTTGGCAATTTGGGTATCAAGCCCGGGCATATCTTCGTAACTCCATGCGAACACATCTATATATTCTTTGATAAGAGATGTAAGTTCCTCCTTTTCTAAGGGAGTCAGCGTGTCGCTTATGAAGATGGGTTTCGGATTTCTTCCGTTCCCATATTAACTTGTATCAATTTGTCTTCCGTGGGCGGGTCACACTGTTCAAAGCGAACATCCCAGAGAGTGTCCATATGCTTAGCCTAGGAATCATCTTGAATATCAATTGGTTCCTCGTCGCTTTCTGGTGCGGCTGAAACCATGTTGGCTGTCAAGGATTGAAACCAAGCGCCAGTACTTTGATCCGAGTCATGATTGGGTGAAGATGTATCTTCCTTGGCCGAAGAACTCTCTTCTTGTCCAGATGGTGATGAGGGAGGAGTAGATACATAGCCCAACCCCCTGCGAGTCTTTTGATAATAATCTGGGCTCTTTTCTCTTGGTCTAACTGAGGGTACAAGATTCTGTCGCCCTTTTCCAAAGTTTAACTCCTGTTTCTAGGTAAAATTATAACCCATCTTCTCCATCATTTGCCGGGATTTCTGTTCATACAAGTGAAATTGAGGTGATGTTTGTTCATCACTTTCACTACTTTGTCTTTGTCGAGGTGACGTAATTACCCTGCCGAACATGATCGACTTTTAGGACTCTTGTCGAGAAGGCACTTCGAAGTAGTGACCTTTTCCCTTAACTATTTCGGACCGAGAGAGGAGGGATGACCTAAGTGGCAAATGATATGCCGCCAGAACTTCAAGTTCGGATAAGTCATCCACTTCAGTGGAAGTACAAGAGGGTTCAGATTCATTAGCTACAGCATGCTCGTAGACTAACTTTATATTTTCATTTATAATCCATTCTTCCTCTATTACATCAGCTATATCAAGACTCAAATTAAAATCTAAGTGAGGGTTGATCTCATAATCACCCCCGTCGTCTTCTTCAGGAAGTTCGTATTCAGTATCGGCTTCATTACCGCCTTCATCAGGCTTTGGAGGCTTGCTAGGATCGTCATTAGAGACTTCATGGGCTGGTTTATAGAGTGCAGTATCTGTGAAGTAATTCTCTAGCCTTTTGAATGGCTGCTTATCTGCAACTAGTGTCCGGACTTCTCCTTCCTCATCCCAATATTTCATGCATTGGTGAAGAGTCGACGGGACTATCATGCTGAAACGACCATTTTTTTTCAAAATTTTGAAATGGAAATAAATAAAAAAATAAAAAAAATCTGAAAATAATAATAATAATAATAAATATAAATATATATTGGGATCTGTTTGGATATAAATCTGAATAGTTGAGAAAAAATCGGATAGAAATCTAAATAGTTGAAAGGAAATCAAATCTTAAAAAAAAAAATAATAATAATATTTTTTGTTAGACCTCAACTAAGTAGGCTATATCTTAATCCAAAACCTCATTCTCATCTCTCTTCTAGAACGCTGAGAAATTGGAACGCTTGTTCGACGTACAGGAAGAAGAAGAGCGGAAGCAAGGAAGGGAAACGACTCATCCAAAGGTGAGTTCTTTTACTCACTTTAACATGCTACATCTTATTTTTTTTTATATCTTCTGTTTTATTTAATTAAAGGTTTAATATTGGATAGAAAATCCTTAGCACCTATGTTTATACACAATGAATTGCAGTGTGGAGTAGATTAGTTTACCTAATAATATTTAAAAATAGGAGTTGTATTATATATATTTTATACCCAATATTCACCTCAGTTTGACCAAACATGTGATTTTTCTTACTGTAAAGTAGTATTGAGAAGATGTTATCAATGTCAATTTCACTATCTTGCATTTTCCATTATAAATTGATTTCCTACTATTCTGTTTTTCTCAATTATAAAATATTACCTTCTGTAACATTGCATACTTGACTGTCCAACAAAAAAAAAAAATTGATGTACGTCAACCTAGTGATGATGAAACACTGTTATAGTTACCCTATCAACAAATGCCTGTTTGCATAAAAGGACTTCAATGCTTTACTTATGCTTGGATACATTCACATTAAAGTTTGGGTCGGCAGATATGTGGACATTAATTAATTTAAATTGTGTGAAGATTGAATATTTTCCAAAGAAAGTAAACTAATGCATTATGAACAGCTCATGTTATCAAATTATTGTATTTATCTAAAAAGATAGAGCAGATGTTATTTTTATCTATTTTCTTTTGATTAAATTTTTCTATGATGATCCCTATTTAAGTTCTATATTTTTTTTATTGTTGCTGATGCTTGCTTTATTCTTCGTTTGTGTTTTTTTTTTTAATGGGTCCAACCTGATTGACTATTTGATATCTTCTTCTTCTGCTTCTTCTTTTTCTGCTTCTGCATCTGCTGCTTCTTCATCTTCTTCTTCTTCTCCTTCTTTTCTGCTTCTGCTTCTTCTTCTTTTTCTGCTTCTGCTTCTTCTTCTTTTTCTACTTTTGCATCTGCTTCTTCTTCTTCTTCTTTTTCTGCTTCTGCATCTACTGCTACTTCTTCTTCTTCTCCTTCTTCTTCTTTTTTTACTTCTGCATCTGCTTCTTCTGCATCTGCTGCTTCTTCTTCTTCTTCTTCTTCTTCTTCTTTTCTGCTTCTGCTTTTACTGCTGTTGCTTCTCTTTCTCCTTTCTCTGTTTGGTTATAGTGCAGGAACCTTTAGTAAGTTCTAAATGCGCACATATTTCACTAGTGGACACCATTTCCCCTTGTTGTAACTCACTTTACTATGTAGTATGGGGTGTGCATTTAGAACTGCTTCTTTTTCTTCTCCTTTACTGCTTCTGCTTCTCGTTCTCCTGTCTTAGTTTGGTTGCAATGACAAGGAACTTTAGGAAATTCTAAATGCGCACATATTTTATTAGTGAGCACCATTTTCCCCTATGTTATAAATCACTTCCTGTACGACATATGATGTGCGTTAGAGATATCCAAATCTTATGCATATAACTGCTATTGCTATCCGAATTTGCGGACATATAGAAAAAAAAGGGGTGATTAAATAAAAGCCACATGTTTCTATATTTCATAAATATGCATAAAATCCAACATGCGATTTTATAAGTTTTAATTCCAGTTGCTTGTTATATATTGAAAAGAAAGGAAAAATAATACTAATACAAGGTATGATAAGACACCGTATAAATACAAATTGTTACTGTATAAGATTGGTGATAGATAATTAAATTACCGCAACGTTATATTGTCACTGATATTATTACTGTTCACTGAACTCTAATTATTATCACCAATCTACATTCTGAACTGAAATTTACTGAAATCATAAATTTATATTGAAATTGATAATTAACACCGAACTTGATATACACTGGGGGTTTGGGGGAAAATTTAGGTTTGTATGAATTTGATGGCTGAACGTAATTGTACTGTGCCACTGTTTCCCATTATGGGAGGATCGGGATAGGCTCCGATCAACTTACTGCGCCACTGTTTCCCATTTTTGGGAGGATCGGGATAGGCTCCGATCAACTTACTGTTCCGTTTTTCCGGGGGTAGACGGGGATACGTTCAGACCAGCTATATTCATATTTCCTGATTTTTCAAATACCATAATTAAAAGATATTAACTGAAATAATAAAAATAAACACAATAATGATTACTACGTAGAGCCTTCCATTTTTTTTTTTATTTGCATAACTGTTTATGACATTGAGTTATCATTGCTATCCTTTCATGTTTTATATGAGATCGCTTTACTGACGATCCTGGTTATGCATGACCAGATGCAGACCTTTATGAGGAAGTAGATCCTCCGGATACAGAACATGATATGGCATATTTTAAAGAACAAGCGGATCTGCAGGAGTGATTACTTCCTTTGGTTAACTGCTTTCTTTTAAAAAAAAAAATGTAATAAGTGCTGATGACACTTTATTTAAGTTTATGCGAGACAATCCTTTTCTTTTATTTTGAAATAATTTAACTGTGGTGACATTTGTTAATTTTATTTTGAGGGAATTTATTATCGCTTTGTTTTGATAAAGAAAAATTTCATTTAGTTTCTACATGTTATTCATATTAAATTGTAAATGGTGACTGTAATATTTTGTTTGAGGCTCGTCGAGTTATCATTCGACACCGAACGTTCCAGCTTTCCACACTACTAGGAGTTGGGGCGTTACAGGTGGTACCAGATGCTTTAAGCAGGAAGCCAATGGCAATGGTTCTAACTCAGCAAAAAGAGCTATTTGAAGATATTATAAAGTTAGAATTAGAAATTTTCTTACCCGGTGCTGAGGCTCAAATGCTGGCTTTGCAACTTCAACCTTCATTGGTAGAGAAAATTAAAGAAGCTCAGAAAGATGATCCTAAGTTGCAAAGATTTTAAAGACAAGTAGAAGAAGGACGGAGAACAGATTTATGTATTCATGCAGATGGGTCTCTTCGATTTGGCAACAGGTTGTGTGTGCCTAAAGGAGAAATTCGGCAGGAAGTATTATTAGAGATAGTTCAGTCTATTCAGTCCATCCCGGAGGAACAAAGATGTATCAAGACATGAAGCAATATTTTTGGTGGCATGGAATGAAACATGAAATCGCCAAGTTTATATCCAAATGCTTGACTTGTCAACAAGTTAAAGCAGAGCATCAAAGAATGCCGGGACTCTTTCAACCTCTACCCATACCTGAATGGAAATGGAAAAGAGTTACTATGGATTTTGTTACCGCATTGCCACGTAGTCCCAAGGGTAATAATGCAATCTGGGTGATTGTGGACCGCCTTACTAAAGTAGCGCATTTCATACCATTTCGTGTAGGATAGTCTACCGAAATGTTGGCAGAGAAGTATATGCGTGAAGTGGTAAAATTACATGGTGTGCCAGTCAGTATTGTATCGGATCGAGATGCTCAGTTCACCTCTCAGTTTTGGAAGAAATTGTAATAGTCTGGGGTCAAATTTAGAATTCAGCACAGCATATCATCCAGAAACAGATGGTCAATCAGAAAGGACTATCCAGACATTGGAGGATATATTGAGGGCCTGTATGCTTGACTTCGGGGGCTCATGGGAGGATTACCTGCATCTAGTGGAATTCGCCTACAATAATAGCTGCCAAGCAAGCATCAAGATGGCACCGTTTGAGGCTCTGTATGGAAAGAAATGTAGGTCTCCATTATATTGGGATGATATTGGAGAAAGAAAACTGCTTGGACCAGAGATAATTACCTAGGCAGTAGATAAAATTAACTTAATACGGCAACACCTGAGAGCAGCCCAAGATCGACAGAAGAACTGGGCAGACCAACGACGACGGTTTCTGGAATTTCAAGTTGGGGACTCAGTTTTCTTGAAGGTGTCGCCCACACATGGAGTCATTCGCTTTGGCAATCGTGGGAAGTTAAGCCCAAGATTTATCGGACCCTTCCAAATCTTGGAACGGATAGGCAAAGTCTCCTATCGCCTGGCACTACCGTCTACACTGGAGCAAGTACATAACGTTTTCCACGTCTTGCAATTAAAATGATATGTTCATGATGAAAAGCATATCGTGGACTATTCAGAACTGGAGGTTGGACCAGACCTCTCCTATCCAGAAGAACCAGTCTCCATACTTGACCGAATGGAGAAGACTTTGAAGAACAAAGTAATTCCACTTGTGTTGATTTCTTGGAATCGACATTCTAATCGAGAAGCAACCTGGGAGCGAGAGGAAGACATTCGAGAGCGTTTTCCACACTTATTTGAATAAAGGTATAACCCCTCTCTATCATTTAAGTTTAAAGAAATTTCGAGGACGAAATTTTTCTTAAGGGGGTTGAATGTAACGACCATTTTTTTTTTTTCAAATTTTTGAAATGAAAAAAAAAATCTGAAAATAATAATAATAATAAATATAAATATATATATTGGGATCTGTTTGGATATAAATCTGAATAGTTGAGAAAAAATCGGATAGAAATCTAAATAGTTGAAAGGAAATCAAATCTTAACAAAAAAAAAATAATATTTTTTGTTGGACCTCAACTAAGTAGGCTATATCTTAATCCAAAACCTCATTCTCATCTCTCTTCTGGAATGCTGAGAAATTGGAACGCTTGCAGGACGTACGGGAAGAAGAAGAGCGGAAGCAAGGAAGGGGAATGACTCAGCCAAAGGTAAGTTCTTTTACTCACTTTAACATGCTACATCTTATTTTTTTTATATCTTCTGTTTTATTTAATTAAAGGTTTAATATTGGATAGAAAATCCTTAGCACCTATGTTTATACACAATGAATTGCAGTGTGGAGTAGATTAGTTTACCTAATAATATTTAAAAATAGGAGTTGTATTATATATATTTTATACCCAATATTCACTTCAGTTTGACCAAACATGTGATTTTTCTTACTGTAAAGTAGTATTGAGAAGATATTATCATTGTCAATTTCACTATCTTTCATTTTCCATTATAAATTGATTTCCTACTATTCTGTTTTTCTCAATTATAAAACATTACCTTCTGTAACATTGCATACTTGACTGTCCAACAAAAAAAAAAATTGATGTACGTCAACCTAGTGATGATGAAACACTGTTATAGTTACCCTATCAACAAATGCCTGTTTGCATAAAAGGACTTCAACGCTTTACTTATGCTTCGATACATTCACATTAAAGTTTGGGTCGGCAGATATGTGGACATTAATTAATTTAAATTGTGTGAAGATTGAATATTTTCCAAAGAAAGTAAACTAATGCATTATGAACAGCTCATGTTATCAAATTATTGTATTTATCTAAAATGATAGAGCAGATGTTATTTTTATCAATTTTCTTTTGATTAAATTTTTCTATGATGATCCCTATTTAAGTTCTATATTTTTTTTATTGTTGCTGATGCTTGTTTTATTCTTCGTTCGTGTTTTTTTTTTAATGGGTCCAACTTGATTGACTATTTGATATCTTCTTCTTCTGCTTCTTCTTTTTGTGCTTTTGCATCTGCTGCTTCTTCATCTTCTTCTTCTTCTCCTTCTTTTCTGCTTCTGCTTCTTCTTCTTTTTCTGCTTCTGCTTCTTCTTCTTTTTCTACTTCTGCATCTGCTGCTTCTTCTTCTTCTTTTTCTGCTTCTGCATCTACTGCTACTTCTTCTTCTTCTCCTTCTTCTTCTTTTTCTACTTCTGCATCTGCTGCTTCTGCATCTGCTGCTTCTTCTTCTTCTTCTTCTTCTTCTTCTTCTTTTCTGCTTCTGCTTTTACTGCTGCTGCTTCTCTTTCTCCTTTCTCTGTTTGGTTATAGTGCAGGAACCTTTAGTAAGTTCTAAATGCGCACATATTTCACTAGTGGACACCATTTCCCCTTGTTGTAACTCACTTTACTGTGTAGTATGGGTGTGCATTTAGAACTGCTTCTTTTTCTTCTCCTTTACTGCTTCTGCTTCTCGTTCTCCTGTCTTAGTTTGGTTGCAATGACAAGGAACTTTAGGAAATTCTAAATGCGCACATATTTTATTAGTGAGCACCATTTTCCCCTATGTTATAAATCACTTCCTGTACGACATATGATGTACGTTAGAGATATCCAAATCTTATGCATATAACTGCTATTGTTATCCGGATTCGCGGACATATAGAAAAAAAAGGGGGTGATTAAATAAAAGTGACATGTTTCTATATTTCATAAATATGCATAAAATCCAACATGCGATTTTATAAGTTTTAATTCCAGTTGTTTGTTATATATTAAAAAGAAAGGAAAAATAATACTAATACAAGATATGATAAGACACCGTATAAATGCAAATTGTTACTGTATAAGATTGGTGATAGATAATTAAATTACCGCAACGTTATATTGTCACTGATATTATTACTGTTCACTGAACTCTAATTATTATCACCAATCTACATTCTGAACTGAAATTTACTGAAATCATAAATTTATATTGAAATTGATAATTAATACCGAACTTGATATACACTGGGGGTTTGGGGGAAAATTTAGGTTTGTATGAATTAGATGGCTGAATGGGAGGATCGGGATAGGCTCCGATCAACTTACTGCGCCACTGTTTTCCATTTTTGGGATGATCGGGATAGGCTCCGATCAACTTACTGTTCCGTTTTCCTGGGGGTAGACGGGAATACGTTCAGACCAGCTATATTCATATTTCCTGACTTTTCCAATACCATAATTAAAATACATTAACTGAAATAATAAAAATAAACACAATAATGATTACTACGTAGAGCCTTCCATTTTTTTTTTATTTGCATAACTGTTTATGACATTGAGTTATCATTGCTATCCTTTCATGTTTTATATGAGATCGCTTTACTGACGATCCTGGTTATGCATGACCAGATGCAGACCTTTATGAGGAAGTAGATCCTCCGGATACAAGACATGATATGGCATATTTTAAAGAACAGGCGGATCTGCAGGAGTGATTACTTCCTTTGGTTAACTGTTTTCTTTAAAAAAAAAAATGTAATAAGTACTGATGACACTTTATTTAAGTTTATGCGAGACAGTCCTTTTCTTTTATTTTGAAATAATTTAACTGTGGTGACATTTGTTAATTTTATTTTGAGGGAATTTATTATCGCTTTGTTTTGATAAAGAAAAATTTCATTTAGTTTCTGCATATTATTCATATTAAATTGTAAATGGTGACTGTAATATTTTGTTTGAGGCTCGTTGAGTTATCATTCGACGCCGAACGTTCCAGCTTTCCACACTACTGGGAGTTGGGGCGTTACACATGTGAGCGTGGATCCAAGGTCGTCCCAGTAAAATATTGTAGGAGGTATCAGTATCAATAACGTAGCATGTGACCTCCGTTCTCAAGTCTCCAATTTGGCACCGCAATCGGATCTTACCAAGAGGATGGCTGTTATTAGCGTTGAATCAGTAAATAGTGGTGTTTGTAGGCGTCAAACGATGAAGGGAAATCCCCAACAGCTGCATCAACCTTCTGGGCACGACACGTAGTGCAGAACCCGAATCATTTTGAATTCGGTCCACCTTAGTAGATCCGACGTATCCGGTGAAAAATAAAGGCCTGTTATACTTTATATTCCTTACCTGCATGTCCTCTGGAGTGAAAATGATTTGCGGGACTTGCCTCCTCACTTGATGACAGTGGGGGCAAGAGTCATGTTCCTCCTTGGCCGGCTCGACAATCTGAGCTAGGAATGACTCAGAGTCTGCCAAGGCCTCTCTCAACGCCTCACGAGTTGACTTCGACAATCGAAGCAACTCATATAATGTGACTCATGCTGGGATGTTAGCCAGCTGAGCTATTATGTCAAATTTGAAGGTAGTCTCCTTGGCTTCTTCATCTCTAGTAGGATTCTTCTAGAAGCGAGTCCTTTCTGCTTTGCCGATTTTGAAAGTTCCGCATATATGTCCTTCAAATCTACTCTGGTGTAGTCCTTGAGATATATCTTCCCAGATCGAGTACCGAAAGGGCCTGCCTCATCTTGATGGGCGGCCATAGTTTCGAGCTCTTTTTCAGAATCTGTGAAGGCTCCCGAAGCTATATACTCTTCCCTTATCTCCGCGGAAATGGCATTAACAGTCGGCTTTTTCCATTGACCTGTTGTAGTCCACTGCTCATCTTCTAGTAAGTCAGGGTGAACCCACATAACTTCCCCCTTCGGGGTTGTTATGGGGATGAGTCCTTCTTGAGCTTTCTTATGAGGATCGAGGTTCTTTGTCACCAACTTACCCTTTGGAATTGGGGTCACCCCTGCGGAAAACTCATGGGTTCCAACCACTATAGTTGTCATATTGGCGGTGACTCTTTTTTGCTCCTCTTTAAGCGTCAGAACTCCAGTTTCTATTAGCGCTTGGATTCTGTTTTTAAGAGGATAACAATCCCTAGTAGGGTGTCCAACGTTCCGGTGATAAAGATAGTAATTAGGATCGTTGGTCTTACCAGCGTCCTCTGGCTTCCTATTCTCTAGAAGTTTCAGCATTCCCTTCCTTATGAGGAGGTGGAAGAGTGTAGACGTCTGTTCTGCTTTGAAAGTGTAAGTCTTTTCCTGCTGAGGTCTACTTTGTCTCGCGCCCTTCTGATTCTGGGGCTTTGGGCTTGGAGGAGGATTTGTCTTTTGCGGAGTAGGTTCTGATGCCATTACCGCCTTCTCTTTATTCTTATTACTATTATTCTGGGTATAAGGCCTATTACTTCCAGAACTCCTTGATCCACGGGATTTTTCAACTCGACGAATCAAGTCTTCGGCCTGCTCTCCCTGTTTCCCTGTTTTAGTAAATCTCTCCATGTCTTAGACTCTACGGCCCCCATTTTTAGGAGCACATTAGTCTTAAGACTATGTCGACATGTTTCGACTAGAGTTTCCTGGACCATTCCATGCTTACAATGCACAGACTTCTCCCAGAACCTTTCTATGAAATCTTCTACTGTTTCTTGTTCCCCTTGCGTAGTTGCAAGGAGGGAATGAACCGTAATCTCGGTATCATCCTCAAAGAAACGCGAGAGAAATAATTTCTCAACATCGAACCAGGTATTAATAGTACCTGGGGGCAGCTGCATGAACCAAGTAAAAGCAGGCCCTCGCAAAGTACTTGCGAATATTTTGGTCATAATCGGGTCATTACCCTTCAGATGTCCTGCTTGGGACATGAAATAATAAATGTGCTGACTGGGCGATCCCTTCCTATCATATGGCTCTAACTTGAGTGGCTTGTACTTCTGGGGGTAGGGTACCACATCCCATTCAGGTGGGTATGGTCTTGAGACCCCTGACTCCTTCAACTCCTTTTTATGCATCAAAACTTCGAGTTGACTTTGTAATTTTTCAATCTTTTCTCCATGCGGATCATGGAAAGAAAATCTATCGTCATCCTCGTGCATTGAGTGGGCTTTTTCGTCTTTTCCTCTTCGTTCAGAGTTTCTTTGCCCTTTTTATCCTCAAAAAATTTGGAGAGCATCACTTTAAGGTCTTCAATCGTCTTTTGTTGCTCGCGAATCATTCTTTCTTGAGCTTCAAATCACTGATTGATGTCATCAGATTTATCTGCCATGTGCGATGCTGCCTTTTGTGGCCGAGATGACGTAGAGGATGGCGGTGAAGCTATAGCTGAATTGTCGCTGTCATCGTCATAAGAACCTCTTATAAGCCTCTTATAGTTTCGAGGCGGGACGGCTCCTGATTTAAGTCGAGTGATGTGATGAGGTTCTTCGTCACTCGATTCTGAATCATCTTCCGTCTCTATAATCTTCTTCCCCTTTCCCACCATATTGGAAGTTACAGCCCTCCATTCTTTTAGGGAAGCGGTTCTTGTCTTCTTAGCAGGGTTCGTGTCCGACTCGTTTAATCGGTCGAACACTGATACCCTGCTCTTACTGCAGCCACAATTGTTCATTACAGCGGATACTGCTGTCATAAGCTGCTGGCAGTGACAAACAAGTTTAGCTTGAATTTGTTCTATGCCTCGCTTCTTGGACAGATACTCCCTGAGATCGGCGACCTTAGTCATGGAGTTGTGGGACTCATTCACCGGTTTAGAGGGTCTAGGAACCCACTGAAGCCTTTTAGGATCACTGAAATCCAGCTCTGGTCTCCTGATGTGAGGATCAGTCCTGATTCTGCAATCGGGTTGATTTACGCGAGGCTTGGAAATAGCTTCGCGTTTTGTCTCACTGGACTGAAGAATAGCTCTGCCTTTTGCCACGTTAGCCTCGCGTGTCTCGCTGGCTTGGCGTGTCTTCAGAGTTTTAGCTTCTGGAATAGTCGCCCAGCGTGAAAGGGAATTCTCGCACGTTGGCTTACCCTTGCGATTAACGCAAGTCATATCTTCACGCCTAGCGCAATTCTTACGATTAACAACGATCTGCCAATCGTCTTCATGATTCTCGCGGAAGATCTTGCGTTTCTCGCAAGTATTACTGGCCTCGCGTTTCTCGCTTGGCTCAGTATCAGCATCGCGTGGAAAATCACACGCTGGCTTTGAAGAATTTTTATACTCGCGTTCCTCGCGAGTGTCAGAAGTCTTACGTTTCTCACAAGTATTACTAGCCTCGCATTTCCCGCTTGGCTCAGTCTCGCGTGGAAAATCACACGCTGGCTTTAAAGAATTTTTATACTCGCGTTCCTCGCGAGTGTCAGATATTTTGCGACCTGGCGCAAATCTTGCTGGCTTCGCGTTTCTCGCTAGGCTCAGCAATAGCCTCGTGTGGAAAATCACACGCCGGCTCAGTAATAGCCTCGCGTGGAAAATGACACGCTGGCTTCTCCTTGCTTTTAAGGCAAGTCGTAACTTCGCGTTTAACGCGATAATAAGTGGTCTCGCAATTAGCGTGAGCCAGTTTGCGAGTGACCATAGCCTCGCGTCCATTAGCCTTGCGTCTGAGGCAAGCTTTGAGGGCTTTTCGCCTTAGTCTCCAATTCCTATTTCGGAATTGGGTTCTAGTCAATCCAGTTCCCAGGTCTTTTTCGGCAGTAGGAAGCTCTTCCTCTGCTAGGATTTCTTGTCCGAGCATCGGCCCTATAACCGCAGTCTCCAAGGATCCCCGTATATCGGTGGATACCTCTTTACCGTTGCTTGGGTATTGGAGTACTTGTGACGATAGTGTCGTGTCTCGCCCAAGTCACCTGATTCAGAGGAGAGGAACTCCTCATACTTCTGCTGGTCGATTTCAACGACCAGCGTGTCTACTTCGGATCCGATCATGTCAACGTCCGATTGCGCCACAATCTGTTCATCAGTGAAAGAGATGGCTCCCATTGTGGTCGCCAGTTTGTTCGCCGCAAAACTTTTGCTTCCTCCCATTGAATTAACTTAAATTACAATAGAAGTGAACAAGATAAAAAGAAGAACAAACGATAGGAATTTATATTTCAATCTCTCTCTTTTACAATAATTTGTGGGATCAGTGGCGATGGGATCTATAGTAGTTCCTTTGGACGATCGGGCGTTGAACTCTTCTTCTCTCGAAGGTAGCGGCCGACTGTAGATGATCTTCTCTGGTCTTTCACGAACTCAAAGCTCTGTGCGTAACTTGAATTCTCCAAGAGGAAAAGATCTCAATTGCCAAAAAGAAGACCCCCTAGGGTTTCACCAAGAAGGTATTTATATCCCCAGGTTAATGCAACAGTTTCTATCTAAATAGAACTCGCATTCATCAAAAATTCCAATCAAATATCTTAGTTTTGATTTAAATCTCTTGATTTAGAATTCTGATTGGATTCAATTTGGGTATTTGGATAAGCCCAAATTATAATCTCAATCAATTTGAGATTCTGGTTATCTGCTTACGCGGAGCTAATCGCATCAAAACGCGGCGCTAAATAACCAGAATGCGGAGCTACCGCGAAGCTATTGATAGCCCCGCTTTTTACTCATCGCGAGGCTAAAACTAACCAGACGCAGAGCTACAGAGTTAGCTCCGCGTTCTGTTGTGGAAAATCCTTTTAACTTAGAAATTTTCACTGCCAACGGTATGGTGTTTAAGTTCTTTGGTATCAAGGAAAAGTCTTCCTTTCTCATCTCTCCTCAGAATGCCAAAGTTGGATTCTTTCTCGTTAATAACTAGCGGGTCATCTACCATCCAAACGACTTCCCCTTCATGTGGTGTACTCCTCCTCCCCATCAAAAAGGTAGGTCCTTGTTTTTCACTAAGTGAGAAGATTTGGGAAGAGGGCTCCTGCGTGCCTCTAGGCAGAGGCAGGTGACGCCCAACCCGTCTTCTCCCTTCCAACTCCGAAGGTAGTCTGTGCTCTTTCCTCCAAATGTTTTCTAAGGTTTTCGCTTTTATCCTACACCGTTTGATTGACCAGAGCATGCATCGCCATAGTCACTGTCTCTGTTTCCAATGTGCTGCCAACTCTCTTCCATGTAAAACTTCTTCGGTTACCAGTAGGGAGGCTAACTATCCCGGCCGATGGCTGATTGGATCCACTGATCTTGCCGGTGACTGTGACGCCCTCGAGACCCACCATCGAAGAGCTATTGTTGCAAAATTTGTGAGTTATCTTCAAATTGATTGCACAAAGTTGGCCTCCCTAGACTGCATTGAACTGTGATAGAATTTCTTTGTTTACAGTTGTCTAATCCTCAGGGTATATCTATGTCACCCCCATCCCTCCATCTAAACCTTTTAGACTAATAAATGTCGTGTATTGCCCTCTATCACAAAAAAAAAAATTGGTTGACAGTTCAAAAAATTAGGTAACGGTCTATAGTAGTAATAAAAGAACTAGAAGAAAGTGAGCGATTATGTACCCATCCCAGTTGTTCATGCATAAAGATAAAGATGGAGATGGAGATAAAGATGGGATGATACAAAAACAAACTCGTTGAGTGGCAAAGAGTAGAGCCCCTCAGCAGAGAAAATAGAGTATATAGCATCTCCAAATCGATCTCTTGTCAGCTAGCCAGTGATAGAAGCACTTAAAATATTTAATGGAGTTGGGTACAGACCACTTATACCCCAACTAATGGTTGTGATGGTGACAACATCCTTGCTCTACATTTATATATGTTGCAGCCAAGTAGCTTATCCTATTGAAGGGCCAGCCTCTATAAATCTTATTAGCCAAAAAAAAAACCTGCTCAAATCTTTATAGTCTCGCTAGGAAACTGCCCTTCAAAGCATTTTACTTGTAAACACAACCCTCAAATTATCCAGTTCATTAAAAGGAAGAAAAAAAATTTTCCTTAGCTAATATTGTTCAGGATGATTAATTTAGAATAAAAGGGATGGGTATTTCAACTTCTTCGTTTTCTTTTTTCTAGTCACATGAAAAGAAATGCAAGAAAACTTCACTTCTTTGTAATCATGGTTATTGGATGGATCCTTCAGCTGCATTGCTACTATCCATTAGAGTACCAAGGTAAGATATTGCACGTATTTGGTGGAAAAAAGATTATTTTTATAAGCCTTTACTATTTTACAGGGAGCTTTGGATAAATAGAAAAAAATAGAATTAATTATTGTTTTATGCCGAAATTAGGATAGTTATTGGTTACAACTATTCAAATGTCAAGTCACCTTTCGCGAGCTTACACATATAAAAGTAAACCGCTGCTCATTAAACATTTTTTGTGTTAACTGCACTAATATCCATAAAATTTTTCATATTTAGAGAAGTGGCTTTTATATCATTAGTTATTTGTATACATACCACTGTAACGTATTGTGTCTGTTGTCCAAATTAGAAAAGAAGACAGAGATGGGAGTAGATTTCTAATATGACAGACAGGAAGGGTATATATTCGAAACATAACAGATTTTATCTGTTAAGCTTGCAAAAGGGAGTGGATACATCATGTTAGTTGCCACACAGTTGTGATCGGTGGAGGAGAGAGACTCCTGAACGGAAACGGAACCAGACAGGAATCAAAAGGTAGATAAAGTAAAGCCACGAACCATGCACATCAAAGAGAAAATGAAGGAGCAACAACCAATTAATGGCAGGAACTAGTGGTGCAGTACCGAGTTCCTGGGCCAAACATTATACAGGAGCACGCACTTGGCCAGCCGTTTGCAGGCTCAAAGATTCGACTCGTATAATCATTTGGTGGTGGCCTTGTGTGGACCAGCATGCACAGGATTTGTGGGATACTTTTCACTCCTCTCCTGCCCACTCATCAGGCTATATATTAGGAATAGAGTAAACTGTATTTATAAAGCTAAATTTGGATTTGAATCGGTGTTCGGTTCTAGAATACTAGATTATAATCAGATCATATTCCATCTTGTTGGTTTTTTATTATTAAATGATTCATCAAATTCCATCCATCTTGTTAATTATATATCAGAAAAATCAAAATCCAATCTTAAATAATGTCATTTACTTGGCTAACACCAAGGATGAGATCGTATGCTATTTCACTGATGATATTATCTTCGTTGACGAGATAAGAGTAAAAGTGAATATCAAGTTAGAGTTATGGAGGGAAATATTAGAATATAGAGATTTTAGATTGAGTAGATCCAAAACAGAATATATAGAGTGCAAATTTAGTAAATGTTATAGTGACGTGACACTAGATGGGTAAGAAATACAAATTAGCAGTCAATTTAGATATTTGGATTCTATTATTTAAAATGATAAAGAGATCGATACTGATGTCAATCATATGAATAAAATTGGCTGGTTGAAATGGAGGAGTGTAACGGGAATCTCATGCAACCGTAAAGGTTAATAATCATAGGAAATTAATCCAATATTCTTTTCTTTATTCTTTATTTCATTTTTCCTTTTTGTAGAAAATCCTACCCAAGTTACATTGAAACAAAATAAAAGGAAAGAATTATTTCTTGGATCATTTTCTACTTTAAGATATTATGTGAAAAATACTAAACAACTGACAAATTACTGAAGTGCGCTAATAGCATACGGAAACATTGAATATGATAAATATCAGTACCAGTTAACTATGTAATAACTTATGATTAATGATAACAAAAAATAAATTCTCAGAGAATCTAACATTAGAAGCATTTACAATAAAAAATTGTAAGCACTAAATAGAATAGAATAATCAGTTGAAACAAACGCACCAGATGCCCGTGCTCAAGAGAGTGACCAAGGAGTGCACCTAGGGGTACGTGTCGAGGAATGCACATCTAGGTGCCAAGGAGTGCGCACCAAAGAATGCACACCTCCTAGACAAGCGTATTCCAGGCATGCGTATGCCCAGGAGCGCGCGCATCCCTAGCACACAAGTGCCTCCCAAGCATGCACATCCCTAGCGTGTGCCCATGAGCATGCCTCCATGGAGATTTTTGTAGATGCTGAAAATAACGCAATCAAAAAAGAAGCGGCATGGAGGCTAAACTAACTATGCATGCGTGTACAAACAAACACTGCCACGAAACAGTGTGTGCATAACCAAATGTGTGCTCAAATAGGCAAATGGCATAGAAATGCGCCCCTCGTTGGGTGCCCCGCGCATGCCAACTATAGTACAAGCCAGTACCATCGAACCTCCATCCATCAAAGGTCTCGCACACTCAGGGATGTAGGCGCGCCAAGAATGGCACTCAGGGTTGCGCACGTTAATGGTCACACTGCCATCCACATGCGCCTAGACCGTGCACACCCTGGTGCACGAGTGCCCTGGGTAGTGCTCCCTGGAGTGCGCACGCCCAGGGCAGCATGCACCTAGGTAGTGCACACCAAGGGCAGTGTTCTTATGACAGCATGTGCCCAAAGCAGTGCACAATCAGGGGAGCCCCTAGGTGCATGCACCTCCAAGATTACACACGCTAGGGGTTACGCTCACCCTGATGTGCATGCCTAGGTTTGTGTGTCCCCAGGGCTGCATACGTGCCCTAGAGTGTGCGCGCCCAGCCACACACACGCCAAGGTGCACACATGTGTAGGTTGTGCACTCCTAAACTATGCTTCGCGCGTGGAGGAGGCTGTAATGCTCTGGAGGATTTGTTACAACTTTCTACTCCTCGTATCGTGGGAATGATGCTATGATTATGGAGGGATTAAGGGAACGATTACCCTCCAAGAGGCTATAAATAGCCATTACTGGAAACATAAAAACACAGAGAATAGAGAACAGAGAAGTTAAATCCAAGTGCTTCAAATGTTCTTGCTTTCTACTCCAGCCTGAGCTTCGCTCTGCAGAGGTGAGTCAGCGTTCGGAATTTTAATGAAAGACTACAACAACTTTTCATTGCTGCCGAGAGCCCACAAAATAAAAAGGAAAAAGAGTTATCTTTTTTCCTACACCTGTAATCCTGATCTCAAGGAATTATAATTTTCTCTTTTTATTTGATGTAACTCTTCAAATGACAATGGAAAAGAAAGTTTTGAATTCGGGTGTACAGGAGTTGGCGACCACAGTGGGAGCCTCTCTTTTCTCAAAAGAGAACGCGATGACGCAATCCAATGAATTCGATAAATAGAAGTATGAAGAATATCTCGGTGGTAGAGATGCTAGTCATTGAATTCGACGAATAGAAGTATGAAGAATATCTTTCATCCGGTTCTTTTAGCATGAAATCCACAAAGTGTTATCACCGAGTAACAGCCAAAAAATATAAAGGCGTTATCGCCCATTAACAAAGACAAGGCATCATTGCATGTTGACAAATATGAGGCATTATTGCCTATTAACAAAGATAGGGCATCATCAACTATTAACAATGAGGCTCGTGTTAACTACAGACCCGTTGTCACATAGTTGTCTCTTTATGAAAGTTCTACTAAGAAGGATATGACCAAACAAAGCTCAACCTTGATGTGGTCACAGAAAAAAAAATCAAGACCGCCGAAGAAGACACAAAGCCATACATCTCAACATGACAAAAGAGGGGTTTTATACAGAAAATAACACATCGATTCCTATTGAGAATGGACAATTGAAGTGCCCACACAAAATCACATTAGCGCGACTATAGCGCACTCGGAATGCATGTTTCCATCGCTTCCACGAATGCCCGCACGTGCATGCTAGGAACAGATGATTCTCCCGCATCCCAGAGCATGCATGCGGAGAGGGCATCTCTGCATGCCCCCAAGCACATGCGCGGAGTGCTTTTGTCAATGCACGCCCCCAAGCATGCACACAGAGCACACAACTCCATCCACGGTAGAACTCTCGTGCGCGAAGCACAAGCCTCCGCGCGCCTGTTAGCACGTGCATCCATGTGCCCCATCAAGCGCCTCTTTAGTGCTCGTCTTCAGGTGTGCATGCTCAGCACGCGCTTCCGCTCCCTCTTTGCTGCACAAAAATAGAAGCGCACCATCTCCTCTACACACATATTGAGACATGCCCTCTATGCACTCTTCCGAGTGCAATAGTAGACGAACACACTCCATGTGCTCCTCAACAACAGCCAGATAGTTTGCGCACACCTTATTTTTGTGAAAAATCGGGGATCTTTCTATTGCCATTGAGAAAAATTACAGATTGTAAAAATTTCTCTTTGTTTTTTATTACAATGAAAAGATTCAAGAAAAGAAAAATAGACGAGAGAACTTATAGAATACGTCGCTCTCTTTTCTTAGAAGATCGTGGGATTGAGATAGCTGTGAGGATTGATCCATTTCTCATTGATAATCCGACGTCGATGATTGGAGGCGATGGAGATTTTTTTAGATCGTTCTTCTTTTCTTCTGATCTTAGAGGAAGCTTCAACCTCTTGCGCGGGAGAGAGATCTGACCAAAGATTCTTTTTGAGACCCTCTGGAGGGGTATTTATAGGCTCCAGGTTATTGAGGAGATTTCCTTATAAATAGAAATAAGTTCTTATTGTAATCTTTATGAGATATTTGAATTTCCTTTTGATTAGATTTGTCCAAGATTCGTTATATCTGGTCTTGTTTCTGCACCAAAAATCAATTAGACTAAAATTAGAATTTGTAGAATAAGAAAAATAGTCCGGGGCAAGCCGACTTTTTATTGAGAGGCTAGGCTCACCGTGCGAGGCGGAGGTTGGGCTCGCCGCGCGAGGCGAAGGTTAGGCGAGCGCAAAGAGGCTGATTAGAATTAGAGTCTGACTAGAATTTGTAGTAATTGCATAATAGCCCAAGGCGGGGGCCAAAATATATTGCGCGACTGAGGCGAGACTCATTGCATTCGAGGCGGGCGGCCAGCTCGCCCGCGAGGTTGGTCTGGCCAGCAGCCTCGGGAGGCAAGGCTGATTGATTTTTTTTTTTTTTTTTTTTTTTGAGTTTGGATTTGGATCAGCGTGGAGATAATTCTCGTTTTATAAGACCCTCTCCAAAATTTTTAAAATTTTATTTCTTCTGGAAATTTTGAAATATTTTGAATTCTTATTCAAGATTGCTCTCCCATTCCTATTGAAACTTGGTGTCCCAATCCTATTCAGGATTGGTATCCCAATCCTATTAAAGATTTGTGTCATAATCCTAAATTGTTTAATTTAGCCCCACTATTTAAGGTGTCCAAGACCTGTCATTTTTTCTTTATCTTTTTCGCAAGAGTACAAGAAACTTTCTCCTTTATCTGAATTCTTCTCAATTTTTTCGACCCAATAGCTTCTCAATGTTCTTCCTCAAGTCACAGCGACGATCTCTCACCCTAGGGTTGTCGTCGAGTGAAATTTTACTATCAATTCGAGATAAAAGTAGAATAATAAGGCTTTTGGGGTGTGTGGCTATTGTGTATCGGGAGGCTAGGCTAGGTTACGGACACAGCATGGTCCGACTGACCTTTTCTTCAGTTTTTTTTTTTTTTTTTTTAAACATTGTTGCAGTGGCAAGATATTGTAGAACTTTTTACGTGTGTACATTTTGAGCAGGGTAAGGAAAACTTCTGCTAAGCCATCAATTTTAATCCTAGTCGTAGATGGTGATAATAAATCGCATGGCCTGCGAGTTGACGACTCTGAGAAGCATTGCTGGCCGATATCGGCTTGCTTTTGAACTCCAGCTCATCAAGCAGTGCGCTCGCATACCCCAGCACACCCCAAGATGCTCATCGTCTCCAGTACCCAAGAAACGATCCAGTACAAAGCATCGACCTCTGCATCACCCTTTCGAACTGATGATTTCACCAAATGATCTTTGTTGGTATTTCTCTTTCTAGAGTAAGAGATGGGGAAGATAGTCATTTTAGGACTTGGCCTGTTGGTGGTGGCGGAGGCGTAATGGGAGGCCTTGTTTCGGTCAGCCCATACTCGTTCGGCGACATCGAGGTCCCCACTCCAAACTCAATCTCTCTCGGGCATTTCATCGAACAACTGCCGGACGAGGTCTAAATGTGCAACACAAACTGGAGACCGCAAAGAGCCTCAGCGAGGGAGAGAGAGTGTTCATAGAAGAGGTCTTCCCCCTTTCTCTTGAACTTGGGATGGTCTTGGGGTGCTGGGTTGCAGCAACCTTATTATCTATGGATCCCATTGTTTGTTCTCTCTTCGAACAAAAAGAATAGCCACACGAGATTCCACACCCGCTATCTCGAACACCTCCCTGCTGACCTCGGTGCCGCTGCGAACAATGGGGGCGCGCAGGGCGAGATCTTGATGCAGAGTTCCTCCAGACAAAGGACTTGAGGAGGTCGACGAACTGGAAGGTCGCGGGGCACCTCGTCCTCGTGTATGGCTGAGGCGGGGGCGGAACCGGAGCTAGAGCAAGCTGGTCCGCAACGGACGCCGTCGATTGATTTGAGTGCTATCATTCCCGTTCATCAATAGATGCCAAAGCAAGCGGAATCAGGGCCCATTTTCGCCGGTCCAAAACTCCTTTAGCTTCCTCAATTTAGGCTATGATAGCAAATGCTGCTGCAGAGAATTAAGGCGATGCACCACTTGGTAGAGCTTGGGACAGATTGATGGGCACAGTTTGTCCGGCGCCACTGCTTCTGGACCTGGTTCATTTGAATGTGAAATATGTACAGTGCATCTACTTCCAAGCGTTAACATTGCTTTCAGCATTCTTGAACAATTCAAGAACAAACTTGGCAGACTTCACAGGTCAACGTCCGTGTCCATTGGAATGGTGGTTCTTATAGGCAGTTTGGCCAGTACCACCACAAAACCTACGGAAGGGAATAGCCTGCTTGTGAGCAATGACGTCCTCGAGTCTACGGCCCGCTCGAAGGCGAGGTCGATGGAGACACCCGGATCCGATAAGAAAATGAAGGACTTGAGGAGGTGGTCCATGGAATCGGGGTCGGTGGAAGAAGAAGAAGTTCCGGATGCAGGTGAACCTGCCGCCGCCTCCCTCGCCGCCGGTAGCAGCAGTGGCGATGAGCTTGTTATTATTGTTCACAAGAGTTATGAGCTTGGGGATGCTGCAGGTTATGTAGATCCATTGAGACTCATGCTCGCACGCATTGAGCAAGGCCCCTTGTGATCAAGCTAGACTGGCCTCCTAACATCTTCTTGAGCTCAAAGAAAATTTATAATACACTTTACAATTGCCGATCTCTTGCTTAAGCTATTGCCCACAATAATATGGAGGAAGACCACCCCCCACCCTTTTTTTCTCATCACTTAGTTTGTTCAAGTTCTTGAAGCTTCAATCTAATGTCATGTTCTGTCATACTGCCATCTTTTGTCAACCTGAAGATGATTGAAGTCCTGGGCGAGCTTCGCCGGCAAGCGGAGCTACTTCTTGAAGGCGGCTAGGGCTTCGGAGCGGCGACAGCAGATTGGAGGAGCAGAGATCGAGAAGATGGAAGGAGGGAGAAGGCAACGAGGTAGAGGCGGTTGCCGGCAAGGAGGAGGAGCCTTGCAGCATTCTTCATGGCATCGGTGTCGCTGTCTTCCAAAATCTCTAAACTAGAGAAAAAGGCATAGGCTTTTCTTCTATCGATCGATGCCGAGAAGTCTGCACCTTCAGCCAAAAGGTTTCCAGCTTTGGGCCTCCATGGCCTTTTTTTTTTTTAACATTTCTTCCCTTCAGTCCTACGGTGATCGGCCTCTCTGTGAGCTGTAGCCCAACCTCCGACCCGAAATCGATATACTTTGCCTACTGCCGCAGCTTGATTGCCTCTGCAGCGCATGCAGTTCTATTGGACCAGAATTACTGAGCCTGTTTTTGCTGTAAATTTTCTTTTGGCTCCGTTCGTGTTCATAACAGTTAGTGGGCTTTGAGAGTCTCTCTGTACCATTTTTTATTTTATTATATATACACTTTGTATTTTTCGTATGTAAATGAATAATATTACATTTGCTTTTCAATTTTATTGTGTTATTTTCAATCATACAGTACAAGGTGATGACATAGATTGAACATTGCAGTGACCAGATTTGGTGAATGGATTCGCATGTGATGAGTAGACTTTGTTTTGGAGATGGTGGATGAATTTTCACAGGAGATGGTGGATGAATTTTCATAGAAGATGGAACTTTGCTAAGGGTGTGGAAGTGCCTTAGCGAGCTGAGCGTTCTGAGTATGATGCGACTTGTTTGGATTAACAAACAGAGCCGAAGACTTGCCTGACTGACAGACAGATCCAGTGATTGCTTGCGAATTGAGAGGAGACTTGTCTAGTTGACGGACAGAGTTAATGACTCGTCTGACTGACAGACAGAGCCGGTGGTTACTTTTGAATTGAGAGGTGACTCGCATGATTGACAGACAAAGCTGATAAGTCGCTTGGCTGACAAACAGAGCCATTGATTATTGGATTGGGATTGAAGAATCATGAGCAGAGCTGTTCAGAAAATATACCCGTGGAACTTTGATAGGGGTACTATTAAGCATATCAAGATTGCTTGGCATATTTAACGAGATACCTCTCCCCTTTGCATTTTCTGTATCAGATTGTTTCTACTCCTAGCATGATAAGACTAATCCAGAGTTTTAACTTCCTCTTGCCCTTTTACTCTAGGGCACTGGGCTGTCCGCACATTCTTTCTTATTATAATATGTATCTGTTTAATTGATTGTTGGAGTACGACTAGGTGAGTGTCAGAAAACCATGGTAGAGCTATTCAGAAAACATATTCATAGGGTCTCGACAGAGATATTCAGAAAACTTACTGTGATGATGAGTTAGAGTCAGAAAACCATGAGCAGGGGTGTTCAGAAAAAGTACCCATGGGGTCTTAGCAGAGGTGTTTAGAAAACATACTAAAGGGTTTCGGCAAAGATATACTATTAAACATACCGATGGGGTCTCAACAGAGGTGTTTAGAAAACGTACTGAGGTGACCGAGTTAGGGTCAGAAAACCATGAGCAGAGGTGTTTAGAAAACGTACCCATGAGATCTTGGCAGAGATATTCAGAAAACGTACCAAGAGGTTTCAGCAGAGATGTACTATTAAATATACCGATGGGGTCTCAGTAGAGGTGTTCAGAAAATGTAGTTAGGTAACCGGGCTAGGGTCGGAAAACCATGAGTAGAGGTGTTCAGAAAATGTACCCATGGGGTCTTGGCAGAGATATTCAGAAAATGTACTAAGGGGTTTCAGCAGAGGTGTACTGTTAAACATACCAAAGTGATTGGATTTAAATTTTGGAGCAGCTCGCTTGACTCACAGACAGAGCCGGTGACTTGCCTGGCTGACACACAGAATTAGTGACTATGTAGGGATCATAGGTGTGTCAGAGGCAAGAGATTAATGTGACAGGTTTGGCTTTTTTTTTAGATGAGATGGTTTAAATCTTACTGTCAGAGGTAAGAGATTAACATGACAGATTCGATTGTTTTTGTGATGAGATGGTTTGAATCTCGTTGTCAGAGGTAAGAGCTTAACTTGATAGATTTGTTTGTATTGATGTGAGATGGTTTGAATCTCACTGTCAGAGTTAAGAGCTTAACGTGACATGTTCGGTTGTCTTTAAGATAAGATGTTCAAATCTCGCTGTCAGAGGTAAGAGATTAACGTGACAAGTTCGATTGCTTTTGAGATAAGATGGTTTGAATCTTGCTGTCAGAGATAAGAGTTTAACTTGACAGATTTTTTTGTATTGAGGTTAGATGGTTTGAATCTTTCTGTCAGAAGTAAGAACTTAACATGTCTGGTTCACGAAATTTTTAGCAAACCCCTTACTATTAACGAATTTGACATGCCTTTACCAATTGCCATTAGCGTTGGGCTAGTTATGCTATTTCCCTCAGCATGATGAGTTGTTGCGGGTTTCTAATTCCTCTCCCCTTTGTCTTAGTGGCTATGTGGTTATTTCTACCCTAATATGATAAGACTGGTCGAGTATTTTACTTTTTTCTTCCTCTTGCTTTGAGGGTGCTGGGCAATCCACACATTCTTTCTTATCCTAATAGGTTGGCGAGAATTTTGATTTTCTTTTCCCTTTACTTTTGAAGTATTGGGCAATGATATATCCTTATAGGATAGTGTTGTGACAAATTTATTTAGAATTTTTAGCAAACCCCCAGTTATCAACAGATTTAAGGTGACTTTACCAATAGTCGTTTAGGTTGGGCTATCCATACTATTCCCCTCAGCATGATGAGTTGTCAAGGATTTTTATTTCCTCTCCCCTTTGCCTCAGTGGCAATGGGTTTATTGTGACTAACTTTATCATGAGATTTTTAGCAAACCCTCAGTTATCAATAGATTTGAGGTGCCTTTACCAATCGTTGTTCGCATTGGGCTAGCCATACTATTTTCCTTAGTATGATGAGTTATCGAGAGTTTTGTTTGGTTTTAATTGCCAAATGTTCTCTCTTCCCTTTACCTTAGTGGCTATGGGTTTATTGCTACCCCAGTATAATATGGTTGGTGAGAAATTTTTGACTTCTCTTCCCGTTGCTTTTGATAGCATTAGGTGGTTATCTTACTAGCTTTCCCTTCATTTATTTATTTATTTCGAAGGTGGCTAGATGTAGTATTTCTTCAAGAAATTGTCTTTGATAGGTATCATTATCCTGTCGCCGTCTTGATTGATTAGGTGATATGTTCCGTTTGAGTAGACAGTTTTTACTACAAAAGACTTTTTCCACTTGGGTTGGAATTTTTCTTTAGTCTTATAGATCATGATCATTGGTCTTTTGACAGTTAAGACCAAGTCTCTTTTTTTGAAAGTTTTTCATTTAACTTTCTTATTAAACGCCTTCGAGATGCGCTCTTGGTACAACTCGATTTGTTGCTTCGTGTTCAAGCGTTTCTCGTCTAAGGCTCCTAATTCTCGGAATCGCTTTTGATATTTTTCTTCAGTTGTTATCTTTGTGGCCAGTGCTACTTGCAAGGACGGGATTTGAATTTCTAGTGGTAACACAGCTTTGCAACCATACACCAAAGATAAGGGCGTAGCTTTGGTCGAGGTTCGCACCGTAGTACGGTAAGCCCACAAGCACTCTCCTAACTTTTCATCCCAATCGCGGCGACTCGAAAAAATAAACTTTTGTAGAAACTTCACAATAGTCTTTTTGAAGGCCTTGGCCAATCCGTTGGCTGCCGGATTATAAAACGTTAAAGCCACATCTTGAATTCTAAACTTACTACAGAATCGCATGAAGCCCTAACTAATGAACTGAGATCCATTGTCATGGATGATTCATCAGGGCACACCGAAGCAGTAAATTACATGGTGTTTGATGAACTTGACCAAATCCGTTGTCTTTACTTCCCTCCAGGGAACGGTTTTTGCTCATTTAGAGAAGTAGTCAGTTATCGCCAATATGAATCTATGTCCTTTGAAAGATGGTAGAGTGATTGGCCCGACAATATCTATACCCCATGTCTCAAAGGGCCAAATGAAAGTTGACGTATGCAAGTACTCTGGAGGCTAGCGTATGAAATTAGCATGCACCTGACAAGTATGGTAACACTTTGCATATGCCACTGCGTCTGTGATCATCTTGGGTCAGAAGTACCCCAATCTTCTAATGCGGTCTCAGAGTTTTGGTCTACGTTGTGGGCCCCACAGGTCCCGTCATGGATTTCCTTAACCACTTTTTGGACTTTGCTTTTTGACAAGCAGCGAAGTAGGATGCCGTCATGAGATCTTCGATACAGAGTTTGGAGCATGGCGTTGTAATAAAATTTTGTTGCCTTGTTTCTTATGGAAGTGGCTTCTTTAGGGTCCTTTAGGAGGATGTCGTGCAATGCATAGTCTACAAATGAAAAATGCTAGTCTCGTGGCTCAAACTTTATACCAACTTGGTTTGCTTCGTCTACGTTCATGATTGCTTCTGGATGTAGGAGCTCACGGCTTCCAATGGTAATATGTTTAGTTGATCTGCTTGGTACGACCAAGGTCGCAGTCAATAATGTAAGGGCATTGGCGTATGTATTCTCATATCTCGGTATATAGTCAATGTAACATTCTTCGAACTTGTTTGCTAATCGCATTGCTACTTGATGATACAGTATGAGGATTTCGTATTTTACCTCATATTCTTTGGTTATCTGGTTAACGACTAGTTTTGAATCACCATATGCTTCGAGGTGCCTTACTCCCAGTTACCAAGCTATTTGGAGACCAGTGATGAGGGCATTGTACTCTGCCACATAATTTGTATAGGGCCTGATTAGCAAGTATCCTTGAGGCACCACTTGTTTGTGGGGAGATATCAGGACAACACCCATGCTGGCAGCATCTCTCCTTGTTGCCCCATCAAAGAAAAGTTGCCACATCTATTCTTCTAAGACTTCATTAACTTCAACAATTTCATCTGGGATATCAGGCTAGAGTTTAGAGCTTTCTGGAACAGGGTGATTGGCAAGAAAATCCACTATGGTTTGGCCTTTCATGCTTTCTAAGACATGAAATGCATGTCTTAGGGAGACAATAATAGCGTCCAGTTGGCAAGCTGGCCGTTTAGTGATCCTAGATTGGTCATGAGTAATTCAGCGGATTTACCCAAAAAATGACATGTATCATCTGGCTGACTAAGTAGTGTCGCATATTTTGGACCACGAACACTAGCGTCAGACATTCTCTTTCAATTGGACTGTACCGATACTCTATACCAATCATTATCTGCTCAAATAGTAGATTGCCTGTTCCTGGTATTGATCATTATGTTGAGCTAATAGGGCCCTTAAGGTGTGGTCCATTGCTTGCACAAAGATCAAGAACATGTGCCATTAACACAGATAGTTTTGTGAGGTAGTCTTTAATGTCCTCAAAAGCTCGTTGACAATCTTCATCGCACACGAATGAGATCAATCTTCATCGCAGACGAATGAGACTCCATTCTTTATTAACTTTGAGAATGGCAGGCACCTTCCTGATAGATTTGCTATGAACTGTCAGATATACGCCAGCTTGCCTTGCAACCCTCTGATTTCTCTTAGGTTCTATGGTGGTTACATTTCTTTTATTATCTTGACCTTGTCAGGGTTAAGGTGGATTCCTTTTGAAGTCACCACAAATCTCAAGAACTTTTCGCTTGATACTCTGAGAAAAGACTTGGTAGGATGCTTACTCATAATATCGAACATCACCTTCAAATCTTGCAGATAATCTTCTTTCTTCTTACTCTTAACGGCGAGGTCATCCACATAACACTCCATGGTTTTACGTAAGTGCTCTTGAAAAATAACACTCATAGCTCGTTGGTAAGTAGCGCTGGCATTCTTTAGTCTGAAGGGCATTACTGCATAGCAATATATTCCGAGCAGTATTCTGAATGTTGTATGTTTCTCATTTTCTGGATACATTTTAATCTAGTTGTATCATGTGAAACTGTCAATAAAGGACATCCACTCAAACTCGCGCGTATTATCGATCATAACATCCATGATGGGGAGCGGGAATTCATATTTGTAGCATTGAGATCTCGGAAGCCTATGCATATCCTTTTCTTGCCTTTTTCTTAAGCACTAGCATGATATTTGTCATCCAGTCAGAGTGTTGCTCTTCATGGATGAACCCTGAGTCTACCAGCTTCTTCACTTCAAATTCTATGCCTTCCATCAATTTGGGCTTGAAACACCTTTATTGTTGCTTCATAGGTTTAACATTCGACTTAATATTGAGCCGGTGCATGGCATCCTGCGGGTCCAAGTTGGGTATGTCTTCATAGTTCCATGCGAAAATGTCGATGTATTCTCTTATGAAGGATATGAAATTCTCTTTCTCTTGAGGAGTTGACTATCGCGTATAAAGATGGGCTTCGGATTTTCCTCAGTCGCCATATTGACCTGAACCGTTTTGTCTTCTGTTGGCGGCTCTCACTGCTCAAATCTGATATTCCAGTGGATATCCATGTGCTGCGCAAAGGCATCATCTGGTTCTTCATGGCTTACTGAAACCATATTTGCAGCAAAGGCCTTGAATATTATACTTGTACTGACATCAAAATCCCATTATACTATTTCTTTAGGATTTTCTAGTTCAGTTGAGTCTACGTACTCTCTTCCTGAGGATGTGAAAGTAGTAACATATCCCAACCCCCTGTGGGTTTTATGGTAATAATCGGGATTGTTTCCTCATGGGACAAACGAACGCAGAAGGCTTCGTCATCCTCTTCCGAAGTTTAATCCTTGTTTACAATTGAAATCATAACCCATTTTCTTCATCATTCGATAAGAAACTGATTCGTAATGGTCAAATTGAGGTGCCGCTTGATCATTGCTTTCACTATTAGTATTAGGCTCGGGCCATGACTCAACACAACAACCGAATATTATCAGCTGTTGGTTTGGCCATCGAGCGGGCATCTCAAAAGTAGCCCCATCTACATGTGTATTTTGGTTTGTATGGCAAATGACGACTGTATTGGCAGATGGAATACTGCTAGAGTCTCCCACTCAGATATGTTATCCACTTCTGTACTTGTACAAGATGGAGTAGAATCTGAAGCAACAACAGGAACATAAGCAAAACTTATACTTTTATTAATAGCCCACTCATCCTCCTCATTAGCGACGTTAGTTACATCAAAATTATTATTATTGATTGCAAAAAGATTTATCTCAAACTCACAGTTTTCTTCATCTGGTGGTTTAGGCTTAGTATTTGTTTCATTGCTGCTGTCACAATCCTTCTTGGCGTTCTTTGCTGATCCTGTGGACGCCTTTGCTGTATCTCTATACAGCATGGGATCTGTTAAGTAATTCTCCACTCCTTTAAAGGGTTCCTTTCAGCGATCAGCGTGTGGACTGTCCCCTGATCGTCATAGTATTTCATGCATTGATGGAGAGTAGAGAGCACCACCATGTTGGAGTGAATCCGGGGGCGGCCTACAAGCATGTTGTAGGAAGTGTTGGCGTCGATAACATAACATGTTGTCTCGGACTTCAGACTTCCAATTTGGCAGTAGAGCTGAATCTTCCCCAAGGGATGGATCCACTGAAGTTGAAGCCAAAGATAGAGGTGTAGGTGAGCGTCAGTCGGCTAATTGAGATTCCAAGCATTCACATCAATCTCCTGGGGATGATGCTTAAGGCGAACCCTAGATTTATGAGAATTCGTTCTACTTTAAGAGAACCAATGTATCCCGTATAATACACTGTTATGTTTAATATTTTTGACCTGCATGTCACCTGGTAAGAAGGTAATGCATGGGATCTGCCTCGTCATTTGGTGGCAGTGAGGGCAAGGTTCCTCTACATCTATAGTCGGCTTGTAATTTGAGCCAAAAAGGCTTCGAAGTCAGCCATAAATTCTTTCAACGCGTCTCTGGTTGTCTTGGACAATCACAATAACTCATAAAGAGTTATGTGGGCTGGGTTATTGGCTAGTTGAGCAAGCACATCAAATTAAAATGGCGCACCAACTTCCTCACTATCCTTCTTTGTCCCCTTCTGGAAACGGAGTTCCTTCTATTTAGAGGATGGCTCTTCATTTGTTGCGGTGGGTTCGTCAGCCATGCATTGGAGTAATCTTTAAGATAATTCCTCTCCAATCGAGTTCCTAATGGGCCTGGCTCATCATGATGAGTGGCCAGAGTTGATACTTCTGTTTCTGAGTCGGTTAACATACTTGAGTTATCGTCGTCTTCTTTGATGATTGCAGAAACTACGTGGCAAGTTTTCCCTTTGCTCAACTTCTATTTATTTGATGAAGGCTATTGCTTATCATTCAAAAGATCTGAACGTACCCACATAATTTGGCCTTTCTTCATAGTGATTGGGGAGAGTCCTTTTTCCCTCATATTATGCGGGTTGTGAGTAACAAGTACTATCTTTCCAGCAGGTACCAGGGACACTCCTGCAGGAAATTCATTAGTTCCAACCGTTAGAGTGATCACGTTAGCCGTCACTCTCTTCTATTCAGACTTCAGTTAGATTAGTTTGGTTTCAATTAGTGCTTGGATCTTTCTTTTCAGAGTGTAGCAATCTTTCGTAGTATGCCCCAAGTTTTGATGATAGAGGCAGTACTTGAGATCGTTGGTCCTCCCCGCCTCTTCTAATCTTGGATTGGAGGGAAACTGGAGCATTCCCTTCTTGTTGAGCAGATTGAACAATATTACTGTTTGCTCGATTTTGAAGTTGTGGATGGGTGCAGGGCACTGCTTGGATGCGCCCTTCTCTTTCTACTCTTTAGGCTTCTATTGCAGAGGTGTTTCTACCGCCATAGCCTCTTTTTTTTTTTGGTCGAGAGCTTTGTGGATATTGCCTTCCTTCCAGGGCACTCCTTGTGAAGCGTTGCTCTCCCAAACGGTGGATGAGATCTTCCGCTAGTTCACCTTACTTAACTAGCTCTTTCTAACTCTTAGATTCCATCACTCCCATTTTGACCAATATCTTGGTCTGAAGGTTGTATTTGCAAGTCTCTACCAATGCTTCCTGTGACATGCCATGCGGGCATCGCACTGACATCTCGCGAAAATGCTCAATGAAACTTTTAACTGCCTAATCTTCTTTTTGCTTACTTGCTAGAAGAGAGTTGATGGATACCTCAGTATCGTCTTCAAAGAAGCAAGCCAAGAACTCACTCTCCACGTTAGACCAGACATTGATAGTCCCCAGGGGTAGCTGTATAAACCAAGTGAATGCAGGCCCTCGCAGGATATTCATAAAGATCTTTGTCATCACTGGGTCATTGCCCATTAGATGGCCGATCTGAGAAAGAAAATAGTACATATGCTAGTTCGGGAATCCCTTTCCATCATATGACTCTAACTTGAGAGGTTTATATTTTGTTAGAAGCGGGACAGACTCTCACTCTATCGGGTAGGGTCTCATAATCCCATTTCTTGCAGTCCTTTCCGGTGCATTAAGGCTTCTATTTGACTTTGGAGTTTCTCCATTTTTTGCATTAGGATCAACGAAATATTCTTCCTTACTACCTTTTTCCCCGATGTCTCGGTTGGATTCGGTCTCATCCTTTTTGGTCTTATCAGAAGAGGAAGAACCTCTTGCTCTGTCTTCTGTGTTCTTTTGAGTGTTCTCCAAGATCTTCACAAGCATCACTTTGAAGTCCTCGATGCTCTTTTGTTGCTTTTAAATGAGGCATTCTTTTGCCTCAATCCTTTGACTCATCTCGGACGACCGCTCGGCCATGTGAACCGTCCTCCTGCCAGACCGAGAGGAAGCATATGATCGCGGTGTTGCTATGGCTGAATGATAGCTGAACTCTTCATATTTCTCATCAGAATCCCTCGCCAATCTTTTGTAATTGCAGAGAACTATCACACCTAACCTAAGGCATGTATGATGATAGGTTTCTTTTGTTTCGGTGTCAGAGACATACCCTTCGATGTTTGGTTTCTTACCTTTATTCACCATATTTGATGTGAAAGTGGACAATTCTTGATCTGAGTCAGAGTCTAGCCTCTGCAGTCATCTTCTCTTCGGAATGCGAGATTCCAGTGCTGATAGTCAGTTGAATACCGATGTTCTTGGCGCTTCACAGTGACAATGAGTGGAAACTATGACGATTAATTTTTTGCTGCAGCATGATCTATGGGGCTGTGTGGCTTCCCTTATATTTGTGAGATACCTCCATAAATTTGGAGTTTCTTCACGGGGTGTTGATATAACCATCTTTTGGGGATAGGGTCCACTTCTTGAGCGAAGTCTATTTGTCCGGACAGATGGCTCTGAGAAATCATAGAAGTTACATTTGTCAACCCCTAGATTGGTTTAATGTCCAGCATTAGTTTTAAGATGTCTTGAATGAAACTGCTAGGTAGTCCTGCTTTCTTCTATTCTTGTACGAGGCTGAGGCTTAAGTCTAACCTCGCTTACTAGACGACCCTCACATGCTGGATGAGCTTGGCATACTGATCTAGTCTCTCACACTGGCTTTGTTGAACTAGCCTCGTGTACTGGCTTAAATTTAGTTTGATTTTCAAGTTTACTTATGCTAGGATGGCATATAGTCTTGTTCATGCTAGGCTGATATGTGCTAGGCAGATATATACTGGGTTGATTCTTGCCAGGCTTAATAGTGTTAGGCTAACTTTTGCCAAGCTAATTTTTTCCAAGCTGTCTTGTGCAAGCTGAGGAGTGCTAGGCTGAACAGTGCTAGGCTGGCTAGGCTGAGGAGTACTAGGCTGATCAAGCTGAGATGTGCTAGGCTGGTTAGGCTGAGGAGTGCTACATTGGTTAGGCTGAGAAGTGTTAGGCTGACCAAGTTGAGGAGTGCTAGGTTGGCCAGGCTGAGGAGTGCTAGGCTGGCTAACTTGAGAAGTGCTAGGCTGGCCAAGCTGAGATGTGCTAGGCTTATTCTTGTCACGCTATCTTCTGACAAGCTGATTGGTGGTAGGTTGATTTTGAGCCTGACATCCTCCTTCCTTCATTTGAATCTGACATCTTTTTTGAATTGTGCTAGGTTGATTTTGAGCCTAGTATGCAAAGTGAGCTTTGAGTGCCGTGCAGCGCGCCCTCCAATTCAGATTGCGCATTCAGATCCGTCTTTGTGCCGCGATAGGTTCTCCTTTGGTGTCAAATGCAGCAAGCTTCCTGAATATTGGAAGGGATACAATTTGCTCTGATGGACCAGAGTTTGGAAATCCAAGTGGCTATTGATGGATCAACGCCTCCTTATCATCCAAGACCATCAAGTCCTCTTTTTGTTTAGAGTTCATCTTTTTGTATCCTCGTCACGCGGATCTCTTGTGGTGTAGACTCGATGAGTCCGAAGATATGTAATCTCTATACTTTTGTTAGTCGACTTCGATCACCAATATCTCTACCGTCTCTCCAATTTATTGACGTTAGACTGGACCACCATCTTCTCTTTAGTATAGGAGATTTCTCCCACTATTGTCGCTAGTCCATTTTTGGAGAAAACTGGGGATCTTTCCATTGCCATTGAGAAAAATTACAGACTATACAAATTTCTTTGTTTTCGATTACAATGAAAAGATTCAAGAAATGAAAAACAGATGAGAGAACTTATAGAACGTTTCTTTCTCTTTTAATAGAAGATCGTGGGATTGAGGTAGCTACGAGGATTGATCTGGTCCTCGTCGACGATCCGACTTCAATGATTGGAGGCGGTGGAGATTTATTGAGCTCGTTCTTCTTCTCTTCTGATCATGGAGGAAGCTTCGAATTCTTGGACGGGAGAGAGATCTGGCCAAAATTCCTTTTTGAGTACCTCTGGAGGGGTATTTATAGGCTCCAGGTTGTTAAGGAGGTTTCCTTGTAGATACAAAAAAGATCTTGTTGTAATCTTGATGAGATATTTGAATTTTTTTGATTAGATTTACTTCAAGATTCGTTGTATCTGGTCCTGTTTTGGAACCAAAAATCAATTAGATTTAGATTAGAGTTTGTAGAATCAGAAAAATAGTCCGGGGTGGAGCCCACCTTTTATTGAGATGAAGGATAGGCTCGTTGAGCGAGGCGGAGGCTGGGCTCGCCGGGAGAGGAGGAGGCTACGGTTGGGCAAGGAGGCTGGGCTCGTAGCGCGAGACGAAGGCTGGGCTCGCTACGCGAGGTGGAGGCTAGGCTCATTCAAGGAGGTTGATTAGAATTAGAGTCTGACTAGAGTTCGTAGAAATTGCAAAATAGCCCCAGGCATGGGCCAAAATATATTGCGCGACGGAGGCGAGGCTCATTGCTCGCGAGGCCAGGCGAAACTGTGTGAGGTGGGCGGCACTACGTGAGGTGGGCGGTTAGCCCTCCCGCGAGGCTGGGCTAACCAGCCTGCCCGCGAGGCTAGCCTCACCCACAAGGCAAGGCTGATTGTTTTTTTGAGTTTGGATTTGGATCAATGCGGGGATAATTTTTCTCGTTCTATACCTTCACAGTGCTTAATGCGTGCTCCAAATGTACATGGGGCCCGTAGGCCAATGCGTATGCTAGAAGATTTAATAAAATATTTTCAAACTGTTCTACTCGTACTGTTGAATTTTTAGTTAATTCTTATCTGATTCAAACCAATCAATATTACGGGGGCAATCCTCTGTGTATTGAATAGAATTTGGGACATAAGTGTCACACTTTATGTGTAAATGAGGACACTTCTCAAGATTTGAGAGAATACTTGACTCAAAAGAGAAGTGCAATGTAACCGGCTCCTCAATGTCAGTGTGAACGACTAATTTTGGCTGTGTTAACAAGTTGTACTTGTATGATAAAGCCATCTATTTTTGATCGAATTACTGATCCGAATAAAAGGCGGACTTCAAAAAAATTGTACTCTGTAAATGATTTGCTCGCTACCACATCCAACATGGTTAGGAAGGGCAAAAAGTTTGGAAAAGTGACTCTTCAGACACAGAGTTCTCTTAGGACTAAACAAATTATTTATTAAATCAGAGGGTGTGTATCAGTACACTTGAATCAAAAGGGAGTTGCTATACTGTTAAATTATAAATGGTTAGCCGAAGATTTGACAATGAAGAAGATAGGCGCTCTATCACTATGTCATCATTTTCTTTCATTTCAATTAAAGATTCGGAGGTTATGGAAAATATGATCAATCTTCCAGACGAAGTCTTGGAGAGACTAGAAAACTAAGAACAATGACTCAAGTAACAAGAAGAGTCTATTGATGAGATGAAACAACTTCTGATTGAATTATTGGCTCACACCAAGAAAGGTCAATCCTTGTCATTTACATGCAATCGACAGGAAGGACAACAACATGTGAATGAAGATGAGCATGGGGAGCCACCTCATCACTTGCATGCACTTCTCTATTGGAAAAAACTTCAAGAAGTGGGGATTATGCACCCCTATCTTATAAAGTGGGAAACTATACCCTATACCTCAAATTACAAGCCGTTCAATCTCAGTCATTTGATGGAAAAGGCTTTCCACAACAACACATTTTCTGTTTCCTGTCACAAACAGGATATTTGATAGGGCATGATCTGACTCTTGCCAAGATATTTTTAAGGACTCACATTTACTTAGTTCATGCAGTTTCCCCAAGAAACCATAAAATTATGGACTGATATAGAACGAGAGATTTTAGCCTTTTTTAAAAATATGAAACTGAAGTGTCTATGCCATCTTTGCTTGCAGCAAAGTAAGGAGAAGGCGAGGCAGTTAAAATTTTCATTGAACAAATTCGAGAGCTCTCCATTCAATGTCCGCATTGTATGACACAGGAGATTCTCGTGGAGACCTATAGACATAATTTATTGATTGATTTTCTGGTCAAGATGGTTCAGTCAAATCCAAATCTTGGAGAGACTTGCCCAAGTAAGGTGAGCAAGCTGAAGGCATACTTCGACACCTCGAAGAGCTGAGATGTTTGAGAAGAGGCGCAACAAGCAAAGCGCTACTCCACCAAAGAAAAAGATACAATGGTGGTAGAAGTCACGCCGAAACCAAAAGTAGTGTCGACCAAGAATAGCCCTGCAAGACCATCCAAAGATCAAAAGAAATATTCATTTAAGGATGAACATACTGCTACTATGTTCAACTTTTCATAAAATGCAACATGATTAAGTTGACAAAGTGCAAGAGGCTTAAAAAATCATGAAAACTAATTATCCGAACTACTGTCTTTATCTCCGAATCATAGGTCACCCTACTAAGGATTGCCATATTCTTAAGGATAAGATTCAGGCACTGATCATGACAGGAGTAATTCAACTCAGAACCGAACAGAAAATGGTTACAGCCAATATAACTACCTTTCAAATGGGTTCCTTAGAAGTCTCGGCTGGAGCCATACCCATTTCAAAAGGTGATCTTAGGGTGGTCAATTTTGACCCCATGGCCTATGGAAGAACGGGCTATCTCCTATCACTACTGAGCAGCAAGAGGTCCTATAAGTGCATCCAGATATTTTTAAGATGAATAGTGGATAACAATGGTGTCCAAGAAGAAATCTAAAGTGAAGGGAAGACAACAGACATGAAACATTGTCTCAATTATACTAGAGAAGGACCATGACAATACAACCCAGCTAACGAACTCTGAAATAGAGAAAATGCTCCAGCAGTAGAGTGTTGTAATAATTCTATTACAAGCACACAGTGTTGCTTTTAGCGCAAACAGATTGTTCTAAAAAGATTTAAGGTGTTTTACTGTATTACTCTTTCTATTACCTTAGCAAGCTAACTAGTAAGTTCTAAATGTATTTTAATTAGTCTAGGATATCGAATCTACTAGTTCACAATAAAATATTTATTTTATTATCTTCTTCCTATCTTACTAACATAAACAATTACGATTATATTAAAAAGTTGATCTTTTAGTTTAATCTTTTATGCAAAGTATCCTAAGAATGAGATATCAAGTGCTATGCAAGCATAGCTCATCAAAGATGCGAATTTTTGTAAAATTAAACTAAATCAATAAAATTTTCTATGAATAAAATTAGAAGCAAGAACCCTAAATCCTAACTAAGTATAGGTTATCAAAAGTAGTCATAAATATAACCTATCAAGGTATTAGATCTACGAATTATTGCCTTGCAATCTTTTTTATAGAAAATCATATCTTTTTTAGTTATTTAGGAAGATGACAAATAAAATAAATATCATAGTTGATCCCTACCTACATCTACATCCTAAAACTAAACTAAATTAACTACTCATATTTTTATTTTTCAAGTTCATATTTTTATGCATGAAAACTAATAAAGATCTTATGTTTCCTAGAAAGTAATTAAAAATCTGAACTAGAAAGTAATAAAAAAATTATCTAAAAAACAAATAAGTTATGTTACCTACGAAGAGGGAAATTCTATTTACACACGTAAATTTACTCTTCACGTACTGATCAGAAACTTGTAAATAATTACAAGTTTGCCATTTTTTCTTTTTGACTAAGTTACTCTTTTAAATCCCAAATTTCTAAGAGTTCCAAAATATTTAAAATACTATTATTGTCTTCCTCCTCTATTCTCTTACTAAAACCCAAAAAATACTAAATCTAAAAAAACAAATCTCCCTAACAAGCCCCTCTTCATTGTATCTCTCCATCACGGTACAAACTCCACCGAGTCATGCATTTTACCAAAATAAGCTATCAAATTTATGAGGAATCTCAAGTGAACACCACCATAGTATAACTCAGAACCACAAAGAGCTTCAGGGTTGGCATCGCAGAGCTTCTTTATGTCAGTGATGAAGCTCGTGATGCTAGAGAATGGAATGCTTAGTGTTGTCTGTTGATAGAGGACTCCAAGAATCCTTGGATCCCATATGCAGACTGTTTCTAGGTTGTCTTTAGGGCTGCTCAATAAGATTCTTCATTTAGAATAATGACAAAAGAAATTACTTAGAAATGGCCTATCTTTTGATAATGTTATCCAATAATGTATGCTGATAATAAATCAGTATAGACTTCAATAAAATCTAAATGAAGAATAATAATATGACATTCTTGATAATTTATCCTAGCAACCATGGAATGATAATTTAGGGATGTTGTGAAAATAGGCTGTGACAACCTTCATATGCTGCTTCTTAGCAGAAGCATTAGACACAACGCATAGTAGCTCTTGTTCATTCGAAGAGTAAGCAACTGCGGCAACATGTCAGGTACTTCAACCAGGGAAGGTGCCAAAGGCATTGGTTACAGTACAGGTTGTGTTGCCAGACTTGCAATTGACTACAGCCTCCGGTAATGACTAGATCCATAGCCATGAGATGTAGCAAACACATGGGGTTGGATGGCCCCATAGCTATGAGATGCAGCAGTGCTCGGACGAAAGTCGAAGAAATAGAGAAATGCTTGGATGAAAGTAGGGGGGAGGGAGGGGGAGAGAGAGAGAGAGAGAGAGAGAGAGAGAGAGAGGGAGGGTTAAATTTAAAAAAAAATTTGGACCTAGAGAGTAAATTTGTGGTGTTTTAAAATAAGAGTTTGGTGTAAAGAGTAATTTAGGTGTGAAGAGTAAATTTCCATGTGTAAATATAATTTTCCCTGAGAAGAACACGATGAATAACAAGAATAATCTTTGGAGTTTCAGTATTATGGTCGTCGCTTGTAGAGTTTAATCTTTAAACTTTTGTTAATTTCTATAATGTATAAGAAACCCTAATTTACAAGGATAAGGCCAACAAATTGGCCTCGAACTACCAAACCATAATCCAGTTACAACTATACAACTATAAAATTATAACTAAGCCCTCACAAAAATTTCAGTTACGGAATCAATAAATTTGCCGCCAAATAGTGCCACTAACCGTTAAATAGTGGGGCTTAATTTTGGTGAACAGAACCCTACTTTGTGTATGAGTCAATAGAAAAAAGATTGGCTCTTGTGGGCCCATAATGCTGCCAAATGAAGGCAATTGTAATCAATTGGCGGCAGAAGCTTGGTAATTTGGTTGCTGGCTTCTAGAGTTTAATCTTCAAACTCTGGTCTTCTGTTTTGCATGACTAGATTCTACTTTTGTGCCTTCTAACTTTATGTTCTTAAACCTTTCTTCTCTTTGGCTCTTTTTGAACTCGGTTTTTCTAATGCTTCTTTGATTTCATACTATATCCTTATAGAAATAGGTTTAACCTAAAAAATACACTAAAAATACCATAGTAGAATTATTTATATACAAAAATAGATAAGATGAGGACTACAAATATGCAATGTATGGTACTCATCACACCCACCACATCTATCTTTTTATAGTTCTTGAGCCAAACCTAGACCTAAAAATAAAAAGAAAAATCCTAACTCACTTTCACAGAAATCGTGGTTGCACTTACCACGTGTAACAAACCAATAAACCCCTCAGTTACCGTAGTGGACGAGTTGTGTCTCGTGAAGCTTTGTAGTGAACGCATCTACAAAATTCGTGAGGAAAGGATATTAAGGAATAAAAAAAAAAATAAGGATAACAAAAAATCAAGAAAAATAAAAATGTTAACAAAAGAAAGAAAAATCTTTTTGGTTTATTTTGCAATTAATTTTACTAATATACAAAATTAAGAACGCATTTAGATTATCAATTTTTCAAGTCAAGTATCATATCAAATACAATTATCGTTTTAATCAAAAACTTAAATCCTCTCTTTCATTGCCATTAATAAATAATTTATTAGCTCTTATACATCTACATGCACGTGTGATAGTTTATTTTGGTTTTGGACTTAATTTCTAAATATGGTTCTTCTTTTTTTTCTAAATAATTTTTTAGTTTTTGCTTTTTTCACTTTTTTCTTTTGTTAATATTTCACTTTTCATGCGAATATTCACACTTGCTTATGTGAAAATACCCAATTACTTGGATCATACTCTATCTTTTAAAAATATCAATCATGTGAACATTTATGCATATTTAAGTGCAAATATCCAACTACTTAATAATTCTCAAGAAATTCATTTATAAAAAATTATTACCTTAATACCGGACTTGTAATAATTGAGTAATCTTTTCTCTCTAATAAAATAAAAAATATGAAAGAAAAAAGAATAAAGAGGTAAGTCTAGTATTAAGGCAATAATCCTTTATAAATAAATTTCTTGAGAATTACTAAGTAGTTGGATATTTGCACCTAAATAAGAGAGAATATTCAAATGAATGATATTTTTAAAAGATACAATATGATCTAACTAATTGGGTATTTACGCCTAAGTAAGTATGAATATTCACATGAAAAGTGAAATATTTACAAAAGAAAAAAATGTGAAAAATGAAAATAGCAGAAACTAAAAAATTATTTAGAGAAAAAAATGAATCATAATTTAGAAATTGAGTCCAAAACCAAAATAGACTATCACACGTGTATGTAGATATATAAGAGCCAATAAATTATTTATTAGTGGTATTGAAAGATAGGATTAATTTTTTGATTAAAATGATAAGTGTATTTGATATGATGCTTGACTTAAAAAATTGATAATCTAAATGCATTCTTAATTTTGTATATTAGTAAGATTAATTGCAAAAAAGACCAAAAATATTTTTCTTTATAAAGGATCATTGCCTTAATACCAGCCTTACAATTAACCTAATAAACCATTGTAAAGTGAAGAATATACACACACATATACATATACATACATACATACATATATATTTACCTCAAAATTACCATTAGCGGTATTTATTTTCATATTTTAATTTTTTCATAAAATTCTAAGTGTATTATTCAGTCTATTTTTCTATCAAATTTTAAATCTAAAATTATTTGTTTAATTGGTAATTAGCTCAATTTATTACAGAAAATAATTTTCAAATTTTTAACTTTTTCCAAGATGCCCTTAAAACTATTAAAAATATAAAATAAAGAAACCCAAAAATTCTAAGGACTAAAAGTAAAAATAAAAATCCTAGAAAAATACAAAAAACGTCTAATCCACTCCCCCACACCTAGACTCGTGTATGCCCTCATACAGGAATCATTAGTGTCATCCTCTCTGCCTTCAACTAGACTCTCCGAGCACACGTCGTGTACCTGTACTGGAACTCTCTTCGCGATCCATGTGTTTTAATCATCGCCAAATTTTTCCAAGACCTTGCTAGATAATATTCATTTGCTCACTGGGGTCTGCTGGCAGGTCTTGTGCAAAGAAGGCGACATCCTCCTCTTCCTGTGTTAAATGAGTAGCAAATAAATTTTCCTCTGCAGTGCTTCTATTCTAATCCTCTAGAACAATAGCATGATACGTCACCTATATGTGCTCCATGACTATGTTGATACAAGAGGGTGCATATGCATTATACTCTGCATCATACATGAATGTGCGATACAACTGCATAATCAAACACAGTAGAGATAAACTACTCCACAACCACATTTTGGCATCTATGATCGTGTCCAGCAGTTGTGTGCATATGCAAAAATTTGGATCCTGATGCATTATTCAATCAACTAAATATAATATAGGTGTGTAGAATGAAGACATATGCGTAATTCCTATCAAATTTTGGTTGATCCAGCGGCAAGTAATATATATATTACGATATAGTGTCTTACTGCTAATTCCCCTATCTCATGTTATGGTGCAATTAGGGCCCACTTGGTGAGATACACCTCAATCACAAGTAGATTTGATGTCCATTGTGGAGGAGTATACTAGTGGCTGCAGAGATGGTCCTGCATGCACGGTGACAATTTGACTTCACCATTTTAATTTGAATGATTAATTTTTAATAGAAACTAGAGAGGAAAGAGCGCACACCTCCCCTAAAATTTTAGGGGAAGAAGAGCCCAAACTATCACTAAGATGTTGTCACTGTTTGGCGGCAAGAGATGCTCTGGTGGGGCTCGGCTTCCTGGAGCTGGGGCATGGAGGAGAGAAGTGGCTGGATTTCCTAGTTCTTGGGTTGGAGAGGAAAGTGGCTGTGGATATGAGAGGATGTGGGAGACGGAAAATGGGGGATATGGGAAGATGGGGGAGGGTTTTGAGTTTATTTAAAGAGGTTGAAAAATACATACCAGCCCCTCTCCTATTCTAAACTTTGCACTATAAAAGGATGTTATTGAAGAGCAGAACTTGTCATTTCAATTCAATATTCTAGCCCTGCTAGGAAATATGTCAACAAGAATAACTCTATATGAGTTGTTGCACTTGTCCAAAACTACAAGGGATGCTCTATGGAAAGTTTTAGCAGACTTAGAAGCCTTCCTAGCTTATCTTTTGGAAGAGACTGATGAGGCATACGTGCACTACAACTTGGTGGCGAGGCACACTCTTTCCATCACATTTACACTAGAGGAAATGCAACTGAAAAACAATAAACATGATAGATCCCTGTACTATACATGGTATCTTGGTTCGATGGGGGTGGGTTGGATCCAAGTTGATTTAGGGTTCACCTTAAGCATCATGCCATGAAGACTTTTGTAGTTCCTTGGGATCCCTCCCCACAGGTTAACTATGACCAACACTGCTATTTTCGGCTTCAATGCCAATGGTAGTTATCTTTTGGGGAAGATCAAGTTGAGAAGTCAGATTGGAAATTTGAAAACCAAGGTGACTTGTTATGTTATTGATGCAGACATTGCATGCAACCTCCTCCTAGGGTGACTATAGATTCATGCTAATATAGTTGTCCCATCCACTCTGTACCAATGCATTTAGTATGTGGATGAATATGGAGAGGTGCGTACTTTGATTGCTAAAAAGCAACCATTCAAGGGAGTCAAAAATTACTTCACCAGTGTCCTCTTTATACCAAAAGTGCTAAAGTTGCTCCAACACTACAGAACGAGTATAATAGAGGTAATGAGGTAGACACTGAACTTGAGGCAATTATTGCTAAAGATGAATATGAACTACTTGTAATAAGCCTTGAGGGCTTGGATTTTAAAGACACTACTGATGATGTAAGTGAGTTGGTGATTAATAAGAATCTTGAATTTGCTTAGTTGCTGTTGTTGCCATTGATTCAATACCCTTGGCTACTAATACTGATGTTGATAGTCTCTTGGACTTTGAAGATTTAGAAATTATGCACATGCCAATTAGGTCATCAGTAATGCTATAATCAAGCATTGATAATGCTGATGGGGAGTATTTAAAGTGCCTACCTGCTGGTCGATAAAAAACTCATTCTCTTCGAAAGGACTCGACCATGTACAACCCTATCTGATGATAGTGAAGATGAAGATCAAGAAGCCCATCAGTTCTATCATTAAGGATCAAAATCATTCCAAATGATGGAGAAAATGGGGGATTAAATTTTAGCAAAAAACGTCGAAGTTCTCTACGCTCGTTTGTGCTCAAAGGAAAAGAATTGAATTATTATCACAAAACTGACAGGTGGTTGGGAATTGTCACAATGGCCATTTTTTTGGATGTAGATGACATGGTCTACCAAAATGCAAATAACTTTGGTTAAAACTCAGATATTAGTATGGGGGTATTATCTAAGGATTTGGTTGTAAACATGACATCTATTAGCCCAAATCCAAATGAAAATAATGAATTGACTCTTTCCCAAGATGAAGCATTAGTTAAACATCTTGATGCCTAATGGAATACGCACTATGAGTAGTGCAAACCACTCATCGAAGATAAGGTGGTTCAAGTGAACGTAGGTGAAAAAGCTAACCCTAAGCCCATATCATAAGTGAGTGTTTGTCCTCTCATTCATGAGTACATCGACATCTTTGCCTAGAATTACAAAGACATGCTAGGCTTAGATCCTCAAGTTGCCATGCATCAGCTTAATATAAGCTGATGCAAAACTAGTGAAATAACATTAAAAAAGATTCCATCTGAAATTAATGGAATTAATCAAGGATGAAGTTAAGAAGTTTATACAATCTGGCTTCATCCGGAAATATCAACATTCTAATTGGATAGTGAATACTGTTTTGGTTCCCAAGAAGAATGGAAATAACTGAATTGGCATTGACTTTCGAGATCTGAATGCGGCACGCCCCAAAGATAAATTTTTACTTCCAATAATAGATGTCATGATTGACAATACTTGTGGATTCGAAAGGATGTCTTTTATGGATGGATTTTCTGGATACAATCAAATCAAGATGTACCCTGAAGATGAGAAGTACACGTCCTTCAGAATATCTTTATGGGTATACTACTATACAGTTATGCCGTTTGGTTTAAATAATGCAGATGCTACATATCAACGTATTATGAGCAACATTTTTTGTGAGCATCTTTGTAAAATGATAGCTTGCTATGTAGACAACCTTGCCATCAAGAGTCGCAACAAAGACAATCATCTCCACATCCTGAAAATGGTGTTTGATGTTATGAGAAAATACCAGCTAAAAGTGAATCCGACTAAATCTTTTCTAGGTGTCTCTAGTAGTAAATTTCTTAAATTTGTTGTCACTTCCAAGAATATCCACTTAGAGCCAGAAAAGGTGAAAGTGATTTAGGGGATATAGCCACCAAGGAACTTTAAAGAACTTTGAGAGTTACAAGGGAGATACATTCAGACATTTATTACTAACCTTTCAGGATGACACCAACCACTCTCCAGATTAATGTAGAAAGATGTGTCATTTGTTTGGGATGAAACTTGTCAATAGGCTTTTGAGGACCTCATAATGTACCTCATGAAATATCCGGTGCTGGTAGCCACAGTATCAATAAAGCCATTCAAAATATTTGTTTAGGTAATGGACTATTCACTTTGTTCTCTGTTGGTCCAAACCAACGATTTGGGCCACAAACAAGCCATTTACTATCTTAGTTGAACTATTGTAGCGCAAAACACCAATATACTCTGGTAGAAAATGAGTGCTTGGCCTTAGTATTCACTGATTATGAGTAAAAAGTGTAGTTATTTTATACAGTCATAATTCAATTATGGTTATTAATGCACGAAATTAATGATAAATTATTTTATTAATTAAATTCTCCACTTAAATTTTTTTAGTGTTTTATTTTTGCAGGATTCTATATTGAAGGAAATCGAAGAATCAAAGCATATCTCAAATATTAACTCAAAACTGTGATTTTACAGATCTAACTATCGACAGCTATCTATTAGCTGTTGACAGTCAAACCCCAAGAGCTGCTGTCAATGGGGCTTCAGAAATCCATGGCCACAGAACTAGAATTTGAAACTTGTTGAGAGAAAAGAGAGTTTCGTTGTAAATAGAATTCTTGCTAAGGTTTTTTGTGATGCTATAAATATCCAATCTAATTGATAATTTCATGTATGCAGCTATGGAAAGACATATTGAGGGATTATAGTGTTTAGTTTTTATACTCTTTCATAGTTATTAATACATGAATCTCTTTTATTCATATATTGATGGTTATGATGAGTATCAGTGGCTAAATTCTTACATTAGTTCAGATTAGGTAACGAATTCTAAAAATTTTACTAGTCTCTGATTTATTTGCATATTATGCTTGATTGCTTTATGTAAAGTTAACATTTTTAGTTACCTATTATTTTATAAGGTTTTAGATATGATTGCTTTGATGATTTATTGTTTGATGATATAGTCGTTGCTTAGTTTTTGATATAACATAGACTCTTAGGTATGGTATATGCTCGGACTTTGGACGTTTAATTTTATTATTTATATATCATTCTAAGATAAATTCAAAATACATATATGTTTAATAGGAAAAGTTATCCAAATTATCAAGTTTGTAACTTTGTTTGATTTTATGTTTTAACGATATATTTCTGTTTGTAGGAAGACCACACGATCTATGTAACTAAGATAAATAAGTATAAACACATCCAATAAATTACTCTAAGGAGAATTAACTTATGTAACTAACAATTTTATTTCAAATAATTTAAAAACCTTCAATTTTTAATTTTAGCTAATAAAAATATAATCTTTCTTTTTAAATTTTGTAATTTATTTTCGTTAGTGTCTACCACAATAATTAAAATAATTCTTGAGAGAACAATCTTAAGTTACCACCCTTGTATTACTTGTTTGATCTCGTGCACTTAGAAGTGTACGATTCAAATTGTAGTCAAGTTTCTCGCATTGTTTTCGGGGACCAATACTATTGTGTTATACTTTAGTATTGCCTATGCCTTTAATTTCTGTGATTTTGAATTTGCATGACCAGTTGGAGGAGAACTTCTAACAGTAAACTCATCCGATCATACTCAAATCCCCAAATATTTTCAATCCACCAATCACCTCACAACATAAGCACTAATAGTAATAACAACATGAATAACTGTAATAATAATAATGGATTTGGAGAAAATAGCACAAATGATAATAAAAGCCAACATGGAGGCAATGGAAGGTCTTTATGTGATTATCTACAACTGAATAGGACAACTCAACCTTCATGTATAGCATTTGCTTTGAATATGGGATATTTCGAGATTAAATCTGGAGTAGTTTAACTTTCGTTTAAATTTCATGGGATAAATGTGGAGAGCCCATATTTGCATCTTCAAGAATTTGAAGATATTTGCTCCACTATTAACCTTTAAAATATTACTACAGAGCAATTAAAACTTAAACTCTTTCTGTTTTCCCTAAAGAATAAAGTAAAGACATAGCTAGATTCATTACATCCCAATTTAATAGGAAGATGGGATGAGATGAAAAGAGAATTCTTAAAGAAATTCTCTCCTTCATATCGAATGAATTATATGTGAAAGAAAATTCTCAACTTTCTTCAGAAAGATGAACTTTTGTTCAAGTGTTAGGATAGATTAAAAGATTTGCTTCTCTCATGCCCATATGATAGCTTCGAGATATGGAGGACTGTAAGAACTTTCTATCATGGATTAAACATTGCAAACAGGCAATTTGTAGAAACCATGTGTAATGGTAAATTTTTGTGCAAGGATGTTGCGGAAGTATGGGAATATCTTGATTCACTTACCTAGAATTCGCAAGCGTAGGAAATTGAGGATATTTCTGAAAGAAACCAATTGGTAGAGAAGTCTCAAAATAGATATTGGCTTATTAAATTGGGAAAAATCGAAGATATAGTTGCACGATTAATGACTATCACGAAGAAATTTGAAAATTTGCTTATAAAGAAAGCAAAAACTATTAAAGCAATATAAAAAGTTTCAGAAGTTTGTGATATTTGTGAATTATAAGGACATATAATTTGGGATTGTCTAACTTCCTACTTTTAAAGAAGTATTAAATGAATAAACTAATGCCTTAAATATTGTTTCTCAACCAACAAAAAACTCTTATTCACAAACTTATAACTCTGGTTGGAGGAACCATCTAAATGTTTAATGGAAGCAGAATTCTCAGCAGCAATTTAATCATCAAAATAAGCCACCCACCAATCCGACATCATAACAATTGTTCAACTTTCTAATCAACCTTTGGTGTACCAACCACCACCGAAGCGGAATCTTAAGAATAATGTATGCAGATACACCAGAGATGAATCAAATGATCCAAGTGCAATAGCAATTCTTTCAGTTGCAACAAATGATCTGCAATCGAATGCAACACCCTTCAGTGATATTTGATCATAGATAAACCACCTTAATTTTGCACTGCAACAAAGGAAAAAGGTAAGCTACATCTGAACTGGAGGCTAGCACTTCAGGTAAAGTCAAACGTGTAAATGCTATTATTTTTCAATTAATAATGATATACTTGAGATAACTGCTATAATTAGTTTGCAAAGTAGGAAACTACTCATAAGCCCATTTCAAAGGAAGATACTGAAGAGAAATAGTGCGATGATTCAGTACAACAATCTAAAGATAACAACTCTAAGGAATCCACTTCCACAACATACAAGCTACCTATATCATTTCCTCAATGATTGAATAGCTAAAAATATTAACGCATTTTATGTTGATATTTTAGAAATTTTTAAACAAGTACATATTAATATCCCTCTACTGGAAGCAATCAAACAAGTCACCTCATATGCAAAATTCTTAAAAGACTTGTATACAATCAAAAGACACCACAACATACAAAAAAAGCATTTCTCATAGAGTAGGTAAGTGCATCATTCCATTCTAAAATATCTCTTAAATATAAGGATTTTGGATGTCCTAATATTTCAAGTGTTATATCAACATAACATTGAAAAAACTTTATTAGATTTGGAAGGTAGTGTAAACTTTTTACCATATTTGGTTTACAAGCTACTAAGCCTAAAAGAACATAAACCTACACTTGTCACACTACAACTAGCAAATAGGTCAAAAAAATATCCTAATTGTGTTATTGATTGCAATCTAAATCGTACACTCCCATGTATAAGAAATCAACAAGTAGTATAAGGGAGATAACCTAAGATTGTTTTCTCGAGAATCATTTTGATTATTGTGTGAGACTAAAAAGAATAAATTACGGACTAAATAGAAATAAAGATTGAATTTTTATTAACTAAAACTAAAACTAAACTAAAAAGAATATAAATTTACTTAAAATAAAATTGTTGGTCAGATGATTTAACTTCCCATAGAATAATTTGCGGGATGTATTTATACTTTTTATATCTCAGTTACATAGATCACGTGGTCTTCCGACAACCAAAAGATAAATTAATAAAGCACAAAATCTAATAAAGTTGCAAACTTGATACTTTGAATAACTTCATCCAATTAATCCTTTATGAGTTTTGAGTTTATCTAATCATGTAATATGAATAACAAAAATAAATGTTCAAAATCTAAGCATGCATCATGCCTAAAAAGTCTACGGTATATAAAAACTAAACAATGAATATATAGTTAAGCAATAAAACATCAAAAACTCAAAATCATATCTTAATCCTTTAAAAAATAACAGAGAATTAAATATATCAATTTTAAATGAATTAAAACAAATAAGTATATAAATTACATACCAATGAATTACCAAGGGTTTGTTATTCCATCTAAACTAAATCAAGAATTTAGCCACTCATACTCATCATAATCATGAATAAAAAAAAGAGAATTCTTTTATTGATTTCTATGAAAGAGTACAAAAATCAAATCTTGAATTTCTAAGACTCTCACTATTTAAAAAGCTCTCTCCCACCTTACAAAATTTTGAATTTTATTGTCTATTTTAACCTTACAAAATCTTAATGGGAATTCTATTTACAAGAAAGCTCTATTTTCCTCAAGAAATATTTGAAAATATCAATCTACGGTTCTTGCCTTCGACTGCCATATCAATAGCCACTCTCAAGTTTGAATTACAGTAGATGGTTGTCGACAACCAATAGGTAGTTGTTGACAGCTAGACTTGTAAAATTACAATTTTGAACTGATATTTGGTATACGCTTTGGTTCTTTGATTTCCTTCGATATAAAACCCTACAATAGCACTATAAAAAAATCATAGTGATGAATTTGATTAATATAAATAATTTTTGACTAATTTCTTGTATTAATGAATAAATTTGGATTACCCTTACATAAAATGAACTAATATAACTACACTTTTCAAACGTAATTACACTTCCCAACTTGAATTTTGCTAGTCCTTAACAAATTTATAAACAAAGAAAATAAACTAAATACCTAACTAAAAACAAATCTTAACTCATTTTCATAGAAATCACGATTGTACTTAGTACATGCAATAGGTTGTTAGACCCCTAAATTATCCTATTGGACGCGTGTTGTCTCGTGAGTGTTTCCAGTAATGTTACCTACAAATATTAAGAAATGTTTGAGTTTAAAAAATAAATAAAATGAAAAATAAGAAAAAGTGTAAAACATATAAAAAAGAAAATGATAGTATCCTATTATTAACTATCTATACGATGTTAGTGTTATTATTATTATTATTATTTTGCTTTTCATTTCTCTTCCATATCAAGCTCAATTAGATATAAAAACACAGATATTTATATTCGCAGCAAAATTGTTGCCTCCTTCCATTGAATACAATTTAGATTACAACGAAAGTGACCAAGAAAAGAACAAACGAGAGAATTTATAATTATCGCTCTCTTTTATAATATAAAGTGGGTTCTCATAGCAATGGGATCTATCTAGTAGCTCCTTTGGACGATCTGACGTCGATGGTTTTCTTGCTTGATGAAGACGACGGCCGACTCTTGATCTTCTTTGCTGATCTTGATGGGTTCAAGGCTCTCACGCGTAACTTGAACTCCTTCAATACTCCAAAAAGATCCCCTTAGGCTCCCTTAAGAGGGTATTTATAGCCTTGGACCAATATGAGAGTTTCTATTTAAATAAAATTTGTATTCATCAAGGATTCTAATCAAATATCTTAGTCTTGATTTAAATCTCTTGATTTAGAGTTCTGATTAGACTCAATTTGGGTATTGGATAAGCCCAAATCTCAATCACAATCAATTTGGAATTTTAATGAAATATGCTCATGTGGAGTTAATGCAGAGCTAAATTCATCAGAATACGGAGCTATGGATTAGCTCCGCATTTTGCTCAAACGCGAGGCTAAAATAGCCAAACGCGGAGCTACAGAGTTAGCTCCGCATTTTGTGTGGAAAATTTCTATTTACTTAGAAATTTTTACTACCAATAGAACCCCCTCCAAAGTTTTCAAAATGACTTAGAACTTAATAAATTTTGAAATATTTTGGATCTTCAATTTGGTGATTAGGTTAAGATCAAGAAATTCGGCAGAAGTGCCTAATCGCACATGCTTAAAATTTTAATGGAGGCGGTTCAAGATTCTCATGCGTAAGGTGAACTGCACACGCTAAGATGATCGGGTCATGATCATCAGATTTTGGAAGAGGCGCCTAATTACACATGCCTAGAGTTTTGGCGGAGGCGCTTAATTGCACATGCCAAGATGATCAGGTCAGGATTATCGATTTCGGTAGAGGCGCCTAATTGCACATGCCTAGTCCAAGTGCTCTCACGTGTAACTTGAACGGAGATTGGAATAATCCAAATCATACTGTCAAAGGTAAGAATTTAACATGACAGGTACACGGGATTTTTAGCAAACCCCCAGCTATCAACGGATTTGATTAGTCTTTACCAACTACCGTTTGAGTTGGGCTAGCCATACTATTCCCCTCAGTATGATGAGTTGTTGAGGAATTAATTTCCTCTCCCCTTTACCTTTAACAGCATTGAGTAGCTGATTCATACTTTTACCCTAAGTATGATAGGGTTGGTGAGGAACTTGATCTCTTTTTTCAGCCGCTTTAACAACATTGGGCATTTTTTTTTAATCTATAACACTCAAATAGCCATTCCAATGGCTAGTAAAAGTAGCGGAAGCAACATGATATTTATCATCGTCAATATTTTCGGCACCCCCAGCCAAATCCGGCTGCTAGCCAATGAGAATGACTCTGTCACAGCTGTGGTTCAGAGCGTACCCAAGGGGCCAGCTTGCTTGTGCGGACTGCCCGTACTTGGTGTCTATATCAGCTTCCACACTGGTAAAGGGATCGCTCTGGCAGGGAATTCATTGGTTTCTACCACCAAAGTTGCCATATTTGTAGAAACTTTCTTCTGTTCCTCTTTAAGTGTGAGAACTCCGGCTTCTATGAATGCCTGAATTCGGTTCTTAAGAGGATAGCAATTCTTAGTTGGGTGCCCGACGTTCCGATGGTACAGGCAATAGTTAGGGTCGTTGGTTTTAATAGCGTTTTCCGGTTTTCCAATTTTCGGAAGTTTCAGCATGCCTTTTTTGATGAGGAGATGGAACAGAGTACCTGTTTGCTCCGTCTTGAATGTATAAATTCTATCTTGTCGGGGCCTATTTTGACCTGCACCTCTCGGATTCTGAGGTCTTAGTTTCAGATCTACAACTGACGCCATCACAACCTTCCCTTTAATTTTAGGATTTTGTGGATATGGCATGTTATTCGTAGAGTTTCACGTGCCACGAGATTCTTTAATCAGGCAAATTATATTTTCCGTCTGCTCTCCTTACTTTAACAGGTCTTTCCAATTCTTAAACTCTACAGCTCCCATTCTTATCAGCACGTCGGTCCTGAAGTTATGCTTACAGGTTTCCACTAGAGTTTCTTGGGTCATACCATGTCGATAATGCACGTATTTTTCCCTGAAGCGTTCAATGAAGGTTTTGACTGTTTTTTCTTCCCCTTGTTTCGTCGCAAGGAGGGAATGAACCGATATTTCGGTATCATCCTTGAAGAAATGTGCGAGAAAGTGTTTCTCAACATCATACCAAGTATTGATAGTGCTTGGAGGCAACTGCATAAACCATGTGAAAGCAGGCCCTCGCAAGGTACTCACAAATCTTGGTCATTACCTATCAAATGACCGGCTTGTGACAAGAAATAGTATATATGCTGGCTTAGGGACCCCTTCCCGTCATATAACTCCAATTTGAGTGGCTTGTACTTTTCGGGATATGGTGCCAAATTCCTTTCAGGCAGGTATGACCTCGAAACTCCCGATTCCTTCAGTTCTTTCTTGTGCATCAAGCATCAAGTTGGCTTTGCAACTTCTCAATTTTCTCTCCATGAGGGTCATGGAAAGAATATTTATCCTCGAATTCATGTGCCGAGTAAACCTTTTCTTCTTTATCTTTTCATTTATCCTAAACGGAGTTTCTTTTTCTTTCTTTGGCGGTGATTCTGAAGAAGTTTTGGCTTTATCTTCGACTAATTTTTGGGTGTTTTCGACCAACTTTAAGAGCATCATTTTGATATCCTCGATCGTTTTTTGTTACTCTCGGATCATTTGCTCTTGGGCTTCAAACCTCTGATCGATATTGTCAGATTTATCTGCCATATGTGAGGTTGATTTCTGCAGTCTGGATGACGCCGAAGAGCGCGGTGAAGTCATGGCCTGTTGTCGTTGTCGTCGTCATAAGAGCCTTTTACAAGTTTCTTATAATTTCGAGGTGGGACAACGCCTGATTTAAGTCGAGTAAGATGATGAGGTTCTTCATCACTTGATTCCGAATCATCATCCCTATCTACGACTTTCTTCCCCTTTCCAACCATGTTAGAGGTTACAACTCTCCATTCCTTTTCTCGAGGAGCACTTTTTGTCCTTTTTGAAGGATTTTTGTCCGACTCAGTTAATCGGTCGAACACCGATACCCTACTCTTACTGCAGCAATAATTATTCATCACACCAGATACTGCCGTCATAAGCTGCTCGCAATGACAAATAGGATCCGATTGAACTTGATTCATGATCCTCTTCTTGGTTAAGTATTCTCTAAGGTCAGTGGCATTGAATACGAAATCGTGTGGCCCACTCATCTATTGAGAGGGTCTAGGGCCCCACTGGAACTTCTTGGCATAATTAGTGTCAAGTTCTTGTCCAACAGTGCGATCATCAACTCTAATTTTGTATTCAGGTTGGTTTACGCGGAGCTGAGAAGTAGCTTCGTGTTTTGATACGCGGAGCTGAGTAACAGCTTCGCGTTTTGATATGCGAAGCTGAGAAATAGCTTTGCATTTTACGCTAGCCTCGCGTTTTATGTTATCCTCGCGTTTAACGCTGGCTTGGCGTTTCTGCAGAAGTTTAACTTCTGAAATATTAGCCTCGCGTGGAGAGAAATTCTTGCACGTTGAATTATTTTTGTGATTTATGCAAGTCATATCTTCGCGTTTAATGCGATTCTTGCGATTAACGCAAGTCTGAAAATCATCTTCGCGATTCAGTTTTGCGATTAACGCAGGTTTGACCATCTTTGCGATTAACGCAGTTTTGACCATCTTTGCTGGTTTGAAGGGAAGTTTATCCTCGCGATTTATGTGAGTGTCAAGTATCTTGCAATTGACATAAGTCTTACTAGCTTTCCGTTTAATTCTAGGCTCAGTTTAGCCTCACGTAGAGAATCACCATCACATGCTAGCTTTATGAGAAGTTTATCCTCGCGATTTACACGAGTGTCAGAAATCTTGAGATTAATGTAAGGCTTACTGGTTTCGTGTTTAATGCTAAGCTCAGTCTTAGCCTCGCATGGTGAATCACCATCACAAGCTAGCTTTATGAGAAGTTTATTCTCACGATTTATGCGAATGTCAGAAATCTTGCGATTAATGCAAGTCTTATTGGCTTCGCGTTTAACGCTGAGCTCAGTTTTAGCCTCGCGTGGAGAATCACCATCACACGCTGGTTTTAAGGGAAATTTATCCTTGCAATTTACACGAGTATTAAGTATCTTGCGATTGACGCAAGTTTTACTGGCTTCGCGCTTAACGCTGAGCTCAGTTTTAGCCTTGCGTGGAGAATCACTAACTCACACTAGCTTTAAGGGAAATTTATCCTCGCGATTTACACGAGTGTCAAGTATCTTGCGATTGATGCAAGTCTTACTGGTTTTGCATTTAATGCTGAGCTCAGTTTTAGCCTAGCGTGGAGAATCACCATCACACGCTGGTTTTAAGGGAAATTTATCCTCGTGATTAACGTGAACTTCTCTGGTTTTAAGTCCAGATAAAATAGCCTCGCATGGAGAATCACACAATGGCTCATCCTTGTGATTAATGCAAGTTGCAGCTTCGCGTTTAATGTGATAATGACTGCTCTTGCAGTTAACGCAAGCCAGTTTGCGAGATACAGTAGCCTCGTGTTCTCCTGCCTGATTAGCCTCGCGTTTAACATGGGCTTTGAGGGCCTTTCGCCTAACTCTCCAATTTCGGTTACGGAGTTGGATTCTGGTCAATCCAGTTCCCAGGCTTTCTTCGGCAGTAGAGAGCTCATCCTCTGTTAGGGTTTTCTACCCAAACGACGGCTCTATGGCCGCGGTCTCCAAGGGTCCCCGATTAATGGTGGATTTTCGATTATCCAATTTACGGATATTGGAGCGCATGCAACGATAGCGCCGCAATTCAATCTGGTTACCTAATTTAGAGGAGAGATACTTCTCGTACTTCTGCTAGTCGATCTCCACGACTAGCATGTTAACGTCAGATCCGATCCTCTCAACGTCAGATTGCGCTACGATCTCTTTTTCGGTGAAAGAGACTTCCCCACTGTGGTCGCCAGTTTGTTCGTAACAAAATTGTTGCCTCCTTCCATTGAATACAACTTAGATTACAACGAAACTGAACAAGAAAAGAACAAACGAGAGAATTTATAATTATCACTCTCTTTTACAATATAAAGTTGGTTTTCATAGAGATGGGATCTATCTAGTAGCTCATCTGACGTCGATGATCTTCTTGCTTGATGAAGATGATGGCCGACTCTTGATCTTCTCTGCTGATCTTGATGGGTTCAAGGCTCTCATGCATAACTTGAACTCCTTCAATGCTCCAAAAAGATCCCCTTAGGCTTCCTCAAGAGGGTATTTATAGCCTTGACCAATATGAGAATTTCTATTTAAATAGAATTTGTATTCATCAAGGATTCCAATCAAATATCTTAGTATTGATTTAAATCTCTTGATTTAGAGTTCTGATTGGACTCAATTTGGGTATTAGATAAGCACAAATCTCAATCACAATCAATTTGGAATTCTAATGAAATCAGCTCACGCGGAGTTAACGCGGAGCTAAATTCATCAGAGTGCGGAGTTATGGATTAGCTCCGCGTTTTGCTCAAACGCAAGGCTAAAATAGCCAAATGCGGAGCTACAGAGTTAGCTCCGCGTTCTGTGTGGAAAATTCCGTTTTACTTAGAAATTTTCACTACCAACAATTTATAAATATATCAACCTTGATAAATAACTTATAATCTAGTACTTTTATGTATTTAATGATTATTTAAATCGTACCGTAGATATACTTTTACTTTCAATTAATCTCTCCTATGTACTCTTATGATCGTGTAAATCTTGTCAAGTCTCAAACTCCAATCAAACTTATAGGAACCTTATATATATATATATATATATATATATATATATATATATATATATATATATATATATATATATTCTCTTTTGTTTTTCCATAAAACACATGCCTTTAATGTGAACATTCATGTTAATCGAGGCTCAAATGCTCAGTTACTTAGTTCATGTCTATAGTAAAAGTTCATAAGTATCGGTCGTGTGAATATGCATGCTTACTAAGGCACACAAATCCAACTACTTCACATTTATTTTCTCTTATTTATTGTATGTATTCCATATTTTTTTTCCCAAAGTATATTGCTTTAATACCAAACTCAACAACAACAACAACAACAACTAAGACTTTTATCCCAAGTACTTGGGGGTAGGCTACATGAACCAAAAGAGAATCACGCCGGATTGATCACATTGATAATCCTTTTCTATTCATTCCTATCAAGTAATATCACCTCCTTTAAACATCTAGAATCCATATCTTTTCGTATCACCTCTATTTATATTTTTTTCAGTTTTGCCTTCACTCTTTTAACTTGTCCTACATTGATAAACTCTCTTCGTCGAACTGGTATATTTATAGGTTTACGATGCACATAATCAACATAAGCGATTTTTTGTATCTTCTCATTAATATGGGCTACACCTAGCTTAGCACAAATTAATACCAGACTCACTTCTTTTTTTAATATATATATATATATATATATATATATATATATAACATAGGCCATCCTTTTAAGTTTTCTTTTTCTTATCAACTTTTCATTACTCATAGTGCAAGTGTGCAGAGTGCATGCTTGATTCAAATCTTAAGTATCTATATATCTTATTTCGAATTTAAAATCTTAATTAAGATTACATAAAATTGTTATCATATAAATATGAATATTAAGATATCATTCTAATAAATATGCAATGTAAAATACTTCCTATCTTACTTATTATTCCAAAGAAACGAGAATTTTGAAAGATTTTAAATATGTTAGTTATGATACAGTAAAATATAGTGTATCTATCTCACCCCCAACTTAAATTATGCAATGTCATTAGTGTATTAAGAATATAATTATGCAAACAATATACTAAGAAGTAAGGTAAGAAGTTATGCTTAGAAAATACCTAGTTTTGTCGGTTCTTCAAAAAATTCACTCTCTCTAGTAGTCGATATCAATGATGCCTTTGATGAAGACCTTTTTTTATCAGTTGCATCTTTGACACCGGCAGAACTTTGTGGTCCCCTAGCTCATATTGTCATCTTCATCGGGAGAAACATAGACATCCTCACCAGCCATTTGTCTGTATACTTTGGTGAGAAGTTGATATTGACGTTGTTAATGATACTCTATTCATGATTGCTGAGTTTCAATGACTTGCAGTCTTTCTTTGAATGTGTCTCTCATCCTTATTATCTGCTCATTCAGCATATGGAGTGTTATTTTTTCTAGTTGGCCTGCCCCAGCTATCGCAACTCTTTGTTCTTGCTATATTTTGCCACGTTCCTGATCTGGCTCTCCGTGACCGGCCAGCGAGGCAGTAGCTTGATATTGTTCTTGTTGTATTTGTTGTTCTTGCTGGGTGTGTTGAGCGCTCATGTTCCTTTGAACAGTCATATCCATAAATGGTTGCATGGGTTTCTCAAATGTATCATCTGGTGATGAATTGACTCCTTTGTTCATGCAAATTTTTGTTATCAGAGATTGTAGTACTAAGTGTGGCTTTGTCAATCTCAGATGCTAGATACATTAATGGATTTGACCCATGCATTAAACTATCCCACAATGCATGATAGAGGTGACATCCAACGGGCGCCTTTTCCGAATCATATTTAATAACACCATGTCCCTTGAATATAATTTCATTGTTGTAGAGGACGGTAAGATTTTATATTTGATAAATAGGCATACTGAAACGTCCTCTAGTCTCATGAAGCATACTTTCAAGAAGCTCTCATTAAAAGCAGTATCCCTGAGCTTTGCACAGAGCTCTTTGAACCGACGGGAGCCACTTGATATCTCACTCACTATATCAACAAAAAATGGGTGCTCTTCATGCACATCAGGTATAGAAATTGTTCTCAAGATCTCTTGTCTGATGAATGACACTTCTCTGCCCCTTACTATAGAGTATGTATGTTGGTCTCCAAGTGCTAGTTGCAGATTAGCATAAAATTTACGCATGATTTTATTGCATGCCACTGTGCGTGTATACATTGTATATGCTTCTAATTTTGCAGCCTGCATTTATACTCTGAAGGCAAGATTCTCATGTATCTGTGAGTAATCAACCGCTTGTTTAGGCCAAAGCTTAAATACCTCATACTTCTCCAAGAGCTTCTTATTTAATTTTGCAGCTCTGTGCCTTTGTGGAGAAGACGGGCCTGAAGATTTCGCGCTCGGCCTCTTGAAAATGTTATGCTTTCTTAGTCCCATCCTGAAAATTAATCACAAAAATACATCAAATTTATGCTAGAATTTAACACACATTATATATGTCTATTCTATTTTATTTAGTTTTTTTTTCTTAACTAAATAAATCCCCAACACGTGACTCGGCCTCTTATAAATCCTTTTTTTTTACTACATAATCCCCAAATTCCTTTCTCAAAAATTAATCAAACTTTACTTTAATTTTACTATTAATGCATGAGTTTGATAAATGTTGATTATTCAAGCAACCCATGAATTGTTATGCTAAAGGGTTGAAATTTTTATCTTGTTCGTTCAATATTTCTTTAAAAATGGGAAGTGTTGGACACTCGCGAGTCACGTGTCTTTGTAAATCACAAATATCACAAACTTCTAGAACTTTTTCTATTGCCTTAACTATTTTAGTTTTATTTGTAAGAAAATTTTTAAATTTATTAGTGACAGAAATTAATCATGTAGCTATATCTTCAGTTTTCCCCAATTTAATAAGTCCGCCTCTATTCTGAGATGTCTCCATTAATTGGTTTTATTCAAAGTATTCTTAGTTTTCCAGACTTGTGAATTTTTAGCAAGTGAATTAAGATAATCCCATGCTTCCTCAGCATCTTTAGTTAAAAATTTAGCATTGCAGATGGTTTCTACAAATTGTCTGATTACAGTGTTTAGCCCTTTATAGACGGTATTTAAAGTTCTCTATATCTCAAAACCATGATGTGGATACGAGAGTAGCAAATCTTTAAATCTATCCAAACACTCGAATAATGGTTTATTTTCTTTCTGTCGAAAGTTGAGAATTTACTTTCACATATAATTTGTTCGATGTGAAGGAAAGAATTTTTTTAATAATTCTCTTTGCATCTCATCGTATCTTCCTATTGAATTGCGACATAAAGAAATAACAAATTTTTCTTTATCCTTAAGGGAGAATGGAAAGAGTTTAAACTTAAGTTGCTCTGCCATAATATTTTGAAGAGTAATAGTAGGGCAAACTTTTTCAAATTCTCAAAGGTGCAAATATGAGCTCTCTAAATCTATCCATAGCCGCCAACCTCCGACGCACCAACCTTAGGAAAAAGTTGAACTACTCTAGATTTAATTTTGAAGTGTCCCATATTCAAAGAAAATGCTTTGCATGAAGATTAGGTTGTACTATCAGGTTATAGGTAATCTCAGAATGACCTTCAATTTTCTCTATGATGGCTATTATTATCATTTGTATTGTCATATCTGAATCCATTATTATTATTATTATTATTCATCATGTTGTTGTTATTATTATTATTATTACTACTTGTAATCATGTCGTGAGGTGTTTGGTGGATTATAAGTGCATGTGGATTTGAGTACGATCAAATAAATTTACTGTTTGAAATTCTTCTCTAACTGGTCATGAAAATTTATAATCACAAAAATTAATGACGTAGGAACCATAATATATATATTAAAGTGCAACACAATAATATTGACTCCCAACAATGGTGCCAAAAATGTGACTGCAATTTAAATCATATGCTTCCAAGTGCAAGAGATCGATAAGTAGTACAAGTGTAGTAATCTCAAATTGTTCTCTCGAGAATCGTTTTGATTATTTTGTGACACTGAAAAGAATAAATTACGGAACTACAAAGAAATAAAGATTGAATTTTTATAAACTAAAACTAAGTTAAAGATTTATAAATTTACTTAAAATAAAATCATTGGTCAAATGGATTTAATTTACTAGATGCGTTTATACTTTTTATATCTCAGTTATATAAATCACATGGTCTTCCTACAGCCAAAAAAATAAATAAATGAAGCACAAAATCAAATAAAGTTGAAAACTTGATACTTTGAATAACTTTTCCTATATAATCTTATATGAGTTTTGATTTTAGCTAAGCGTACAATATAAATAACAAAAATAAACGTTTAAAGTCTAAGTTTACACCATACCTAAACAGTCTACTGTATATCAAAAACTAATTAAGTAACGAATATATAGTCAAATATTAAGACATCAAAGACTTAAAATCATATCTTAATTCTTTCAAAAATAATAGGAAATCAAAGATATCAATTTTACATAAATTAATGAAAAACATAAGCATAGAAATTACATACCAGTAAATTACATAAGGTTTGTTATTTCATATGAACTAACTCAAGAATTCAGCCACTCATGGTTTGTTATTTCATCTGAATCAACTTAAGAATTTAGTCACTCATACTGATCATAACCATGAATATTTTTTATTGATTTCTATAGAAGAGTACAAAAATTAAATTTTTAATTTCAAAAAGCTCTTTCCCATCCTACAAAGTTCTTAATTACATCGGCTAGTTATAACCTTACAAAACTCTAATAGGAATTCAAATTATATGGAAACTCTATATTCTCCCAAGAAAACTTCAAAAATATCAATCTGCAGCTCTAGCCTTAGATAGCCATATCGATAGTCGCTCTCGGGTTTGAGTTATAGTCAACGGTTATCGATAGCTAACAGGTAGCTATTAACAGCCAGGCCTGTAAAGTCATAGTTCTGAGCTGATATTTGAGATATACTCCGATTCTTCAATTTTCTTACATATAGAATCCTGCAAAAAAACTAGTAAATACTAGAAAAACATCATAGTGAGCAATTTGTTTAATAAAAATATGTTTTATTAATTTTTATATTAATCAACAAAATTGGATCACGCTTGCATAAAATAAACTATAGTAACTATACTTTTCAAGCTTAATCAGTCATTGAAAATATTTTAGTACAGATCGAAAACTTCTATTTTCTAGTAGATTTTATAGTTATTGATACTAGATCTGTAAAGAACTCACATCTTCACATTCTCATTGTCCTCGGATGTCTATTTTTAGCCACAGCTAATACAGTTATTAATTGTAGGAATGGTGTGGAAAAGCTATTACTGGTAACATGACCATTCAGCTCAATATTTTTAATGTCAGGAAACAACCAAATATCGATAATAATGAATTGCAGGACATTAATTATATTGAAGAAATTTGTGAAGAAGGAGACACACTATCATTGTGCATCTCTGATCCTTTGGAGTTTGCATTGACAATGAATATGGTTTCCTTACATGGCTCAAATCCGAACACACCGTAATATTATAAAATATTTATTTGATGCTCAATGTCCAAATGTCACATTATGGATTCCAAAAATGAAAGTATATGAAGAGTTACCTCAAAGTACAAATAAACTAATACCATTCGATATCCAAGCACCAATACTTGAGCTAAAACTGCTACTCGAAGATCTTAAATATGTGTTTTTGAGAGCTAAGAAAATTTTTTCAATGGTCATCTTAGCACATCTTAACAAGAATTAGGAAGCGCGACTACTATCAACATTGCGAAAGTATAAGGGAGCTTGGATGGAATATTGCGGCTATCAAAGGTGTAGACCCCCTTATCTATACACATTGAATCTCTTTGGAAAATGGAGCCATGCTAATAAAGAAAATGCAATGAAGGCTTAACCCTACCATAAAAGAAGTGATTATAGCCGAAGTGTTAAAACTTCATGATGCTGGCACCATATATCCAATTGCTGATAGTAAGTGGGTAAGTTCAAACCAAGTTGTCCTAAAGAAAAATGGGGTAACAGTTATTAAAACGAGGATGGAAAGATGATACCTACTCGTACAAATACGAGTTAGTGCATGTGCATTGATAATAGAAAATTCAATCAAGTATCACGAAAATATCACTTTCCATTACCAGTTCTTGACCAAGTACTTAAAAGAATGTCATTTGGATTATGCAATATGCACCTGCAATATTCCAAAGGTATATTAGAAGTATCTTCAGCGACATAGTTGAACACTATCTAGAGGTATTTATGGACGATTCTCCATATTTGGAAATAATTTCGAATCGTGTTTGTCTAATCTAGGAGATGTGTTTAAAAGATGACCAAGAGAAGAATTTGCTCCTAAATTGGAAAAACTGCTACTTTATAGTCACAAAGGATATTGTATTAGGTCATATAGTTTCATCTAAAAGGATGAAAGTAGATAAGGCTAATGTTGAGTATATTTTCAAAATATCAATTTCTAAAACCATAAGAGATATACGTTCATTCTTAGGACATGCATGCTTTTATAAAAGGTTTATAAAGGATTTTAGTACTATTGTTAGACCTCTTTCTCACATTTTTGTGCAAAATGTACAATTCGAATGCACGTAGGCATGGCAAATAGTTTTCGACAAACTTAAGGAAATGCTTATTACAATGCTAATAATACAACCTCTAGATTGGTCACTACCATTCAAAAACATGTGTGATGCAAGCAACTATACAATTAGAGCAGTACTGGAAAAACAAAGAGATAAAGAGCCTTATGTGGTCTATTAAACTAACAAGACTCTCAATGACACACAGACAAATTATATGATAGCAGAGAAAGATATTCTAGCTGTAGTTTTTGCTCTTGATAAATTTTGTTCATATATTTTGGGCTCACACATTGTTGATTTTACAGATTATTCGGCGCTCAAATATTTTTTTTCAAAATAAAATGCAAAGCCACAACTAATTCAATGAATATTGCTTCAACAAGAATTTGATCTTGAAATTAAAGATAAAAAGAGAGTAGAGAATGTAGTTGCCAACCACCTCTCTCGTTTGACATTTGATAACGACAAACTACCAATTAGGGACTCGGTCTTTGATGAACAGTTATTTTCTATCAAAATAGTTTCCTAGTATGCTAATATTATTAACTTTCTTGTTGCAAGTGAATTGTCAAACCACTGGTGCGCACAAGATAAAAGACGATTTTTATATGAGGTACACCATTTCTTTTATGACGACCCTTACCTACTTAATAATTACTCAGATCAAATCATTAGGTGTTGTGTGCCCGATGACGAGATTTAGAGCATAATTGCTTTTGTCATACAAAAGCATGTTAGGGCTAATAAAATGGTTAGTCCATCTCACAAAGAATATATATATACACTTTATTATCAAATTATAAAGTATTATCAAATTATTATCAAATTTCTCAAAGAATATATATTATCTAGATTTGGAGTTTCTAAATCCATAATAAGCGATAGGAGTTCTTATTTCTGCAATAAAACCTTTGAGAATTTGATAAAGAAATATCACACACAAAATTTATACACTTTATTACCCACAGTCAAATGAACAAGATGAACTAGCCAACAAGAAAATCAAGCAACTTTGAGATAAAATGGTTAGTTCATCTCACAAAAACTGGTCGTTTAGACTAATTGACGCTTTCTAGGCTTATTGTACTATAGTTAAAACACCCTTAGATATATCCCCATACAGAATAGTTTATGAAAAACTTGTCATTTACCTATAAAGATCAAGCACAAGGCATATTGGGCAATCAAATCAGTTAATATAGACATTATTGTAGCCGTATGACGGGAAGGGATCCCCTAGTCAACACATATATTATTTTTTGCCCCAAGCTGGACATTTGATAGTAAATGATCCAGTAATGACCAAGGTATTTGCAAGTACCCTACGAGGGCCTGCTTTCACATGGTTTATGCATTTGCCCCCAGAAACTATTAATACCTGGTGTGATGTTGAGAAACACTTTTTAGCACATTTCTTTGAGGATGATACCAAGATATCAGTTCATTCCCTTCTTGCGACAAAGCAAGAAGAACAAGAAACGGTAAAAGATTTCATAAAGAAATTCAGAGAGAAATCCGAGCATTGTAGACACGGAATGATCCAGGAGAATCTAGTAGAGACCTATAGGCATAACTTTAGGACTAATGTGCTACTAAAACTAGGAACCGTAGAGTCCTGAACCTGAAAAGATTTGCTTAAGTAAGGAGAGCAAGCAGAGGATCTGATTTGCCGAATCGAAGAATCTCATGGTACGAGAAATTATGAAAATAACAGGCCACAGCCGCAAAACTATAAGAATAAAGATAAGGCTGCAATGACATCTGATGCCACTCCGAAGCAGCCAAATTCTCCAAATCCAAGGGCTCAAAACCCGAAAGGCGCAAATCAGAATAGGCCCCAATAGGAGAGAACTTATACTTTTAAAACGGAGCAGACACCCACTCTGTTCTATCTCCTCCTCAGGAAGGGTATGTTAAAGCTTCTAAAAAATCAAAAACCAGAAGATGCAGGGAAAACTAATGACCCTAACTACTGATTATATCATCGGAATGTCGGACACCCGACCAAAAACTGTTTTCCTCTCAAAAATAGAATCCAAACATTAATAGACACCGGACACTAAAAGAGGAACAAAAAAAGGTTACCACTAATATGGTGACCCTGGTAGTGGGAACCAATGAATTCCCCACAGGAGTGACTTCAATACTGTCAGGAAAACTTATTGTACGAAATCATGACCCACATGAGATGGTGCAAAGAAGACTTGCTCCTGTGACAATGCAAAAAGGTGAAGTCATGTGGGTTCATCCCGATCTTCTGCAGGACGAGCAATAGATCTCATATAAGGCCCAAAGAAAGAAGCGTACTAGAAATACTATCTTCGCGAAGATTAAAGAAGAATATATATTTACTAACGCACTCACTGATTTGGAAGAGGAGGCCATAGTGGTGGCCACTCATCAAGCTGAGGCAGACCCTTCTGGTACTCGATCCGACAAGGCTTACCTAAAAGATTATACAAAAGTAGGCCCTCCTAAAGAATTATATGGGGAACCTGCAAAACAAAAAGGACTTCGTTTTCAGAAAAACCTAAAGAAGGATGAAGAAATCGAAGATCCTTCATTTCAGTTTGACCTTATAGCTCAGTTGGCTAATATCCCAGCTCGAGTCACTCTACAAGCTGCTACGATTATCAAGGTCAACTCGGGAAGCATTGAGAGAGGCTTTGGTAGATTCTGAATCTTTCCTGGCACAGATTGTTGAACTATCTGATGAAGAAAAGGACTCCTGCCTCCGCTGTCACTAAGTGAGGAGGCAAGTTCCGCCGAAAAGTTTCTCGCCAGAAGACATACAGGTGAGAAATATAAAGCATAATAGACCTTTATATTTTATCGAATATGTCAGATCTACAAAAGTAGACCGCATTCAAATTGATCCAGGATCCGCGCTAAGCATCATCCTGAGAAGGCTGATGCAGTTGTAAGGGATCTCACCTCATCGCCTCACACCGACGAATACCACAATATATGGATTCAATGCCAATGACAGTTGTCCCCTCGATAAGATTCGACTCCGATGTCAAATTGGAGATCTGCAAATAGAGGTTACGTGTTATGTTATCGATGCAGATATGTCCCATAACATCCTCTTGGGATGGCCATGGATCCATGCCTATATGATAGTCCCATCAACTCTCCATCAGTGCATGAAATACTGTGATGAGTAAGGAGAAGTTCGGATTTTAATTGTGGATAAACAACCATTTAAAGGGTTGGAAAATTATTTCAATGACGCAAGGCTATATAAGCCTCCCCATGAGATTCCCAAAAAGTCTAAGGAGCTTGGTGATCGCAGTAATGAAGCAGATACCGAACATAGGTCCTCAGGAGAAGATGGGGGTGATTACGAGATAAACCCTAACATAGGCTTTAATGGAATTAATGTAACTAAAGTTGTTAGTGTTGAAGATGAATAGATTATCAATGAAAACATAAAATTAGTTTATGAGCCTGCTGTTGCTATAGAATCTAAACCTTCTGTACTTCTACTGAGGCAGATAGCCTGTCCGAACTTGAAGTTCTGGCAGCATATCATTTGTCAATCAGGTCATCCCTTCCCTCTCGGTCCAAAATAACAAAAGGGCGAGGTAACTTCTTTGAAGTACCTTCTCAACACGAACCTCAAAAGCCTATTGTCTTCGGTAAAGTGGTTACCTCACCAAACCAAAGGCAAGATAGTGAGAGTGATGAACAAACATAACCTCAATTTCACTTCTATGAACAAAAATCCCAACATATAATGGAGAAAATGGGTTATGATTTTACCTAGAAGCCGGGATTGAATTTTGGAAAAGGTCGGCAAAATCTCTTACTCTCTTTTAGACCATGAGGGAAAAGCCTGGATTATTATTACATGACTTGAAGAGGGTTAGGGTATGTGCCCACTTCTCCTGTACCATCAAATAAAACAGGGGAAACCTCTTCGACCGACGGAGATGTATATCCACAAGAATATGATTCCGATCTAAGTACTGGTGCCTTGTTCCAGTCACTAGCCACAAATATGGTTTCGGCCGTGCCTAAGAGCGATGAGGAACCAATTGAAATTCAAGATGAGTATTGGGCTAGACACATGGATACTCTCTAGTATGTCCGTTTTGAGCAACACGACCCACCAACAGAAGATAATATGATGCAAGTTAACATGGGAACTGAAGAAAATCCAAAACCCATTTTTATAAGCGAAAAACTAACTCCCCTAAAGAAGAAGGAGCTTGTAGCCCTTATTTGGGAATACATAGATGTGTTAGCATGGAGTTATGAGGATATGCTCGGGCTAGTCCCCCAAGTTGCTACACATCGCGCCCGGATCCTATTTTGAAGGAAGAGGAAATGAATGAATGCGTTGAAGTGACGTCTCGGTGCCTTCCTCCCCTTTTCTGGAGACGAGGATGAGGCTTACTTTTTGTTTGACCCGACGGAGCTGGACTGGGGATTCGGGAGAGACGAGCGGAGAGAGAGTGACGGTAGACGGCGAGGGAGCAAATCTCGGAGATGAGTGGGACAAAAATAGAGTAGTGAGACCCTCGCCGGGAGACAGTCGGCAGATTCACTATCATCTGTATTAGAGAAGACGCCAAGCCAATTAAGCAGCAACAAAGACGCTTCTGACCGGTGCTAATGGAGGCCATAGTTGCCTAAGTTAATAAGCTCATAACATCAGGATTCATTAGAGAAGAACAACATCCTTACTGGGTGGAAAATATAGTGTCAGTCCGCAAGAAGAACGGTAAAATCCAAATATGCATTGACTATCGAGATCTAAACATCGCCTGTCCCAAGGATGAAATTCCCCTTCCAATCACCGATGTAATGATCGACAATACATGTGGCTATGAAAGGAAGTCCTTTATGGATGGCTTTTCTGGTTACAACCAGATCAAAATGCACCCAGATGATGAAAAATACACGGCTTTCAGAATAACGCTGGGGGTATACTGTTACATAGTGATGCTCTTGGGACTTAAGAATGCCGGAGTAACTTATCAACGCGCAATGAGTGTTATATTTAAAGAACACCTTTGCAAAACCATGGAACGTTACGTGGATGACTTGGCTGTCAAAAGTAAGAACAAAGAGGATCATTTTCAGGACTTAAGAATAGTCTTTGATCTCATGAGAAGATATCACCTAAAGATGAACCTTACTAAATCCTTCATGGGGGTTTCCAGTGAAAAATTCCTTAGATTTGTGGTTATCTCAAAAGGGATTTTCCTTGATCCCAACAAGGTGAAGGCAATTAAAGAAATGTCGCTGCCCTGGAATCTTAAAGAGCTAAGGGGGTTACAAGAAAAGTTGATGTATATTTGCCGCTTTATTTCTAATTTATTAGGGCGATGTCAACCATTCGCTCCACTCATGAAGAAAGGGGTTTCTTTTATATGGAACGAAGCATGTCAGCAAGCGTTCAATGACCTTAAAGAATATCTTGTGAAACCTCCTGTCCTCATGGCTCCCGTCCTAGGAAAACCGTTTTTTGTATATATAAGGGCCATGGATCATGCATTAGGTATGTTGCTCACTCAATATAATGAGCATGGTCATGAACATGCTCTTTATTATCTGAGCCGGACAATGATGGGAGCAGGGTATCGGTATACTCCGATTGAAAAAGGAATGTTTAGACCTAGTGTTCGCTATTCAGAAAATGCGTCACTATCTCTCTGAGCAAACAATTCATGTCATATCTCGAGTTAATCCACTAAAAATCCTCATGACAAAACCAGGGTCATTAAATGGCAGGTTAACCAAATGGGCATTGTTATTATCACCGTATGACATTCACTTTGTTCCTCAGAAAGCCATGAAGGGACAAGCAATTGCCGACTTTCTTGCAGATCATCCAATCTCGATAAATTCCAAATTATCAAAGAATATTCCTGATCAGCAGTCAGAAGTCAATATAGTTACCAAAGAATGACCATGGCAAATGCTTTTTGATGGCGCTGCAAGATGGTCCGCTGCATGAGTGGGGGTGGTACTTATACCACCACACAAGCATATAATTCCTAATGGTTACTCATTGACAGAGCCATGCACAAATAATATCGCTGAATATAATGCACTCATCATTGGCCTAAAAATAACCTTGCAACTAGGGGTGAATTGTCTAGAGGCATATGGAGACTCTAAACTCGTCGTCAATCAAATGACGGGAGAGTATGAAGTCAAACATGAAGCCCTCATCCCCTATTATCAATTAGCCATTCAATTGGCAAATTATTTTGAGCAATTCTACATTAATCATATACCACGACATGAGAACGCATGTAGACGCCCTCGCAGCCTTAGCTACAACATTGGCAATTCTGCCAGGTTCGACTAAAAGTATCGCTATCGGAAGTAGAAAACCTCTTCATCCAGATGCAATTCTCCAAGTTAAAGAAGTGTCCCAAATAGCCTAACTTTGGAACCCTACGATTGGTGATTTCCATTCGTGGATTGTATGGGATATTGTTAGAGGATTCCAAAGAAGCCGCTTCAATAAAGAGGAAGGCTCAAAAATTCTATTATGATCCCACACTTCAAACACTGTATAAAAAGTCGACAGACGGTCTCTTGTTCCGGTACATATCAAAAGAAGAGGTTGATGAGGTACTATTTTAACGCATAATGGAATATGCAGAGCTCATCAACCCAGTCCAAAACTTAGAGATCGTATAAGGAGGCTGGGATACTACTGGCCAAAGATGATTACCAATGCAATGCATACGCTAAATATTGTCATGCATGCCAAGTGCACGGTAACTTCATTCACCAACCTCCGGAATACTTACATACTACTATTGCTAGTTGGCCCTTTGAGGTATGGAGAATGAACATAGTGGGGCCAATAACTCCCCCGTCATTCAGAGGACATCAGTTTATACTTGCAATAACCGATTATTTTTTAAAATGGGCCGAAACTGTACTCATGAGGGAGGTAAAGATAGCAGATGTAATTAAATTCATTAAACATCATGTTATCTATCACTTCGGCGTCCTTCAAAGGATTATTCATGACAATAGACCACAATTCATCAGTTAGGGGTTTTTCATGATTCTGTGATAAATTCAGAATCAAAGATATTGCTTCAATGCCATATAACTCCGCGGCTAATAGTCTGGCTGAAGCTTTTAACAAGACGATTATATTAAGCTTCTACAAAAATTCGTCTCTGCCAATAAGTGAGACTGGGATGAAAAATTAGGAGAGTATTTGTGGGTTTATCGTACCACAGTTCGCACTCCTACTAAATCCGCCCCTTTCTCCTTGGTATACGGGAGCGAGGCTGTTTTACCCCTGGAAATTCAAATACCGTCATTAAGGGTAGCATTAGCTGCAAAGATGATGACAGAAGAACAACATCAACAGATGCTGAAAGAATTAGAGGTGTTAGATGAAAAGCGTCTCCACTCTCAACAACAGATTGAGTTATACCAGGCCCAAGTCTCTCGAGCATTCAATAAAAATGTCAAATAAAGAACCTTTAAAAAAGGGGATTTAGTTCTGCCCGTTAAGAAGCCAATGATCATGACCCATAAAACTAAGAGTAAATTTGAACCTAAGTGGGAAGGACCGTTTGTAGTGGAAACGATATATACTCAAATGGAGCTTATCTGATGAACCAGAATTATGACAGGATGATGATGCCTATTAATGGCAAATTTCTAAAGAAATACTATATGTAAGCTTCAAAAAAAACTTGTCACATTCAGTTTTGATCCCTTGTAATATGGTTATCCCTATTTCTGTTCAAGTTACGTGTGAGAGCACTTGGACTATTCTCCCATAATTACCAGGCAAGTGCAATTGGGCGTCACTGCCAAAACCGATGATCCTGACGAGATCATCTAGAAATGTGCAATTAGACACCTCTGTCAAAATCAATGATCCTGACCCAATCATCTAGGAATGTGCAATTAGGTGTCTCTGCCAAAATCAATGATCCTGATCCGATTATCTAGGCATGTGCAATTAGGTGCCTCTGCCAAAATCAATGATCCTGACCCGATCACCTCGGTATCAGCAATCCAAGTTACACGAGCGAGCCTTGGACTGCGTTGCCAAAGTTTTAGATTATTTACATCACTGTTGTTCAAGAAAAAATTTGAAGTCAACCAATAGAAGAATCAAGGAATTATCTTTATTCATAAATTGAAAGAATTTGCATAAAGTTACAAAAGAATAAAAGAATTCAAAAAAATTGGATTTCTTTATTGCAATAAAAGTAGAAAAGAAAAGAAAGATACAAGGAAGTCAAAATTCTCTTAGAAGGTTCAGCTTATTCTCTGTCTGATCAATAACTTGACAATAGGTTTCTTCTACAGAATGTAAAGCCCAACGACGCAAGTCATCGTCGTTGATAATGAGTTGTTGCGTCAACCATTGATGGGCTTATTTAATAGACTAGCTCCTCACCATATTCTCTTGTTCGAGTTGTCCTTATTAAAGAATCAACTCCTCCCGTCTCTTTACTGACTCCCCCAGCCTAGACTCACTGGACTCTAAAATGGCCTGAGCTTTGGCGATAGTCTCTCGAGCTCTAAGAATCACCACCTGGCTCCCTCAATTTCAAAATCTACTTGCTCCAGTCTCCTAAGAACTGTCTCCTGGCTGGCTCGAAGATCAGCTAACTCCCAAGACCAGTTCTCTTCTTGGCGCCTTAGCTCTTCTTGACGGGCCATTAACTTTACTCGAAGCTGCGCCACCTCAATCGCAGTAATCACTTCCATGTCTGCTTGACGAAGTGTGTTCAGTGTTTGTACCTATTCTTCAAAGGCATCAAAGGCATCAAGGCGGGCTCGATAAGGAGCTGCTCATTCATGTCCCCAATCCTCTCAATATTGTCCAAATAACTGACCAACTTTGGGCGTCGAAATTCGAGGAAGTTCCTCCCATCTAAAATCATGACAATACGTCTCTTTAGCAGCCACATAAAATCATTGACGCTGTGATTGAAAAATTCCTTAAGAGGATTAGCAGTGTCTAAATTAAGTGTAGGCAGTACTAAGGAAGATGTGACCGGAGGAGTTGTAACTTCCACAGGAGTTGATGAAGAGGGAGCTCGTCCTTATAACAAGTTCATGATATGCGGGGCTAGTAAAGCCAATAGTGAGCTAGCTGAACTAGGAACCCAAGGAGGAGTTTCACCAGCACTAGTCAGTTGAGCAGCCAGATTGATTGGAGTAGATTCCGAAGGAGTGCCTCCACTTGAAGCCCCTCTAGTAGCAGACGTAGCTTCAAAAGAGAATTTCAGGTTATATTCTTCTCTAACTGGTAACTGGGCCAGAGCAGGAGGAGGAGAGATTGAAGTAATAACAGTTATAGTGGTTGATGGTATTGCTATAGCTAGTTGGGGAGTTGACGGCGCGCCAACAATGACTGGAAAGGTGTCTTCAGAACAAATAGCCGGTGTTGGAGATGGTAAACTTGGAGAAGGAGAAGAACGATATCTGTCATATGATCACTCCCTAATTCATCAGTTGGAGGAGTTGAAGTAGGAACAGCGCGAGGAGCCGGTGTGAAGTAGTCCGCATCAAATCTCTCTGCAGAACTATTCAGTCCGCCCACTGAGCCAGTGGTGCTCGAGTAATCTACCAACTCCTTGAACTCCACTCTGATAGTTGAATGTATTGGCAAATGAAGTTGACTACCCGAATCTCAAAAGCAGACGAAGGTGTCACATATATATATATATATATATATATATATATATATATATATATATATATATATGAAAGTTAAAATGTAAACTTAAAATATCAGAATCTTACCAGTAGAGACGAGTCCTGTAGTTGGTCTAGATGGTGGAGCTGCACCAGTTTTCAGAAGTGCACCCGTTTCGCTACCTAGAGGTTGCGTCGTGGTATTCTCAGTGGACCCGGCGGTTGGCAGATCAGGTGCATGAGTGGCGCTTGTAGACTGCTAATACATCCCTCTCTGCCGGTGCTATTGGTAGAGTTGAAGCTAAAAGGTCAGCTGCAAACTTGACCGTCGCTTCTTCAGGGATAACCATCAGCATGGTCTATTCAGCTGCAACCGACTTCTTCTTTTTGTGAGCTAGTTCGCATCTAGATATTCGGCAATGCTTGGTTGTTGAACTTCGAGGACAAGTGCTATCATCGCTGGTGGGTTGAGAAGCATCTCCAGCATCAATATCATCATTGCCGCCAGCATCGTCGTCATTATCTGAATCGCCCTCATTTGATGGCTCGGCCTTCATGCCAAGGAATCCGTTCATTCCTTTCACTCTAACTCTTTTGGCCCACTTTCGGTAAGAGTAGAAGGCTTCAATCTCCTTGCAACAACTATACTTGATGCAGAAGCTGGGCACATCAGCATTAGTAATATTGTACCACATACAAAAGCTGAGTGTCATGCTAATAACTGGTAACTTTTAGGGCAGCGTAAATTCTGCTCCAGTTCCTCCAGCAGCAAAGTGGAACCAGTCTCGCGCTCCCTAGTACAAATTTTCTTCGTACGCCAGTTTCTTATTCAGATTCCCTAAATAGAGCTGTGAATATCCGAATTGGCGAGCAAAATGGCTTGGAATGTACGACTCTATGTAGCACATGGTGCTTGCGGATACACTAAGTGCCCGGGACGAATATTTAGAAGCCACTAAAATGCCCCCGAGGATAGGTTGGGAAGTTGTCTGATCCCAAGATGTCTTTGAATTTTGATCCATATTCTCCACCTGAAAATCTGGGAAGCAACGGAATATTTCATAATTTTGATGATGGCGGAGCGTCTTCCGAATTATAGACATATAATGACTCTTCCAAGTGGAGCGTTCGTACATCGCCACGAAGAGTGGCTTGTCCATCGGGCAGTAATTCGCGATGCTCATCAATGAGGGGCAGTGCATAACAAGCCACGCCATCAGATAAGTATAGGGCATCTCCACTCTTGGACTTGGTATTTTCACCATTGCCGTTTCTTTTACTGGTTTTCCTTTGGCTCCCTTCCCCTTACCCTTCTCCATGGGGATGAATCCATTGCATATTGCCCGAAGCCCACTATGGAGGTTACTCACCATCGTTGGCAGGAGTTCAAAAGGTCATCCATATGCCAGTAGTACTGCTGGGTAGACTACATTTATTGCAATAGCATCCATGGGCAACGAGGGAACAACGCACCTCTTTAGCCATAGCATTAGAAATCCAGCGATTAGCCCTTAACTGAGATAGGGAACTGGGCCTGATAGTGGAAGTTCTAGAAGACTGCACCAGGATTAAATCTTCCTTCATTGGACTCTGCAATGTACGTTGTGGCTTCTAGTTCCGCAACACGCCAATCGATTTCTTCAATACCAACAGGCTTAAGTCCACAGACCATAGGAAAATTCTCCTTCAAATTCAAGAAAAGGTAGTCGGCCTATTTCTTGTAGCCGATACCCTGATTACGCACACCTACCAAGTCAGCGCAGATGCGATAGTGGTACATCATTTTCCAGTATGTTTGGTAGATGCGCTCGTCCTTCGCCTTTAGCATATTCAGCTCTTCGGCGGTAGGAATGTATTCTTCATAAGAGATCTCGCCCATTAATAACCCTGATACTTCATACATCTCATGGAGAGTAAGTCCTAGCTCACCACTGGTGTAAAGAAAGTGCCGGTTTCAGGATTATATATCTCCAAAAGACTGAAGAGAAGATACGAACTCTGGGGTAATCCAAACTTGACATTTTGGATGGCTTTATAGAGGCCAATCTCCTTCAGAGTTTCCTCATGGCGGTCCATCATATACTTAACAAGGCGGAACCACCACATGCTGCCTGAAGAATGAATCCATCCAGACATTCTAAAGTCCTTTGCCGGATACTGACCACCCTTGGCCACAAATTCGCTGAGGAAGGTCTTTGAATGAATCAGGACCTCCCCAACTGGGTGCTCCTTGGTAATTCTACTTGAAAGGAGTCCAATAATGCACCTAGTGGGACCATCTTAGTAGGCCCCATGTGCGCCAAATTTCCTTATGGAGACTCCGTCATATTCCTGAGTTAATTCCCACTCCAACTCGCGATAGGCTGATAATCTCTGAAGGTATACCAGAGGGTAGCTGTGTTCCATGTCAGGTAAGAACATCAGCAAATCACTGGTCTGGTAAAACCGTTTGCTCTCTACCTCAAATAAAATCTCATCGGAGTGCTGTATCGCATCTCCAAAAAGGAATGCTGGCTTCTCCAATGATTCTTAGTTCGTCTCTTCGAAGGAGGTGTCAGTGATGATCTCCCTTGCAGTTGCAGTGCTGTATCTTATCAGTTTTTCTCTGCGTTCTCTTAAACCTGGCTTGTAGGCAAGAAGTTCGGTGGTGAAGCGAAACTGAGTTGCCCGGTCTGCACCCCCAACAAATCCAAAGTAGTGCTATGGGAGAGGGAATCCACTGAGTAGCCAACTGCAAAAGAAGAAACAGAGTTAGAAAAGATTCTATAGAAATTTGAAAAATTTTCTAAGTATGAAAATGCGGAGCTAAAGATAGATTCGCGTCAAGGTAAAACACGGAGTTAAAAATAGCTTCGCACGAAGTTAATCAGTAACTTCGTGTCAAAATAAAATGCGAAGCTAAATCAGTAATATCGCATAGAAAAATGCGAAGGTTAGAAATAACTTCGCATAATGGGCTAAAATGCGAAACGCAAAGATAATGCGATAGCTTCGCGTAGAAGAAGACCAGAAGTCTCTTCTTCCCCAAGCCATTTGGCCGAAAAACGGCGATGATTTTGCTGGCAAAGGAAGTGATTGGCTGGTCAAAACCGAGCCAAATCACTCCTAAATAATTCTTAAGAGTCCATAAATAAAGATTCTTACCTCCAATTGGCGCGGCATAGACTGGGCCGCCGCTGCAGCCACTGCCATGACCGTTGCCGCCGTTGCTTGCGCCGGTCGCCGATGGTGAGGAGGTGCACTATGTGGTGCTCTTCTTGGGTGCCATTGGATTCGAAATCTTGAAGAAAATTGATGGAAATGGGCAGAAAACCGATTGGAAGTAAGGGTTCTTGGATCACCTGAGCTCTGAGTTCTTAGGTTTTTGGAAATTTCTAAGTGAGGAAGAAGAAGAAGAGACTCTATTTAAATGAAAAAATTTAAATCTTGGTATTCGGCTTGAGGATCGGAGCAGTTTTTAGCAGAACGTGAGGCTATTTAGCTTCGCGTGTTAAACTGTAAACGCGAAGATAACTTGGTATTATTAACTCTACGTTCAAGTGCATTAAACTAATGATCCAAAGTATTTTAAAATTTGCTAAGTTATAAGCCATTTTGAAAACTTTGGAGGGGGTTGTGTTGGTGGTGAAAATTCCCAATTAAAAGAAAGATTCCACACAGAACGAGGAGCTAACTCTGTAGCTCCGCATTTGGCTATGATTTAGCCCCGCGTTGAGTAAAATGCGAAGCTAAGTCCACAACTCTGCATTCAGAGTATTTTAACTCTACGTGAGCAGATTTTTAAGAATCTTGAATTAATTGAGATTGAGATTAGAGGCTTATGCAATATCCAAATTGAGTCCAATTAAAATTCATATTCAAGAAATTTAAATTAAAAGTAAGATATTTGATTAGAATTCTTAATAAATACAAACACTTTTCAATTCTATTTGATTGGAAGCTTTCATATTAACTCAAGGCTATAAATACCCTCTTAAGGTAGCTCTTGGGGAGCTTTTTGGATCATTTTAGAGTTCAAGTTACACGTGAGAGCCTTAAATTCATAAGATCAATAGAGAAAAAAAGCTAGGGCCGGCCATCATCTTCATCAAGAAGAAGATTTTCACATCGGATTGTCAAAAGGTACTACTTGATAGAACCCATCGTTACAGTAGAACCCACAAATATTGTAAAAGAGAGCGATAATATATAAATCCTCTCGTTTGTTTTTCTATTATTCTCTATCGTTGTAATCAAGTTATTCAATGGAAGGAAGCAAGATTTTTACTGAGAACACCCATGAATGTATCCAATACTCAAAAATGACAAAGCTAGTTTTGTCGTCTCTGATAACGAAAATATGCATCAGCAATGGAATTAATTTGTCATCAACTGAACATTCACCCATCTAGTGCAACCATTCTCAGATACAATTATTTGGAGGAGTATGAATGCTCAACATGCCCAGCAGGACTAGCAGGTACAACAAGAGAAAGTAGAAGGTGTTGTCCCGCTGGTTGGTCATAGAGAACAAGATCAAGAGCAAAGAGGCTCAGCAGCTAAGGTAGCCCAACTCGTAGAAATTACACTCCAAACACTGAATGAGTCAATATTATTAATGACTAACACACTCAATGAAAGGTTGCAAGTCATTGAGATATGGCAAACCCGAGCCAAGTATCGTCAAGCATGCCATTTCCAGCTCCTTACCAAGATATACAAATGTATGGATAGTGAGGATGCTACCATTTCTGCCAGTGAAGACGAGCAGATGTGATAGGGAGCCACCGGGTCCTGCCGATATCAAAGATGCAAGAAACAAAAAGGAAATACTCAATGGTATCATTGATATCGACTATTTAAAAGAGTTAATTTTCTAGAGAACCTTAACCTCTTATATTATTTGTTAGTGTATTGTTTGCATAGTTATACTCTTGATACACTAAGGACACTGCACAATTTACATTGGGAGTGGATAGATGCACTTAACTTTATTATATCATATGTATCATGACTAACTAATTAATTTACAAAATTATATAAAAATTTTCAAATTTTTTTGTTTCTTTAAGTAAAAATTAAGATTAGACATATTTTACATAGTATATTTATGAGATTGACATCATAATATTGATAGATAATAGTTTTTTATGTAATCTTAATTGTGAAAATAAATCCGGCAATAAGATATATGGATACCTTAAATTTGACTCAAGTAGCACTCTAAACACTTACACAATGAGTCATGAAAAGTTAATAGCAAAAAAGAAACCTTAGAAAGAAGGCCTATCTTATATAAATATATAAAAGAAAAGAAGAAAAAAAAAAGAAGTGAAACTGGTATTAAGGCAATATTCTTCAGGAATAAATAAATATATATATATATATAATAAGATAAAATAAGTGTTAAGTAGTTGGGTTCATGAACCTCATTAAGCGTGCACATTCACACGAACAATACTTATGGAGTTTTATTATACACATGAGCTAAGTAACTAGGCATTTATACCTTGGGAAGTATTAGTGTCCACACGAATGGCAAGTATTTATGAAAAAAAGAAAAAATATATATATATTTACATATATACATGAAAAGGGTTCTACAAGTTTGATTAAAGTTTGAAACTTTACAAGACTTATATACACGATGACAAGAGTATATAGGAGAGGATTATTAAAAGTAGTATATCTATAATACAATTTAAATGATCATGATAGGTACATACATATATTAGATTATAAGTGATTTGATAAGCTTGATATCTTTATAAATATCCTTGAGTATATCTCTAATTGAGCTTGATATGGAAAAGAAATGAGAATAAAAAAAATAAATAGATAATAATAGGATATGATATTTTTCTTTTTCTTGATTTTATACTTTTCCTTAATTTTTTATTTGATTTATTTCCTAAACCCAATATTTCTTGATGTTTGTGAGTAACATCACGAGAAACCCTCATGAGACAACACTCAGCCATTAGGTAACATTGGGTTTTAACAGCTTATTGCATATGCTAATTGTAATTGCAATTCTTACGAAAGTAAGTGAGAATTTATTTATTTTTTTAGCTAGGATTTTACTTTATCTTCCTAACTTGATAAATTTATTAGGGACTAGAGAAAACTTAAGTTGGAGGGATGTGATTACGAATGAAAAAAATGTTGTTATTTTAGCTTATTTTATGCACTCGTAATCTATTTTTGGTGATTAGCACACGAAATTAATGATAAATTATTTTATTAATCAAATTCTCTACTTTAATATTTTTCTAGTATTTTATACTCTTTTTACAGGATTCTATGTGGAAGGAAATAGAAGAATCAAAGTTATTTCAAATATCAGTTCAGAACTGTGAGTTTATAGATCTGGCTGTCGATAGCCATCCGTATGCAAGTCTGTAAAAATATCCAATATAATTAGAGAGACTATAGTTTTCAGTTTTGTACTCTTTAATAGTTATTAATAAAAAATTTCCTTTATTCATGTATTGATGACTATGTTAAGTATGAGTGGATAAATTCTTACTCGGTTCAGATAAGATAACAAACCTTAGAAAATTTGTTGGTATGCCATTTATTTACTTATTGTGTTTGATTGGTTTATGTAAAATTGATATTTTTTGGTTCCCTGTTATCTTGTTAGCTTTTATATAAGATTTTGAGTCCTGATTTATTGTTTGATGATTTATTTATTGCTTAGATTTTGATATACCATAAACTCTTTAGGCCCAGTGTATGCTCGACTTTGAACGTTTATTTTTATTATTCATATATTATGTTTAAATAAACTTAAAATACATATATGTTTAATTGGGGAAAGCTATCCACATTATCAAGTTTGTAACTTTATTTGATTTTATATTTTAACGATATATTTTTCAATTGTAGGAAGACCACGTGATCTATGCAACTGAGATAACAATGCATACACACATCCAGTAAACTATTTTATAGGGGAGTTAACTTATCATATCAGCAACTTTATTTTAAGTAATAAAAAACCTTCAATTTTTAGTTTTAGTTAATAAAAATCCAATCTTTCTTTTTAAATTCCATAATTTATTTTTTTTAGTGTCTAACATAATAATTAAAATGATCCTCAATTGAACAATTTTGGGTTATCATCTTTGTACTACTTATTCGATCTCTTGCATATGGATGTGTACGATTCAGATAGCAGTCATTCGTAGTTCAGAAAATGCAACACTACCTGATGGGCCAAATAATTCATGTAATTTCTCAGGTAAATTTTCTGAGATCACTTATGCAAACCTGGGTCACTCAATTGCATGTTAGCTAACTAGTCAATTCTTTTATTGCAGTATGATATGTGATTTATACCGCAAAAGAAAATCAAGAGACAGGCTATTGCCGATTTCCTAATGTAACATCCTATCTTGAAATCATCTAATCTCTACAAGGATACTCTCGACGAAATGGCAGAAGTCAACATGACCTCAAAGAACCAGTTTCGCTGTTATTTTTGATGGAGTGACTCAAAGAACCTCTGCCAGAGTGGGGGGTCCTAATATCCTTGCACAGCCACGTAATTCCTCGAGGGTACTCACTCACTCAGCCATGTTCTAACAATGTGTCTAAATATAATACATTATTAAAGCGACTCTAAATCATCTGACAGCTGGAAATTCAGAATTTGGAAGCTTATGGGGATTCCTCATAGTAAACCAAGTAAGAGAGAATGAAATCAAGCATAAGCATCTCCTACCTTACTATCAGATGATAATTAAACTTGCTAACTCATTCAAAGAGTTTTATATTGATTATGTGGTACGACACAAAAATGTATATGCCGATACCTTTGTTTCCCTCCCCGCCACATTAGTGCTCTCTGCTAAATCCAACAAACACATTGCGATTGGAAGTCAGGAACTTCTTTGCCCTAATGAAATACTTGAAGCAAGTGAAGCCCATGCATTGGGATGAATTTCGGGTCCAGAGACTGGCAATTCGTCTTTGTCGACCTCACACTTTTTTGGGATATTGTTGGAGGATCCTGAAGAAGCCACCAAAGTAAAGAAAGAGGTGGAGAAGTTTCATGATAGTGCCTAGTTAGGCACTTTATATCAAAAAACACCAAGTGTAGTTTTACTTTGGTGCTTATCACTACAAGAAGCACAACAATTGCTCAAAGAAGTTCACGATGAGGCTTGTGGTGCTCACCAGCTAGAACCAAAATTAGGGGACTAAATATAAAAATGGACTTATAACAATGATGGCAGACAATATTGTATATGCAAAGAGATGCCATGCCTGTTAGGTGCATGCCAACTATATATATCAGGCTCTAGAGTACCTAAATCTAACTACGATCACTTGGCCATTCATGACCTAGGGAATGGATGTTATCGGCCTCATCACTCCACCATCTTCTTGTGGATATCAGTTTATACTAGTTATAACTGATTACTTCTCATAGTGGGCAGAAGTTATCTTTTTAAGAGTAGTGAAAATAAGATGTGGTCAAGTTTATCAAATACCATGTAATCTATTACTTTGGTGTTCCTAGATGGATCATCAATGAAAATGATCCTCAATTTATCAGTAGGGCCTACATCAAATTCTGTGATAAATTCGGACTAAAGAATGTATCTTCATCCCCATACAATCCGGCCGCTAAAGGCCAAGCAGAAGCATTCAACAAAACTATCATGGAGCTTTGACTAAAATTCAGCCCAGCAAGTCAGTGCAATTGGGATGAAAAATTGGAAGCTTGTCTATGAGCTTATCGCACAATAGTAAGAATACCAACAAGAGCAACAAATTCTTCTTGGTGTGTGGATCTAAAGCTGTTCTTTCTCTAGAAATCCAGATTCCTTTCCTTTGGACAGCATTAGTAATAAGAATGACCACCAAAGTAAAACACAGCCAACAACTATGAGAATTAGAAGCGTTGGATTAAAAAATGCTTGAAAGCTCAACAACAAATTGTTCTTTATCAAGCACGAATATCTTGAGCGTTCAACAAGAAAGTGAAAGAACAAACTTTCAAAGAAGGTGAGCTGGCCTTATTAGTCAGATGATCGATGGTTATAATGCATAAGACTAAAGAAAATTCCAATCGAAGTGGGAGGATCCATTTGTAATAGAGACTTTCTACTCAAATAGAGCATACCGGTTGATTAATCGACATGGTGATCAGACAATGATGCCATTCAATGGAAAGTTCTTGAAGAAATACTATTTTAAAGTAATGAAGTCATCCGACCTCATCATCGATACACTAAGGTGAAGCTCTATGCCTCCGACTGGGTGTACAAGATGAAAATGAATCCAACATAGGAAAGAAGAATACTTTGGTTCATAAACCCAAGGGAAATCCTTCCTAACTCCACTGTGTTGGAGGTAAAAGTATGAACCAACCAATGCTGCTAAAGTAAAAGAAAGAGAAAAATGAAATCCTTATCAACCTCATCATGTTGAGGGGCATGACTAGCCCAATACAAACGGCGATAGGTAAAGGAAAACCAAATCCATTGATACCTGGAGTTTGCTAAAAATCATATGACAAATCTACCACAATAATATCCTTATTTAATTATATGGATACATCACTGCCCAAAGCTATAAAGGCAAAAAGGAAGAGGAAAAGTTTGGCATATAAGTCCAAATAAAATCATCAATAACTCATTATACTGAGGGAAATAGTATGGTTAGACCAACGCAAACAGTGATTGTTAAAGATGGACCAAATCCATTGATAGTTGAGAGTTTACTAAAAATCCCATAAAACTGTATCCTTATTTGATTAAAAGGATGCATCACTACTAAAACTGCGAAAGCAAAGGAAAGAGGATAAGTTTGACATATAGTCCCAAACAAAATCCTCAAAACCTTATCATGCTGAGGGAAATAGCATGGCTAATCTAACTCAAAAGATAGTAGGTAAATGCTAACCAAATCCATTAATAACTGAGGATTTGCTAAAAATTCTAATAAAATCAATCACCTGTCATGTTATTGTTCTCTGACAGAAATGCTTCAATCTCCCATAATTTCTCAATATCTTAATGAATTTAACAAGATACTTACCGATTTGCAGAATATGGGTATTGAAATTTTGGATGAATATAAAATCCTAGTTGAACTCTTTACCCGATTAGTATGAATATCTTACTACTATTCTACTATACTGAAAATCTGAAATTAGATTTGAAGATGTGCCTAATACCTTGATGAATAATAAGTATCCAAAGTTTGGTAAGAATGTTCATTAGGATTCAAGTACATATGCTTTGATAGAACAGGGTAGATCTAAAAACAAGAATTAAGATGGACATGAAAGATCTGTATTAAATCTAAAGAGAAATATGGTGAAAAGGATTAGCGCTCATATTATTGTAAGAAGGGTCATTAGAAAAAGATTATCCCAAATTTGATTACGAAGTAGAAGCAGGGCTCAACTGCAAAAATTACACAGTGAAGAGAAAGATTCAGGATATTGCATCGATAGGTTCATCAAAACTTGCCTCAAGGATGAGTTGGTTATAGATTTGAGCTGCACTAAACACATTTTACCCCAATAAGGAACTCTTTTCTAGCTTAGAAGAGTTAGAAGGTGGAGTTGCTTATATACTTAATGGCACTCACTATAAAATTAAGGGTGTAGGTGAAGTCCAATTCGAAATGTATGATGGAATAGTTACGGATTTGACAGATGTTCAGTATATACCAGACATGAAGAAATATCTATAATATTCCACTTTCGAAAGGTGGGGCGTTATAGATTATGCAATTGATAATGATCACATTTCATGATTTGCAGTTCACAAATTATTGCAGAAACAATATGATACCAATCATAGAATAATATGTTTTATAAAAATAACTAACCTTTAAGAAAATTTAAGTCCAAATAAACCCCATAAAATAATCCAATACTAATCAAACATATAAAAATATCTCTTATCAAAGTCTCATAAAATATCATTATAATTTCAATAATTGTAACAACCTTGCCATTTTAAAACCTACCTTTCCTTCCATCTCTAATTTTTTATTTTTGTTCAAAGATAAACTCAATTAGTTTAAGTCAAATTGTGTCATGATACTCTTATAAATGACAAGAGACATTGGTTGGAAGAGTACACTCTCCCATTCCTCATCCATAACACCCCCACTCTTCTCCCCTTAACTACTTACTAGAGTACATAAGAGTAAATATTTTTCTTTTTTTCCTCATTCTCAAATCCTTTCCTCTCTTCTAGCAACAACCAAACTCCAGCTTGGCTCTTACTGAACCCAAACTCCTCTTTGGAGCTCGTCTTCGACAACAAAATAAGAAATCACATATCTCATCTCATTCTCTAGCAAAAAAATCACTTACCTCACTCTCTCTAGCAAGAATCACGCATCAAACATATATTATATGAAAATATGACTTTAATTAACAAACTCATCCATTAACTTTGTCTAGCAAGCAAAACAACCCTTGGATCTCCCAATTTCCGAGTTATTTGCCCCCACGAAGAGATCTAGTTATTAGCTCAGCTGATCTCCATATAATGCATATAACTTTTAACTCGCCACTCCAAATAAGCCCATTATTCTTCTAATTATGTTATAACTCGATTCCCTACAATTTTCCCTTTCACTCTCACCAATTATGACTCTAGCTTAGTCAAATTCCAAGTAGAAGTGGATACAGCAGGCACTGAGTTACTCATTATACACCTTATTGATATTTTGGTCATAACTTCCTCTATACAACTCCAATCAAGCTCATTTTGGTCTCATTTGAATGAAAATTCAATTTCCTGCAATTTGTATATGCATGACTCTTAATTCTATCTCTAACCCCATAAAATCACTCTTAAATTTGACTTTGCGTGCAGAGCTTATCTTCGTAGGACACTTAACTCTGCTGGACACTTAGCTCTGCCAATCATTTAGCTCCGCCGAAAAGTTAGCTTAGCTAGCCCCTTAGCTCAGTCGATACTTAGCTACGCCAGACACATAGCTCCACTAAACACTTTGCCTTGCCAAATATTTAACTCTGCCTGACGAGTGTCATATATTACATACTTATATATCTCATCTTGTCTATTTTGTATATGAATAATACTGCTTGGATATATTTAGTGTTTTTTAGATAAAGCTTATTGCTACAAGGATTTGGCATGGAATCCATAGAAGACTAGGAAAATACAATCCATAAAGAGCAAAAGAGAAGAAAACTATAAAAACACAAAGCTAGAAGCCATCAAAGGCGAATCTAGTCATGCAAATTAGAAAAGAAGAGTCAAAAGATCAAAATACTAGAAGTTAAAAGCCAAAATCAAAGATTTTGCTACTAAATAGTGGCAATTGCCGCTATTTAGTGGCAAAATGGGGCACACAAGTCCCGGGCAAAAGCGTGTTGACTCATATATGGAGTAGAACTCTTGTGACAAAAATTGACCACCACTATTTAGCAAAAAAAGTGATGAGTCTCTGATTGAAAATTTTATGAGGGTTTGATGTAATTTTGTGATTTTACTAGTTTGACTGGATTAGGGTTTTATGATCCTGAGGCCTATATATTGGTTGTGTCCTTATAAATTAAGGTTTCAGATGCTTTATTGAGATTAATAAAATTAGTAGATTAAACGCTAGGAGAGATGCCCACAATACTAGGGCTCCAAAGGTTGTTCATTGTTGTTCTTCATGTTCTTTATAGGTAAAGTAGTTTAATTACTTTTTAGCTAATTTTTATTGCTTCTTTTAAGAAATTTACTTGTTTTTTTTTTAGTAAAAATTAGATTTTTATTAGTTTTCAGACATAAAAAATATGAACTTAATTAATTAAAATATGAATAGCTAATTTTTCTTAGTTCTAGGATGTAGATGAAATTAGGGATCAACTATAGTATAATTTTTTTTTATCTTCTTCCTAACAAAAATAATATGATTTTTCTATGAGAAGATTGAAAGACAATAATTTGTAAATCTAAAACTTTGATAGGTTTTACTTAAGCTTCCTTTTGATAGCATATACTTGGTTAGGATTTGAAATTATTGCTTTTGATTTTATTCATAGAATCTCTATTGATATAATTTGCTTTTATGGAAAGTCATAAAGTTTGATGAGTTATGAAAACTTGATAATTCATGCTTAAGGTGAGTTGAATAAAAGTTAAATTAAAAAAAATCTCTTTTTAATATAATCTTAATTGTTTATGTTAGAAAGATAAGAAGAAGATAATAAAAAAGAGTAATCAGTTATGAACCAATTGATTCGTATTCTAGACTAATTTTAGAATAACTAAACAAAAGTCTAGATCATATTAGTTAACTAGAATAATAAAATTAGCGAGATTGCAAAACATCCAAGATCCTTGGGGAATGGCCTGCACTGCAGCAACACTATGCATTTGTAGTTAGATTTATCACATCAACTTTTTGGTACCATTGTCGGGGATCGATAGTCTTTTCTTATTTTCTCTTGTATTTTACCAGTTAGTAGTATATGCTGAGTGTGCAGAAATTTGGAAGTATAGATACATAGAGTTAAAAAGGATCAGAGGAGTAACTAAGACTAGCTATTGCAACCACGAGGGCTAAGCCCCCTGTTTTGCTGCTAAACAGTAGCAAAAGCCGCCATTTAGCGGCAAGTGAGTCCTTGCCTTGCCCAATTTTTTTTTCCCTATTCTGGTTTTGGGTTCCTGATATCATAAAAAATAAATAAATAAATAAATAAAAGCAATAGGAACATCATTTTTTATTTTATCATATTTCTTCCACTTTTCATCTCACCACATCCGAGACTTCTTGCATTAGTTGTAGGAAACTCACGCATTCATCCACATATGTTGGTTCATGTCACATTGGACCCATGATCAATTTGGTCGACTCGTGAAATCAAATTTTATCATGGGTGATAAGATGGACCAACCAATTTTGATCCTTCAGGATCGATGTTACTCATTTCCCACATCACTTCCGTCATGTACAAAACTTCCACAAGCTGCAGGTAACCATTATGAGTTGAAACCACTGTATATTAGCATGCTTCCTAAGTTCACTAGATCAGATACAGATGATGTCTGCCTATTTATCAATGAATTTTAGGAAGTATGTGTGATGATTAAACTGCAATACTTATCGGAGGACGTAATAAAGGTCCGCTTCACCCCATTTGCCCTCAAAGATAATAGTAAGAAGTGGTTATATAGCATGCCTACTGATTCAATCACTATTTAGGATTAATTTATGAAAGTATTTCTTTAGAAGTACTATCCCACGCACAAGATGGCTAAGATATGAAATTCTATTAATCAGTTCTATCAAGTGTATGGAGAACCCATTTGGAAGTATCTGGAATGGTTCAAGAACTTGCTAGCACAGTGCACCCACCATGTATGTGATAGAAAAGTAGTGATTATGTCAAATCATATATGAAGAACTCGATTACACTTCCAAAACTCTTCTTGAGTCCCTGTGATAGAGGGAGTTTATGAGGAAAAATGAGAATGAAGCATGTGAATTTATAGAAAATCTAGCCTGGAAAACTATGCAGTGAAGTCCTACTAAGACACCCAATGTATTGACTTCTGCAGATAAGCATAGGATCTATAACATCACAACTCTACAGCTGTCAAAACTAAGATTGCAGCCCTTGCTAGAAGAATCAAAGTGTGCTCCATAGGTAGGACAGGTTAATCAATTGCACATTTCCACATGCTTCAATTGCAGAACTCTGAGTCATATTATGGAGGATTGTCCATTCTTAGTGAATCCTATGGGTCTGATACCTTAGCAGCACTCAGACATATAGTCCTAGATAGAGGAATCATTCAAATCTTTCATAGAGTCAAGGGTAAAATCAGAGGGCCTCCAACTCAAACATGCAGCCTCCATCCACTGGTCAGTTTTCAATATCAAATGTAGGTATCTATCAATATCCAAACGCCACGTACTATGAAAACAACCAGAATAGACCACTTCTGCCAACTCTTATTTAAAATAGGGGTCTAAAATTGATCACGATAGGTGGCTAATGCCAATTGAGAGGGGTGTGGATAATTTTCTCAAGACAACATCCAACTTAGAAACAAATATGCAAAATCTAATAAAAAAAAAGTCTACTGACTTTATACAATAGAACGACCAGCAACTTCTTGCAAATTCTTAATCGATCTAGGTCTAGAGCAATAGATTAGACAGTTACCACATAGCTAAGTAAGCGAGAGCCAGGTACCTTTTTGAGCTAACCAATAATGAATCCCATCTCCAACTCATCTCACTTTGTATTATCTCATGTTCACGAATGCAATGCAATTCATACCTCAGATCTGACAAACAAGTGGAAAATAATGTATCCATGCCCCTGATTCTAATCCTACTATTCCGCAGACTACACCATCTCTTTTTCCACGTCAATCTCTCTCACCTCCATTGACATCACATACTCTTGATGAGCATGCTCCTAAACCAAATGTAACATATCCCAATCGGCTTAGGAAACCTTCACTACAAGTAGAGAAAATTCTTGAAGCACTAAGCAAGTAAGGGTTAATATTCCACTCCTTGATATTATACAACAGGTTTTCACTTGCGCAAGTTTATTAAGGATTTGTGCACTAAGAAACGAGTAAGAAATGTACCTGAGAAATTCTTTCTTACTGTAAACATATATCAAATTCTCTCTAACTCCTTGTCTGTCAAGTACAAAGATCCAAGTTCTTCCACAATCTAATACACCATTAGAAACACTATATTTTACAAGGTGTCGGCTTAATTTAAGAGCAAGTGTCAACTTGTTTTCTTACACAATTTATAAATAAATAAGGTTAGAAAAACTTCAACTTACCAAGGTCACATTATAACTAGCTGATCGTTCAATTCAAAATCATTTAATATAGTTGAAGATGTGCTCATCAAGGTCGGCGAATTCATCTTTTCTGTAGACTTTATTATCTAAAAAACTGAGTTGACTCCCAATCTACGGAATTAAATTCTCGTTAGCTTAGATAAACCACTCCTTGCAACTTTAAATAAATTAATTTACTATAGGAGTGGCCTCATGAAGTTATCATTTCGGAATATGACTATGGCATTAAATATATTCAATATGGATGAGCACACGATGAGCTCCCTCATTGAGGTTAACATAGTTCACAATATACACACTTATTCTATCCCTTGTGCAGATGTTGAACCTACATTTAAGCAAATTTTTAAAAACAGAGCTCATGTTATTCGATGAATTGGCACACACCGGCTTTATATATGATGACACTTTTGCAACTGTACAATTTGCTAATGAGCAAAACTTTGAGGATTTGTTTAGAGGAGGAGCTCGTCTTACTTCCTGAGTTAGAAGGGCCACTATATTTCACAATCCATAACTTACTTGATCACGGTGCTCTCTTCACATTCACGATAATCCCACATGCGTATATAATACTAATGATTATTGGAGTTTTACACTAAAAAATACGAAGGTAACTTTATGACTTGTACGAAGTTGATGAGATATAATAATGAATCCACTTCATATTTAAAATGCACACATTATGAAAGTGAGAAACGATCGACAGGTCATAACCACTATCCGTGTGTTAATAGGGTGACCTGATAAGTGCCATATATTGCATATTTATAGTCATTGTATTATCTATTTTTGTATATAAATAATGCTACATGGGTATCTTTAGTGTGTTTTTAAGGTTAAACCTATTCCTACAAAAATATGACACGAAATTAGAGACGGATTAGAAAACTGAGTCCAAAAAGAGCTAAAAAAAAATAAAGCTATAAGAACACAAAGCTACATAGCATTAAAGTGATATCTAGTCAGTCTAAAGAGATGAATAGATCCAAAGATTCAAGCAGTAGAAATCAGAGATCAAAACTCCATAGTTTTGCTTCCAGTTGGCGGCAATAGCCTCCATTTGGTAGCAAAAAGGGCCCACTTGCTCTCAGGTTTTTTTGTTATGATCCTACACTGATTAGGATTCTTCTGTAAAATTGAAAGCTCCACTATTTTGGCGATTAACGTTACTATTTGCTGGTAAGTTGTGAATCTATAACTGGGATTTTTTTTGTAGGCTTTCTTGTAATTTTGTAGCTATTTAATCGTAATAGGACTAGAGTTTGATATTCCGATACCTATATATTGGTCGTGTCCTTGTAAATTAGGGTTTTTCATTATACACTTTTTAATTTAAAAAATTAGAGTTTAACTGAAGAGGCAACGACCACAATACCTTAGCTCTAGAGGTGATCCTCTGTTGTTCAACGCTTTTCCTTAGGTAATTCTATTTTATTTGCATTTTAGTTTAGTTTATTTTCTTCTAGTATAGACTTAATTGCTTTGTAGTGTAGATTTTTTTGCTTGCTAGCATAGATTTCTATAACTTTCTAGGAAAATAGAATTTTTATTTGCTTTCTTGAATAAAAACAGGATATTGTTAATTAGGAGTATGTGTACCTAATTAGTTTAGTCTTAGGTTGTAGATAAAACTATGGATAAATATTCTATTAATTTATTTATTTTCTTTCTTAAACAAAAAAAAAAAGATATAATTTTTCTATGAAAAAAAATAAAAATACAAGAACTCATGGATAAAAACTTTGATAGGTTATACATAATTCAAATATTTTGATAACCTATGCTTGTTAGGATTTGGGGTTGTTGATTTATATTTGCTTCATAGATTTATCTAATGATTTTGCTTTTATGAAAAGTAATATTTTTGATGGGTTATATTTGCACACAACTTGAGAGACCATACTTAGGATACCTTAAATAGAAATTAAACTACAAGATCAATTTTTTTCAAATGATGAAGAGAAAATAAATAAAATTTGTTTGTGAACTAGTGAAATCTATATTCTTAGCTAATTAAAATAAACTACAATCAATTTACAATCATTAGTTAGCACGCTAAGATAATAGGAATAGTAAGATCACAAAATATTAGAGATCTATATGCAAACAACCTGTAAAGTGCTACAAGTATACTATGCGCTTGGAATAGAAATTTCACATAAAGTTTTTGGTGCTATTGTTGGAGGCCAATGATATTTTCTTACTTTTCTAACGTTTTACGAATTAATAGTATGTATTGAGCGTGTAGGGACCTGGAAATATAGATAAGAAAGCAAAAAGGAATCAGAGGAGCCTAAGGAGTGCATTACAGAAATTAGGGAGTCAAAATCCCTGATTTTGCCACTGTTTGGCGGCCAGAGCCGCCAATTGGCGACGACTCTGGTGAGTTTCTCACCCTCATTTTCTTATGTTTTGTACTTTTGGTCTCTGGTTCTATAAAAAATAAGAAGAAAATAAAAGTAGTAGGAATAGCAAGAACATTAGGAATAGCAAGAACATCACGCTTTTATTTGATCATACTTCTTCCAACGTTTCATCTCACCATACCTCACTTCTTGCATTAGTCTAGGAAACTCACGCATACACTCATATCCGCTGGTTCATGCCATATTGGACCCGTAAGCAATTTGGTTGACTAGTGCGATCAGATTTATTCATGTGAGACAAGATGGACCAGCCGATTATGTTCCTTTAGGATCGATATTACCCATGCGCACTTCACTACCATCGTGCATAAAGCTCCCACAAGTAGTGAGTAACATCTACTAACTAAAACTGCAATACATTAGTATGTTTTTGAAATTAACTAGATTCGATTCTGAGGATGCCTATCTTTTTATCAGTGAATTTCAGGAAGTGTGCATAATGATCAAACTGCACATCCTAGTGTTCCACAAGTAGGTCAGGTCAATCAATTACAAACTCTCACATATTTTAATTGCAAAACTCTAAATAATTTTATGGAGGAGTATCCACTATTGATGAATACCATGACTCTGACACTGGAGTAGGCTAATGCCTTATATCAATGACCCATGAGTAATTCATACGCTCTAACATACAATCCGGATTTGAGGAACCATCCAAAATTTTCAAGGGGTCAGGGGCAATATTAGGGAGCCCCCAACTCCAACATGAAGCTTCCACCCATAGTCAATTCCCAAGATCTAATATGGATGTTTACCAATATCCAAATTTTTCTTGGGATTAGGGGAAATATTAGGGAGCCCCAACTCCAACATATAGTTTCCACCCAATAGTCAGTTTCCAAGATATAATATGGATATTTACCAACATCCAAATACCACAAATGCTAGGAATAATCAAGTTAAACCTCCTGGAGCCAATTCTTTATACTCATTGCAGAGGTCTAACAATGATTATGATAGATGGCTAACGACATTTGAGAGAAATGTGGAGAACCTTTTCAAGACAATGCCTAATTTAGTCACGCAAATGCAAAATTTAATAAAAATGTCTACTGATTATATACAACGGATCAACCAATAACTTCTTACAAATTTTCAATCAATCATAAATATAGAGCAGCATGCTGGACAGTTAACCACAAGTGAGCGGGGGTTGGATACCTTATAGAGCCAACCAATAATAAATCTCAACTCCAACTTATCTCAATCTGTTCTATCCCATTTTCAGCAATGCAATGTCATTCACATGCTCAGATCTAGCAAGCAAGTGGACAATAATGTAACCACGCCCCCTGATCCCATTCCTACTATTTTGCAGGGTACACCATCTCTTCCCTCTCTTTCTGCACATTCATCTCCATCACCTCCTTGTCATCACACACTCATTCTGAAGAACCCATTCCTAAACTGAAAGCATCATATCCCAGTCAGCTTCGGAAGCCTTCACCGCAAGTAAAGAAGATTCTCGAAATATTTCACAATTGAAGGTTAATATTTCACTCCTTGAAATTATACAATAGATTCCACTTATGCGAAGTTTTTTTAATGATTTGTGTAAGAAACAAGCAAGAAATGTTCCTGATAAAAATTTGTTGCAGCAAATATATCGCAAATCCTTTCTAATTTCTTGCCCCTCAAATACAAAATTCTAGGTTCTCCACAATTTCATGCACCATTGGAAATGTTACATTTAACAGGGCATTACTTGATTTAGGGGCAATTGCTAACTTTCTTTCTTACACTATTTATCAGCAACTGGGATTAGAAAAGTTTCAACCTAGAAAGGTCACATTATAGCTAGCTGATAGTTCAATCTAGAGACCACTTGGTATGATTGAAGATGTGCTCATTTTTTAAAGGTTAGCGACTTCATCTTTCCTATAGACTTTATTCTTTTGTAAACTGTGCCAATTTTCAATCCGTAGAACCAAATTCCCGTTATCTTAGTAGACTATTCCTTACAACTTCAAATGCATTAATTGATTGCAAGAGTGGCTCGTGAAGCTATCAATTGGGAATTCGAGTGGGGTATTTAATATATTCAACATAGATGCGCACACAACGAGCTCCCTCATGGAGATTAATATGGTTCATAGTATGCACTCTCATTCTAACTTTTGTGCTGATAGTGAACCCACATTTAAGCAAATTTTTAAAGAAGAGCTTATGTTATTGGCACACACCGTCTTTATGTATGATGACACTTTTGCGAGCGTGCAATTCGCTAATAAGTAAAACTTCGAGGATTTGTTTGCAGAGGAGCTCGCATTACTTCGTAAGTTAGAATGGTCACCACACTGCATAGTCTACGGTTCACTTGATTATTGTATACTCTTCACACCTCACAATATTCCAACATGTATATTTGTTACTAATAATGACTGGCTGGTTTACATTGAAAATTTATTTAACCCAATCAATATTACTTGTATATGGACAAAGAAAATTTGAGGATGGTATAAGAAACATACAGGTAATTTCATGACTTGTTGGAGAATGATGAAACATAATAATGAACTCACTTTACATTTAAAACATACACATTATGAAAGTGGGAAGCGATCGAGAGGTCGTAACCGCTTTTCATGCATTAATAGGATGATCATATTGCGATTGTGATTTTTTACGACTCTCATTAGCTGTAAAATATTTTTTATTTTTATTTTGCCACCCTTAGTTCGTGTATGAGGGCATAGACAAGTTTAGGTGTGGGGGAGAATTAGGAGATTTTTTATATTTTTCTAGAATTTTTAGTTTTTCTAGGATTTTTATTTTTTTAGGAATTTTGGATTTGTTTATTTTAAACTTTGGATAGTTTTAGGGTATTTTGAAAAAAGTTTATTTAAATATAAAAAAATTATTTTCTGCAATAAATCAAGCTAATTACAAATAATAGAATAAGTTTAGATTGGATATTTGATATGAAGGTATATTGGATAATATACATAGACTTTTATGAAAAAAATTAAAATCCAAAAAAAAATTCCCCTAATAGTAAATTTTAGCTAAATATACATCTATTTTTCACTTTACAATAGTTTATTAGGTTAAGAATAAAAATAATAACAATTGAATAGTCTTTTCTCTTTAAATAAGAAAAAATATAAAAGAAAAAGAATAAAGAGGTGAGTCTAGTACTTAAGGAAAATGATACTTTATAAATAAATAAATTTCTTAACAATTACTAAGTAGCTGGGAATTTGCGCCTAAATAAGCTAAATACTCACAAGAACGATACTTTTAAGAGATGGAGTATGATTGAGTAATCGGATATTTATGCCTAAACAAGCGTGAATTTTTGCATGGAAGATGAAATTTTCACAAAATAAGAGAAACACGAAAAAGAAAAACTTTATTAGAGAAAAGATGAATCATGAGTTAGAATTTGAGTCTAAAATCGAAATAAATTATCACACGTGCACATAAATGTATAGGAGCCAAAGAATTATTTATTAGTTGGTAATGAAAGGTAGGATTTGAATTTTTGATTAAAATAATAAGTGTATTTGATATAATACTTGATTTAAAAAGGTGATAATCTAAATATATTTTTGAGTTTGTACATAAGTGAGATTAATTGTAGAAAATACCAAAAATATTTTTCTTTCTTTTGTATAAATTTTTATTCTTGATTTTTGGTTATCATTATTTTTATTTTCATTATTTCTTAATCTCCTTTCTTCACAAATTATGGGTATATTCACTGTAAACGCTCAGAAGACACAACTATTCACTAGGGTAACCTAGAGATTTAATGGCTTGTTGTAATCTCAATTCCAGCAAAAGTGAGTTGGGATTTTTCTTTTTATTTTCTAGGTCTAGTTTTTACTTAAGGACTAACAAAAGATAGGTGTATGGGTATGATGAGTGTCATATATTGTATATTTATAGCCCTCATATTATCTATTTCTCTATATATAAATAATGCGATTTAGGAATTTTTAGTGTGTTTTTCAGGTTAAACATTTTCCTATAAGGATATGACATGAAATAAGAGACGGATTAGGAAACTAGGTTCAAAAAGAGCTAAAATAAAATAAAACTACAAGAACACAAAGTTACAGAGCATCAAAGTGAGATCCAGTACGATAAAAGAAAGAACAGAGCCAGAGATTCAAGCAACAGAAACCAGAGATCAAAACTCCACTGTTTTGTCACCAATTGGTGGCAATAGCCACCATTTGGCAGCAAAATGGGCCCACTTACTCTTGAGTTTTTTTGTGCTGACTCCTACACTAATTAGGGTTCTGCTGGAAAATTAAAAGCTCTACTATTTTGGCACTCAATGCTGCTATTTGGCAGTAAGACTAGTGAATCTATAGCTGGGATTTTTCTGTGTGCTTTCTTGTAATTTTGAAGCTATTTGGTTGTAATAGAATTAGAGTTTGGTATTCTGAGGCCTATATATTAGTCGTATCCTTGTAAATTAGGATTTTCCTTTATGCACTTTTTTATTTTAAAAAATTGGGGTTTAACTAAAGAGGCAATGGTCACAATACTTTAGCTCTAGAGGTGATCCTTTGTTGTTCATTGATTTTTCTTAGGTAATTCTATCTTATTTGTTTTTTACTTTAGTTTATTTGCTTTCTAGTATAGATTTAATCGCTTTCTAGTCCAGATTTTATTACTTCCTAGTATAGATTTTTATTGCTTTCTAGGGAAAATAGAATTTTTAGTTACTTTCATAAATGAAAACATGATCTTATTAATTAGTAGTATGTGTAACTAATTAGTTTATTTTTAAGATATAGATTAAACTTGGGATCAACTTATATTAATTTATTTGTTTTCATTCAAAAATAAAAATAAAACAGATATGATTTTTTTATAAAATAATAAACAATGCAAGAACTCGTAGATTAAGACTTTGATAGGTTATACTTAATTCAAACATTTTTATAGCCTATACTTAGTTAGGGTTTGGAGTTGTTGATTTGTATTTGCTTAATAGATTTATCTAATGAATTAGCTTGTTTTTATGAAAAATAATATCTTTGACGAGTTATACTTGTACACAACTGAATAGGCCATACTTAGGATACTTTAAATAGAAATTAAACTAAAAGATCAAATTTTTATGGATATAAAATAAATAATATTTGGTTGTAAAATCTATATCCTAGGATACTAGTAGAATCTATATCCTATGCTAATTTGAATAGACTACAATCAATTTAGAATCATTTGTTAGCTTGCTAAGATAATCGGAATAGTAAGATCGTAGAACACTAGAGATCCCCTGGGAACGACTTGTAAAGTGCTACAATTACTCTTTGCATTTGCAGTAGAATTTTCACATCATGACCTCTTTGAGATCGTGATATTTCATGATTCTCATTATTTATATATTATTTGTACAGTAGTTTTCATATTTATTTTACTCCTATTGGTTAGTGTATGAGAGCATACACGAATTTAAATTTGGGGAAGATTAGGAATTTTTGTATTTTCTTTCTAGGATTTTTATTTTCTTTTTATTTTTTAATTTTAGTTTTTATGATTTTGGGTTATTTATTTTACACTTGATGTAGTTTTAGGCTATTTTTAAAAAAGTTGAAAATCTGAAAAATTAATTTTTACAATAAATTGAGCTAATTATGAATAAAAGAATAAATTTACATTTGAGATTTGATATAAAAGTAGATTTGATAATGCATTTATAATTCTAAGAAAAAGATTAAAATACGAAAAATAAATACCGCCAATAATAATTTTGAGGTAATTATACATTTATTTTCCACTTAATAACAGTTTATTAGGTTAAGATAATAATAATAATAATAATAATAATAATAATAATAATTGAATTGTCTGTTCTCTCTAGATTAAAAAACATAAAATATAATAAAAAATAAAGAGGTGAGCCCACTATTAAGACAATGAACCTTTTCTGAATAAATAAATTTCTTAAGAATTACTAATTAGTTGGGTATTTGTACCTAAATAAGCGTGAATATTCACATGAATGATATTTTTAAAAAACCGAGGATGATCCAAGTAATCGGGTATTTGCTTCTAAGTAAGCATGAATATTCGCAAGAAAGATGAAATATTCACAAAAAAAATTAAAAATAAGAAAAAATATGAAGAAAGAAAGATAAATTATAAGTTAGAGTTTGAGCCCAAAATCCAAATAAACATCACACATGAACATAAATATATGAGCCAAAAAATTATTTATTAGTATTGTTGAATGATAGGATTTAAGTTTTTGATTAAAATGTTAAGTGTATTTAATAAGATGCTTCACTTGAAAAATGGATAATCTAATGCATTTTTGAATTTGTAGATTAGTAAAATTAATTGTAAAAAATGCCAAAAAGATTTTTCTTTTTTTGTATAAAGAATTTTATTTTCTTAATTTTTGGTTATCCTTATTTTTATTTTTTATTCCTTAATCTCCCTTTTTCATGATATTTGTGGGTAATATCGCTGGAATCTCTCATGAGACACAACTCGTCACTTGCGCAACGTAGGAGTTTAACGGCTTGTTGCACATGTTAAATACAATTGTAATTCCTAAGAAAGTGAGTTAGGATTTTTTTTACTTTTTTAGGTCTAAGTTTTGCTCAGGGAATAGCAAAAGATAGGTGTAGGGTATAATGAATGTCATATATTATATATTTGTATCCCTCGTCTTTTCTATTTTTTTTATAAAAATAATGCTACTCGAGTATATTTAGTATTTGTTCAGGTAAAGCCTATTGCTACAAGGATTTAGCATGGAATTCGTAGAAGACCAGAAAATCCCAGTCTAGAAAGTGCGAAAGAGGAGAAAACTATAGAAACGCAAAGCTACAAGCCATCAAAGTGGAATCCAGTCATGTATATGAGAAGAGTAGAGCCAAAAGTTCAAAATATCAGAAGTTGAAGACCAAAATCATAGATTTTGCCGCTAAATATCAAATTGCCACTATTTAGCAGTAAAATGGGGCCCATTGGTCCCCGGCAAAAGTGTGCTGACATATATGTGGAGTAGAACTCTTGTGACAAAAACTGACCACTGCTATTTGGTGGTCAATGATGCTATTTAATAGTAAATGTAATGAGTCTGTAACTGAAAATTATGAGGACCTTGTTGTAATTTTATGGTTTTACTATTTTGACTGGATTAGGGTTTTGTAATCCCGAGGCCTATATTTTCCATGTTATTTTAAATTACGATTTCAAATACTTTATTAAGATTAATAAAATTAGTAGATTAAAACCTAGGAACGATGGCCACAAGATAAGAGCTCCAAAGATTGTTCTTTGTTGATTATGTTCTTCCTAGCTAAAATAGTTTAATTACTTTTTACGTAATTTTCATTTCCTTCCAGTTTAGAAATTTCCTTGCTTGTTAGATTTTTATTAGCTTTCATGCATATAAATATGAACTTGATTAATAAAAACATGAGCAGTTGATTTTTATTAGTTCTGTGATGTAGATGAAGCTAGGCATCAGTCGTAGTATAATTTTTATTTATCTTCATCCTCAAAGAACTAAAAAGATATATTTTTCTATGATAAGGTTGAAAGACAATAATTTATAAATCAAGGACTTTGATAGGTTTTGCTTAAGCTACATTTTGATAACGTACGCTTGGTTAGGGTTTAGAATTATGAATTATTGCTTTGATTTTATTTGTAAAAATCTCTATTGATATAATTTGCTTTTATGAAAAGTTACGAATTTTGATGAGTTATGCTTACACAACACTTGATAATTCATACTTAGAGTGATTTTGAATAAAAGTTAAATTAAAAAAAATTATCTTTTTAATATAGTCATAATTGTTTATATTAGAAAGATAGGAGGAGGATAATAAAAAAATATACTTGGTTGTGAACTAGTGGATTCGATGTCCTAGACAAATTTTAGAATAACTAAAAACTCTCTAGATCGTATTAGTTAACTTGATAGAATAATAGAATTAGAAAGATTGCAAGATACCTAAGATCCATGTGGGAATGATCTATTTGTACTACAACAATATTGTGCACTTACAGTTAGATTTATCACATCACCGCCAAACAGTATTTAACTCTGCCAACACTACGGGGCGCTGCTAGCTGAGGATGTGGTACAGTGTCACTAAAATGCTTATAACTTTTGATCTACAAATGTGAGTGACCTAATCTTGGATTCATAGATAGAGGATTCAATGATATAAAAGTTCTATAATAAGCTCCCTTTCTAACTCCCAATCCATTATATTGAAACCTTAGTTTGAAATGAAGTTGCTACACTACAGCAAGAGCTTGTATCATGTTCAATGAACCCATGATTTCTTTTGATTCTGAATATCGATTTGGCTCATCCTAGACTTATTTGAAAGAGAATTCAATTCTCTACAAATCTTAGTTATACTTTTATTTCTAGTTGTATTTTATTAAAATATATAAATTATTTAAAATCTCAACACTGCAAGATAGCTAAATAACAATGAAGTTGTCAACACCTCTTGTAGTTCAATGTTTCCCCTGGCGAACTCCGCCCAGCTATGCCCGCTATCTATAAACTCCATTTCCATTATATTTGCATGATTTTCATATTATTTTGGTTATTTCATTCAACATGTATCATATAGTACCGTGATGTTGACACTATAAGATACTGCCTATAATTTGATGTGAACTAATATATAAATAAATATATTAATAAGAAATGGGGTATTAGGAATTAAATGATGAAATTGATCACATATTGTGAGAGTCAGGTTGTGCAACTATATCGGCCTCATGTTGTCGATATTTACCATATGCACTAATTTTGGAACTAGCACTTAGTAATGCAGTTGGTTCAAGGGAGACCAACGTCTTAGCCGTGATCCCAGACAATGTTAAAAATAGCAATAACAATAACGTAATGTTTTGTCCCCATTAGGTTACATCGCATATAGTGTAACACATAACGTAGATTATGCAATTTTTAATTTATTTAATAAAAATTATGTATATAAATTTTAATAAATTAAAATATTCAATAAAAGTTTTAACATTTTACCTTTATAAATAGTATTAAGTTTACAACTATAATTTCAGTTATTACCCAAAAAGATTTTAAATTTATTTTTTTTAGTTTCATTTATCACCAATACTCTAATTTATATTTTATAATTTTCAATTTATATTTTATAATACTCATTTTAGTTCAAGTGAAAGCTCAATAGAATCAATAATAATTAACAAAATTCAACAATGAAAGAGGAATTATAGCAAGCACTCACAAATTAATAAACTATCAATCCCATAAGTAATTAAACAAATAAACAACAAGCAATGAAGCAAAAAATTGGAAACAATCAGCTAATAATCAATAACAAATAATCTACAACAATTTGGAATTTATTTAAAAAATTAACTTAAATAACGTAACCTTACGTAATATAACATAAAATAATTTAAAATAGTATAAAATAATATAAAAAATACATTGTTATGATGCAATTAGTTATTTTCTACAATTAGATAAAGTTGAGATGGTGTTAGATATCATAATTCAATATAATGAGTACCATAACGCGTTATTTTCAACATTGATTCCGGATATTTACAGGATAATACTAGCACTTAGCGGTGTTATTGGTTTAAGAGAGACAAACATTATGGTCATGATCCCAATTATGCACGTGATAATATTTGCACTTAGAGTGCAGTTAGTTCAAGAGAGACCAATGTTTTAGCCGTAGTATCGGGCATGCACTGTACACTTCAAGAACATGCAAAATCCATCCATCAGTTAGTTCCCAAACTAATGGCCATTAATAATAAGTCGTATTGTCTCATCTTAAGTTTCTAATAACATAACTATATCATAGGTATTCTTAATTCACATGAATGTTATTATCTATTTACTTTTAATCAAAGAACTTTTACTATAATATTTCAACATTACTTAATTCATCACGTGTATAATTCTATTCCTTGTCGGATCTGACTCCTAGGTTTTCCTTATACGCCCAGGTGTCACAAGACATGCAACGGAGGATGAAGCTAAATCATTGGTCAATGGCATTTACTTCCAAGAGCTCGTAGACTACTAATGAATCGCAGAGGCTTCCTTTAGCTATAATTAACTTATTGTCTCTCTGTCCTTTTATACGGCTTTAAAGTTATAATATTTTTATAAGTTGGGTAGCCTTTTGTCAGATTTGGGGTTTGTATCAAAGTCCAACCAAGCTACTTATTGTTGTTAAATATCCAAGTTTGTATTTCCTTTTAATGTTGTATTATGGACAATATTATATGTTATGAATATATTGTAGCAAGATATGAACCTCGTGTTGTGTAATTTTATAGCGTGTTTTCTTATAAAAAAAACCTTGTGTACCCTCTTTTTTGAGTATCTACCATTAATGCCTTATCCAGAAATGGGATATATCGCTAAAGTTTTTGGGATGTGGTTTGGAGTGTTACAGAGTGATGTCAGAGTCCAGACTTTGCAAATTAGTTTAAGTGGTTTAGATTAATTTGTGTCTTAGTTGATTTTCAAGCCAAGGAAAGTTTCTACATCTGTATTGCATTATCCACTTCATGATCCTCAACTTCATAACATAATCTTTTTGTCCGTATCCAATCCCTTGATTCCAAATTTGATTATCATCTCCATTCTTTAATAGATTACTGGACAAAGTCATATGATAGTTACTTTTGGAGAGCGAGGACAAATGTCACTCTAGGAGGCATAAATGGGTAAGCGAGAGATTGACACTTAGACATGTCCCAATAATTAAGAAGTAGGAATTTTTATATACTAAGACTCTTCCGAACAAACACCTGAAGGAATTAGAAGATCTCAACCAATGTGTCAGATATTGGGACATATCCGTAATACTTGTTGAGGAGCTTTGGGATTGTAATTGGTTTGCAAAGTAATAAACCATCAATTAGAAGACCATTCTTGCAATGGAATCAAAGAGGTACCAGGCACTATAATACTAGCTCAACAATCTCATCATCATTACCAACAATAATAAACCTTCGTTCAATCAATTCACCCACAATAGTAGCATGGTCTAATTAAATCATAACATTAACTAAAGCAAAGCTAGTACAATGATTCCCTCACAGGACGACAGTCTGCAGTTTCTATCAAGTTCCAAGACACACTTGAAGTGATTGTAGGAAGGCCATTAAGTTAAGTTTGGGATGTTGGACAAAAACATACCAAGTATGGAAATATCTCTATGATAGGAATAATGAAAGGCAAGCAATTTAGTAGTGGAACAATATCAGAGACCTATTGGGCTAGTTGAGCCACCAGGACGATAGAGGTGGTTTAGACATATCCAGCAAAGTATGGCCATAGTAAATTTGTGGATAAGCTTTGAACTCCTAGGAGAAGTTGAACACCTAGGAGAAGCTCAGCATGATATGAAGATCTCCAAAAGGAAGAAAATATCTAGGACCGGAAGTGCCACGTCAGTCAGAGGATAGGAGTAGAAAGTAATAGAATACCTCCAAGTAAGTGTCAGATTGTTACTTCTAGGTTCCTACCACTAGTAGTTTGTACTTACTATCTTAAGACCACCATGCTAAAGAGGAATATAAGAGAGCACGTGGATTGTGTCTGGCTTGTGGACAGTATCCATCTGAAGTCAAACTATCCATAGAAAAAAACAATGGTGCCAACAAGAAAATTAATCAACCACCTTTCAGAGACACCGGGTTAGTACAACAAGACCAGCAAATACAATCACAAAGGAAGCTTGCCAAACCAGGTGTTAGCCAAATACAAGATCATGAAGGAGCCATGCTTGTGATAAGGCCATTGAATGATGTTGATTGTTGAATACAAGCGATATTGTGACTCTTGCGCAATCCATCTATCAACTACCATCTTGTCCAACTTTACTCCATCATAGTCACGCTATACGCATCCATTGTCATTAGTAAACTTATCTTAAATTGCTACTTCTCTCCTAATCGTTTTTGAAAGCAAAATCCTATGAAACTTAAAATTTTCCAATCCTTAATGGCTATCTAGCATCTTTTGCCATTTTGAGATCTAACTCGCAGCATGGCAATAGTGAGATATAATTTCTACTAGTAACTATAACAACCTAGTATTAGAATCTCTATAAGCAAATTATGCTAGGCATTCATTAATTATCTCGGATAACAGGTGACACAGACCATCAGGATGCAGCCATTTCTGATCATGATCTTTATCCACGATTGACAACTCACCTTCATCTTCGAGTTAGATTCTGAGTATGGAATTTTTTGTAAGGTGGGTAAAACATAATGATCCTAATGGATTACATCTATTTTATCTATTTACTCTATATTAGCTAATTACAAGCGGAAAATGAACTAATTTTAGTTTATTTTATACACTAAGAATTCAATTTTGGTGATTAATATAAGAAATTAATGATAAATTATTTGTATTGATCAGGCTCTCCACTTTATTATTTTCTAGTGTTCTATGGACTTTTTACAGGGTTCTATATGAAAGAAAATCAAAAAATCAAATAATATCTCAAATATCAACCAAGATTGGCCAATTGACAGACTTCATTGTCAACAGCCATCTGCTGGCTGTCGACAGCTAGTCACTATAATTAATAATTAAATTCTACGCAGGAGTAGATGTTGATATAGATTTTGATACGGCTTTGGATGACCATGACGGTTGAACAAATATTTGAGAATTTTCGATGTAGAGAGAGTTTCCTTTTGAATAGAATTCTTGTTAAGATTTTTGAGATGCTACAAGTACCAATGTAATTCAGAGTTTTCGAGAGAAGGATAGAAAAAGAGAGGATGGAAAAAATTAGAGTTTATAATATTAAGTTTGGAGAATAGTTTTTGTACTCTTTCACAGTTATTAATAGAAGAATCTCTTTTATTCATAAATTGATAGCTACAATGAGTATGAGTATGAGTATGAGTAGTTTTTTACTAGTAGCAATTCATAAATTGATAGCTACAATGAGTATATATATATATATATATGTATATACATATATATTTATGTATATACATATTCATATATGATATACATATATATATATATATATGCATATACAAACAAAATGATAAATACATTAAAAAGATGAAGATCCTACAAGAGCTAGTTATGGGCGATCGGCCTACTCCTGAAAATTTGAATTCTCAAGGGATTGGCACTCCACCTCTTTTACCATTATCTCAACTGGTAGCCCTGGTGTGTGATAATGCCAGAGGTTAAAACCCAAACAAAAATACAACTCCAAACTTGTATCATGTTATAGGAACCATATAATTGTGGCATGCTAATATAAACTATGTAAAAGATATATACACGTGAATCATGAATTAAAATATAATATGAATTATGCAGAGGATGGTACATATAATATGATATAATCATGCAACAAGGTATACAAAATATAACAAGAATTATATGGTATATGGTATGTATGATATAATGCGATCAAACAAAAAAATATGCTAAATATAACTAGAATCATATAGTACATGGTGTATATGATATAACATGATCAAGAAACAAGATATGTCAAATATAATAAGAATCATATGGTACCAGTTTCTACATGAATTAGATGGCATGCTGCTAGATGAATTTAATAAAAATCATATGGGATCAGTTTCCACACGAACCAGATGGTACGCCACTAGATGAATTTAACAAGATTCATATAGTACCGGTTTCCACATGAACCCAATAGCATGCTGCTAGGCAAATTTAATAAGAATCATATGCTACATGTTTCCACACGAACCAAATAGTATGCCACTAAGTGAATTTAATAAGAATCATATGGCACTGATTTCTATACAAACCGAATGGCAGACCGCTAGGCAAATTTAATAAGAATCATACAGTGCCCATTTCCAAATGAACCGGATGGTGCCGCTAGGCGAATTGAACAATAATCATATGGCACTGGTTTCCACATGAACTGGAAGGTATATAGCTAGATGAATTTAACAAGAATCGTATAGTACTGGTTTCCACACAAACAGGATGACATGCCATTCGGAAAATTTAATAAGAATTATATGGTATCAATTTATTTAAAAACTGGATGGCACACCGCTAGGCTAATTTTATATATGACTATACACTCTCACAATGTGATATAGGTTAAGCATCAATGTGACATATACAACAAGGGTACATGCATCAATAGCTAAGAGAAAATCAAACGACACGCACGTCAATATTGGCAAGTATAAGAATACTAGCAGATACAAGAGTTATAGAAATATTCACATATGTGAGGTATCATTTTGAAGCAAGAATAGAATGTATAAGTAATATTGTACTTAATTAAACATGTGTTCATGTATATCATCTCCTGTATCAAGTGGTACATGTATGAACATAGAATGTATGCCAAAATTTAAACTATGACAGGCTTGAAATTAGCATATACAGGTAATAACAAGAGTATTTGAATATGAGCATATGTGTATCATATAAACAATCGAGTAGTATAGACACGGACATGATATATGTGTTTGTGTTGTTGTAACTCATTGGATATGTCAGACTTTTAGATCTTGTTTTACTAACACAAAATAGAATTAGATGTTATGATTTTGTATAATTGTAGAGAATTCAATTATATTTCTAATAAATCCTAAATGAGTTTAATTAGAGTTTTAGAACAAAAGTTATAATTGTTTTTCTATAGGTATGTTATTATTGCAAGAGACTTAATATAGCTGAGATTTCTAAATTATTTTTGACCAAGATAGAATTAAATTTAGAGCCTAAGTTCTTCATCAGTCTTAGATAATTTATTTAACTATTCAATAAAACTTGAATGAGCTACATTGGAGTTGTAAAACAAAAGTTATAACCATTCTACCATAGGCATAGTACCGCTGAACTGCAGACCTGGTACAACAGCATTGAGTGAATTTCCATATTATTTTTTGCTAGGAAAATAGATAAACTAAAATCCACTATAGTTAGAAGAATTATAACTTAGTAAATCATTTTTCTATTGGCAGTGAAATAAGCTTAATCGGAGTTAAAATGCAAAAATTATGGCAGTTCTAAGATAGATTGTTATGTATGTCTACACAGCAACACAGTTTGTGCACACCTAATATGCACGGTATGATAATTGCAATGAAACTCAATATAAATAAACTTTAGAGCATGTATAAACTAAAAATTAAGTTAATATTATATATGGTATCATATTTGTAGAGATTTAATTAAAATATCTCAGTTTTAAAGGATTTGAGAGTACATTCTTGCCTCTGATTAAACTCGAATCAAAAATAAACTGATATTGATGTGATCGCTTCTCAAAAGTGTAGAGATTTTCGAAAAATCATACTAGAGATCTAAGGCAGAGGCTAGAGAATGTTTTTTCACATTTATGGAGAAGTTTAGAGTTGATTCGAAGAGGCTAAACTAAGAACAAGCAATAGAGTGGATTTTCAACCCACTATCTAGCTAAATATATAGCGATTTATTTGAGGAAAATTAATAAGGAATTATATTTGGGGGTATGAAGAGAAAATTAAGAGGAATATAAGTGGAAGCAAGTTAATTTTTTCATATTTTTTTGAATTTATTTGATAGGTCAAACAACAACTGGAAAGTGAGTATGTTGTTATGTTAAAAACTCCTAAACTTTATCTTAATAACAAGTTTGTCATTGGATAAAATCCAATTCAAATTTGTCAAAGATGGTTATTGAGCTTCTGAAAATTTTGAAGTAGGTATAAGGTAAATTGGAATTTTTTATTTATTCTTGATTATTTTAATCGGTATTTGCCTGAAAATCGACCGATTTGGTATAACTCAAAAAAATATTAAAAAATTTAAAATAATAAGATAAGAGGTTCCCACTCTATGAAATTTAAAACTAAAGACTAGATTTAAAGATATAGCTCTATTTACTCAGTATCCAGCATAAATATCCAGGCTCCCGAGTTGATACGGATGATAAAGAATAAATCGATATAAGGGCTTAAGGATTAGGATCATTACATTTTGCTACAATTGATTTGTGAAGTGAAAAGTAATTGATGAGCCCGTTTCGAAAAGAGATATTAAAGAGAAACAGGGTGATGATTTAGCACAATAATTTAAAGATGACAATCCCAAATAATTGGCTTCCATAACTTACAACTCACCTGTACCGTATCCCCAATGTTTATAACCTTAAAACATTAATGCATCTTATGCTGATTTAGAAATTTTTAAAGAGGTACAGATAAATATCTCTTTGTGAAGAAATTTAGCAAGCTCCCTCATATGCAAAATTTTTGAAAGACTTGTGCACAATTTAAAAAAAAAAAATCTCATAATGTACATAAGAAGGCATTTCTCATAAAACAAGTAAGTGTATTATTCAACTCTGAGATGCCTCTTAAATATAAGGATTCTGGATACTTAACTATTTTGTGTATGATAGGTCAACATAATATTGAGAAAACTCTATTTGATTTGAAATTTAGTGTAAACTTCTTAATGATCACTCTTTTGAGTTATCGAGTCGATATGAATTCAATAGTCGACACATGAGTATTAGTTTGTTTACAAGCTACTAGGTTTAGGAGAATTTAAACCTACACCTATCGCACTATAATTGGCTTATAGGCCAGAAAGGTATCATAAAGGCATCGCTGAAGATATTTTGTGCAGATTGAAAATTTCTACTTTCTGGTAGACTTTATAGTTATTGACACTGCACTTGTAAAAAATACACGTCTTCACATCCCTACTATCCTCGGATGTCCATTTTTAGCCATTGCTAATGCTGTTATCAATTGCAAGAATAGTGTGGTAAAGTTACCGTTTGGTAACATGACCCTTGAGCTTAATATTTTAAATGTCTATAAATAAACAAATACCGATACTGATGAATTACAGAACACTAATTATATTAAAGAAATTCATGAAGAAGGAGACAATAAATCATTGTGCATCGTTGATCCATTAGAACTTGCATTGACAATGGATGATAGTTTCCTTGAATGGCTCAACTCTGAAAATACTGTTAATATCATGAAATGTTTAACTAATTCTCATTATTTAAATATCACAGGATGAATTCCTAAAATGGTATTATATGAAGAGTTACCTCAAATTACAAATAAATGAATACTATCTTATATCCAAGCCTCGATACTTGAGCTAAAATTGCTACCTGAGATCTCAAGCATGTATTTTTGGGACATAAGAAAATATTTCTGATAGTCATCTCAGTATATCTTGATAAGAATTAGGAAGAGTGACTATTTTCAACATTGCAAAAGTATAAGGGAGCTCTAGGTGGAATATGGTGGACATCAAAGGTATAGACTATCTTATTAGCACACATCGTATTGCTTTGGAAGATGAAGCTAAGCCAACAAGGCAAATGCATCAAAGGCTTAACCCTATCATGAAAGAAGTGGTTAAAACCGAGGTGTTGAAACATCTTGATGTTGGCATTATCTATCCAATGGCTGATAGCAAGTGGGTAGGGATGATAATGGACATGTCCATGGTCAATTTTTGACCGACCCTATATACAGTTTTGAATTAAAAATAAATTTTTTATTTTTCTAATTTAGAATTTTATATAGGGAGGGCAAAATTTTAGCTCGTGAACATGTCTATTACCCTCTCTATAAGTGAGTAACTCCAACCCAAGTTGTTCCAAAAAAAATTGGTGTAATAGTTGTTATAAATGAGGATGGAGAGATGATATCCACTCGTACAGGTATGAGTTGGTGTATATGCATTGATTATAGAAAATTAAACCAAGTAATACAGAAAGATCACTTTTCGTTACCGTTTCTTGACCAAGTATTTGAGAGAGTTGTTGGATGCAAATTTAATTACTTTCTTGATACTTATTCTGGTTATTATTAAATTGAAATTGCTTTAGAATATCAGAAAAAACTAGTTTTACTTGCTCCCTTCGTACATTTGCATTTAGAAAAATGCCATTTGGATTATGCAATGCACCCTTAACATTTCAAAGGTGTATGATTAGTATCTTTAGCCACATGATTGAAGACTATGTAGAGGTATTCATGGATAATTTCTCTATATTTGAAGATAATTTCGAATCATATTTGAGTAATTTAGAAGCTATACTTGAACATTACCAACAAAAAAATTTGCTCCTAAATTGGAAAAAAATGCCATTTTATAGTTACAAAGGGCGTCGTATAAGGTCACATTGCTTCATCTAAAGGGATGGAAGTAAATAAGGCCAAAGTTGAGTCAATTTCCAAAATACTAATACCTAAAACTGTAACGGATATATGTTCATTCTTAGGACATGCATACTTTTACCAAAGGTTCACAAAGAATTTTGGCAATTGCTAGACCTCTTTCTCACCTTCTTGCACAAAATGTATAGTTTGAATGGATGTAGGCATGCCAAGCAGCTTTCGATAACGGCACCAATAATACAACTCTGGATTGGTCACTACCATTTGAAATTATGTTTGATGCAAGCGATACGCAATTGGGGCAGTATTCAGGCAACAAAGAGATAAGAAACCTTATGTGGTTTACTATGCTAGCAAGACCTTCAACAATGAACAAATGAATTATACGACTATAGAGAAAGAGCTTCTAACTATAGTCTTTGCTCTTGATAAATTTCGTTCATATATTTTGGACTTACATGTATTTGTTTTTACAGATCATTCAATACTCAAATATCTCTTATCAAATAAGAATACAAAGCCATGTTTAATCCAATGGATATTGTTGCTCTAATAGTTCGATCTCAAAATCCGAGATAAAAATGGAGTGGAAAATGTGGTTGCCAACCACCTCTCACGTTTAACATTTTGATATTGATAAGCTACCAGTGTACCAATTAGGGACTTATTTCCTAATGAACAGTTATTTTTCATTAGAAGAACTCCATAATATGCTAATATTATTAATTTTCCTCTTTTAGGTGAAATGCCAAGTCATTGGAGTATGCAAGATAAGTGACGATTCCTATATGAGGTACGTCATTTCTTTTATGATGACCCCTACCTATTTAAGTTTTTTCTGGATCAAATCATTAGGTGTTGTGTGCCCATTGATGAGATCTGGAGTATAATTTTTTCCTTCATACAGAAACTTGTGGGGAGTATTTTTCATCTAAAATAATGGTGGCCAAAATTCTCCAATGTGGATTTTACAGGTCCATGATGTATAGAGATACGAACAAATGCTTTAAACATTGTGAGTTATGTCAGAAATTAGAAGCACTAACCCGGATGAATGATATGCCTCTAATACATATTTTTACAATTGAAATATTCGATTGTTAGGGCATTAATTTTATAGGACCGTTTCCTGTTTTTAATGGATATATCTATATCCTCATAGCGATTAATTATATCATTAAATGGTTGGTTGCTGATGCATGTAAAAATAATGATCAACAAACAATTATCAAATTTCTCAAGGAAAATATATTGTCCAGATTTGGAGTTCCTAAAACTATAATAAGCGATGGGGTTCTCATTTCTGTTACAAAACCTTTGAAAATTTAATGAAAGTGCCATATCACACATAAATTTCCACATCGTATCATACACAGTAAAATAGACAAGATGAATTATGCAATATGGGAATTAAGCAAATTTTAGAGAAAACAGCTAATCTATCTCACAAAAATTAGTCGTTTAGACTCTTCAACGCTTTATGGGCTTACCATACAACATATAAGACAACTTAGGCATGTCTCCATATATATTAGTTTATGGAAAAGCTTGTATTTACTTGTGGTAATTGAGCACAAGGTGTATTGGATAATTAAAACAGTTAATTTAGACTCAATTCTACAGGCCCATTATGAAAGTTGCAAATTAGTGAACTAAAAGAGTTATGACATGATGTGTATGACAATTCACACATTTTCAAGGAAAAAAAAATTGAAAACATGGCACGATCAACGTATTTCTCGTTGTATTTTTCATCCATCTAACAAAATATTTTTTTATGATTCATCGCTTCATCTATTTCTAGGAAAATTGCTTTCACGATGGACATGACCGTTTGTTGTTAAAACTGTGCATTGCATGGCATAAATAATATTGGAAATCCTAAGAATTATCACACATTTAATTTAAACAAGAAAAGTCTAAAATACTACTTGAAATTCCCAAGCACATGGAGGAATCCCACGATTTAGTCAATCGTCCGACATCTCAATAGTACAAGCTTAATGAAGACACATTGTACATTATTGTATATTATGTACGAACGATTTTTGTTTTGTAGTTGATACACCTTAAACCGAGATAATATTTAAGCACTTTTTCTTAATTTTTACTTTTTCTTAATAGATTTAATATAAATATCCATTCATTGAGGACAATGTGTATTTTAAGTTAGGCGAATGTTTATGAAGTTAACTTTATTTTTAACACCTACGATGTTTTCAGTAATTTTTTAAAATTTTTCAAAAATTTCTAATTCTTTCTATCAAAAATTTTCAAAACTCATTTTAAACAATCTCAATTTTCGTTGCTAATTTAAAATTAGGAACTAACAATTAATTTTAAGAAATAACCCTAGTATAGAAATTAACAAAATTATAACAAAAATTAAAAAAATAAAATATATAACGAAAAAGAAAATTTTTGCTTGACAGTTCTCTCAACAGAGAATGGCTTCAAAGCTGCTGTCGAAATCACTTTCAAAACCGCTATCAAAGTGGCTATCGACAGCCTTAAACTGTAGGGCAGAAAGAGTTTTGCCCGACAGCGACTGTCGAAGTCATTGTCAATGTGGCTATCAACAACAATCGATAGTCATCCGCAATTATAAATAGTCCTATGAGCCTTTTCTCCCGCACCGAACCCTAGTCCCTCTTTTTCATAGTAGTCCAAGAGAGATTTCATTTTTATTTCAATAGTGAAATCCAACCACGCATGATTGTTTTCAAAATCTTACAAATCTCTACACAAGTAACTCTTCTCCTATATAATTTTTCATAGGTTATTTTCATATAAAAGTAAATTTTGGTCTTAAAAATCTAGACTATAACTTATGTGAACTAATTAGAGTAGATTGAAAATAGAAATTAACTTCTTAGTAGATTGTTGGTAGTTTGGCTAATTTTTTAAGATTTTTTGACGAACTTCTCTAATTATTTGATGAAATATGCTAATTTAAGGGTGCAATTTGATAAAAATCACACTTTTTGGCATAAAAATTCATGGGTTGCCAGAATCCCCAATGTATATCAAATTAATAAATTAAAAAAAGATTAAGATGATGTTTGATATATTTGAGGGGAAAATTGAAAAATATTAAATAAGTATAATTAAAATAAATAACATATATAATTAATAATTTTGAGAAATAATGATAAAGATCATGATTTTAATATTGTTATTTGCTAAGAGATGTATTTTATAGTATTTTTAGGATGGGGCGGAGAAAGGAGACCATGTCAAAGAGGCTGAGAGCAGAACCCTCAGATTTCTCTCCTCCACAAAGACAACGAGCAAAAAAAGTTGGCAAATAAAAAGCTGATAAAGAAATATGAGGAATTCCAGCTATGGCCAAATATGAGGAATTCCAGCTATGGCCCGAGCAAAAAGTTGGCTATCAAAAGATAAAGGAGAGTCTTTCATTCAGGACGTTAATGAAAAATGCAGGGTTGGAGGAATACACATTGCACAAGTATGCGCAGCCTTGCAACGAGATCGTGCATGAATTTTATGCACATCTTCGGCCGGTGATGGGTGACAAACCTACATATTCAATAGTCAAGGGAAAGGATGTGCCATTTACGAGAGAAATCTTACGATCCATCCCCATTTCTGACATACATGTAAAAGAACCCTCATTCACCGATAGGGTCAATGAGATATCGAGCAACTTCCAAAGATTTAGAGAGCTTGGCACCAACATCAGCGATTACGACTTCAGTGAGAGCTCTTTGAAAGTTGGATACTTATGAAAGTTGTACGTTTTGGTGTGTAATTTTATCAAATATAGCATCATACCGTCCTCCATAGCAACAAAATTCTATTCGAGAGACGTGGTGTTATTGAACATGATCTAGAAACGGCACACATTCAATGTCGCCTCTATCATGCACTCCACCATAACCCAGTGCATGGGACAAGCCCACAAATGTATATAGCATCCAAGAATGGAAAAGCAGTTCTAGTTCTATTGCTGACAATTTGCTTTAACAACGATTGATTTGATGCAAATTGATACAATCGCCCATAAAATACTGTCACTCATGGATACTACCTTTAGGAGGAGCATGAGTACTCGACAAGACCAACAGGAGCAACAAGTACAACAAGAGCAAGCAGAAGGAGTTGCCCCATCTGTTGATCACCGAGAACAAGATCAAGATCAAGGAGGTGCAACACTCAAGCAGCCTAACTATCTGAGATTACACTCCAAAGTCTAACATGATCAATACTTTTAGCGAAAGGTTGCAAGTCATCGAGACTCGACAATCCTTAGTCGAGCAACGTCAAGAATGCAACCTCTGGCTCCTAACTAGGAAGTACCAATATATACCTAGAGAAGATGTGACCCTCTCTCCTGAAGAGGATAAGCCAATGTAGTAGGGAAATACAGTATCTCTCCGGTGTCAAAGATGCAAGTACAAAAGAAAAGAACAGTAGCATCGTTGATATCAACTATGTGGGAGTGCAATTTATGGAAAACTGACAAAGCTAGGTATTTTTTAACCTTAACTCCTTATATTATTTCTTAGTGCATTGCTTGCATAATAATATTATTGATGCATTAAGAATACTGTATAATCTAAGTTTCGGGTGGATGGATACACTTCACATTACTGTATCATATGTATATGTCTCATAATTAAGTTAAAAATTATAAAAATTAAAATTTTTACAAATTTCTTTATTTCTTTGACGCAAAAAAGAGAGATTAGAAGTATTTTACATGGTGTATTTATGAGATTGATATATATATATATATATATATATATATATATATATATATATATATATATATATATATATATATATATATATATATGATAATGGTTCTTATATAATCTTGATTGTAAATTATCTGACAATAAGATATATGGATACTTAAAATTAGAATCAATATGCATTCTAAACACTTACAAAGTGAGTCATGGAAAGTTGATAAAAAAGAGAAAACTTAAAAGGAGGACCTACCAAAAAAAAAAAGAAACGAGAGAAAAATAATAGTGAACTTTGTATTAAGGCAAGAATCCTTTACAAATAAAACTAGTAAAAATAAGAGAAAATAAGTGTTAAGTAGTTGGATCCGTATACCTTGGTAAGCACATGTACATCCACATGAACAGTACTTATAGATTTTTATTAACATGAGCTAAGTAACTGAGCATTAGTACCTCGGGAAGGAAAAGTGCTCACATAAAAGGTAAGTGTTTATAAAAAGCAAAAAAAACAAACAAGAAAAAAGGAGAAGAAGAAAAAATATATATATATGAAAAGGCTTCCTATAAGTTTGATGGTGTTTGAAACTTGACATACTCATATGCACGATCACTAGAGAGCATAGGAGAGGATTGTTCGCCATAAAAATTGCAAATGACACTCTATTGAAGTTTTTTCAATAAAGGATTACAATCCAACGGTTTTCCGTTTACAGAAGATGAGAAAAATGGATTCCTCTTTGTTTAAAGCTGGGTTCATATGTAGCTGTAGAGGACGATCCTGCTCTCCGTTGACACTCCGCACAATCTCTCTTAGTTGGCTGGGAAAAGAAAGGCTCTGGACTCTTAATCACAAGGGGTAACTCAAGAAGAAGATGATTGATCCCTCTGTCTCTTCGTCTCTATCTCCGTGTTCTCTTTCGCTTCCTCGCCTTTTATAGGGGTTTTAGAGTAACGTCCCGCCTTATTTGCTCGACCGTTAGTTCCCACTACTCGAGAAGTGCCGTCATATTTATTAGATGGTTGCTCCCACGATCGAAGTAATGCCGCTGCATTCGTTTGGCAGTTAGCTCCACGATCTGAGGTGGCAATTCTCTTGTTCAGGTCGGGTGACTTTATATTAAACCCCTACCCGAAAGGTATGGGTAGTATCGTGAATCTCAGTTTTAGATTCGCAAACTTGTTCTGTCGTCGCTGGGTCGCAAACCTCAATCTTTAAGTTTGCGGATCTGTTGAGTTACGGATTTCCAACTTTAAATTTGCGAATCTGCTTTGTCTTCCAGAATTTTTCACCGACAAAACCCCCTCCAAAGTTTTCAAAACTCTCATGATCCTTCGAGGAGTTTTGGAATACTTTGGATATAATATTCTGTATTAGAATCTCCATCTGAGAGTACAATTCTGTATTAGAACTTTCTTCAATTGAGGGCAGCATGACTCTGTCTCAATATCTCGAACTGTCATTTTGAAAGAACACGACTCTGTATTAGCGCTGTGAATTTGCTGTATTTTAAGGAAAATGTGATTTCATATCGCATTTTATTGCCCTTGAAGGAGAATGTGACTCTGTATTAGTGTCACAGTTTGCTGCATACGACTCTGTGTTAGGATCGTAAACTTTCGCTTTGGAAGAAACACGACTCTGTATTAAGGTCGCGAACTTTCACTTTGTAGAAGAAAACGACTTTGTGTTAGGGTCGGAAACTATAATTTCTGAAGGATCGCGACTCTGTATTAGGGATGCGAGCTTTCGCTTTGGAGAAGACAACAACTCTGTGTTAGGGTCGCAAACTAAAATTTCTGAAGGATCGCGACTTTGTATTAGGGACGCGAGTTTTCACTTTGGAGCAGGCAACGACTCTGTGTTTGGGTCGCAAACTGAAATTTCTGAAGGATCGCAATTCTGTATTAGGGGCGCGAGCTTTCACTTTGGAGCAGGCAATGACTCTGTATTGGGGTCGTAAATTGACATTTCTGAAGGATCGCAACTCTGAATTAGGGACATGAACTTTTACTTTTTGGTTGCAGAAAGGCCGGAAGGCAGTTGCTTTCTAAAGCATAAGAACTGAGACGTTCTCTGAGATGCATTAAATGAAAAGGTACCCACGAGATTCGGGCAAGATATCACATCTATCCAGAGATTTCGGCTGTCAAATCATCTACTATATAATCTCAACTTTATGAGAGAGGCTACTCTTATCTCAAGAAATTTAAAATTTGAGTTTTTCGTTAGAGTTCCTCAGACTTCTCGTCTTCAACCTCCTATAACTTTCGATTCTCTGTGTGAAAGTTTTCCTCAACTTGCAAAAGATGCTAAAGAAAGCTTCTTCCTCCTATGCAGCTGCCAGTGGTCATCAAGATTCTCAAGCAACCTCTAGTTTAATAGTGGTTCGACAGGAACCCTTGATTGGAGGTAATAAAACTAACTTTCGAAAGGCAGTCCATTTCTCAGAGATTTTTTTTATCTTGAATCTGTATGTCTCGTGCAGTCAATTATGCCTTGAATCCTTGGCTTAAGGATCATTATTTCGGATACTCAGATGGCGATGATGGCAGAAAGAATTCAGGTTTGGTCATATCTTTCCACATTGTATAGCATCAGATAGCCAAGAGAGAGAGGACAAAATTCTCCATCATTCTCGCTCAACATTACGAAAACTGATAACTAATGCACCTTTCGAAGGAGATTATCGGTCACCGCTACGCAAACCCGCATTTTTGTTTGGGGACCACGTTTCCATGCCCGATAGCGGTTTGGAAGATGGAGATTACAAGTGGATTCGTCAAGTTGAAGGTCACTACTTGTTTCTCCCCAATATGGAGAGGTCTTATCCATTCTTATTCTTTCAATCCCTTTCCGTGTCCAGACGAATGGACTGGCATATAAACAGACAGCAAGACGGCATCTTATGGGGGGTTTCAATGCTCAAGGTATTTTTCCTCGTAGCACTGGAAAACACTTTCGTGGATTGCTTTCGAGACTGCTTAAACATGACCTCCGCAGAGGCGAGGTTCCCATAATCGCACAGACTTTCCTGCACCGATTCACCAATGCATAAGGAGAGTTTTCTGTTCAGGATTTTTGTCCCCCTGGATGGGTTCACTATTCTTCAAAAGGAGAGTGGGCAGTCTTGACTGACTTCTTCCTAAAAACCTTCAGAGATCAGCTCCATTACGCAAGGCTACATCGTGCTATCAAGGCTGTTCAGCATGGTATTTCCACTAGTAGATTCCATATTTTTGCTCTACTAGAACTGTACAATCCTGATACTTGTACAATTTTTTTGCTCTCAAGGCAAATTAGGTTTTCCCCTTCACGAAATGTATGAAATTTTGGGCTTACCCATGGGGGACATCCCGCATGAAGAGTATGTCCTCACTGGAGAAGAACTCCATCTGCTGAAGATCCGGGACCCTTTGGCTTATGATACTTACTGGGAGTTACTCTGCCACTACCATATTTGCACCCACATGTCCGGCACCAGCAGTTTGAAGCCTAAGAAGTGACTGCAATATCTTCTGTCCAATTTTTCTAAGGGTAATCCTAATTTTACCCGCCTTTCTCTAGTTTCTGAAAAGGAGGTTGAGGGAAGAATTGCAAGTTTCAGGACAGATGCTTATAATGCTGATTCTGATGAGGACGCTTTCAAAGTTGGGACGTCTTTTGAGAGCTTTCATTATCAGGCCCTTCAACCTTTATCTGTCCTGCCTTCTTGGCGGGTTATTTGATGGTATGGTTGAAAAAGTGTGTTATTTCTTCGCAGGAAAACTTACCCGTTAGGGCTGTATACCCAGCTGTCCTACTAACATTAGGTAGGCGACTCAGTCTGTTGCCCGTGATGGTGTGCAGCATCCAAAGCAGACTAAGGAGATTATCTGTTAAATTCTGCAACGTGAAGAAGGAGTAGAGGAAAAAAGGGGATCCGGTCATTAAGACTCCTAATCTACGTGTAGGAACTCCCTTATACTTATTTGATGGCTCGGTTGGTTCTACATTACCCCACTTTGATGAGTCCGGCTGACTCATAGATTGACTGAAGTGCTCCCAAAGAATAGAACTACGAAAGGTCGCAATGGAGAGGGGCTACATGGCCGTGATCCGCAAGACCCTCCGTCATTTCTCAACTTTTGAATTATTCAGATATTTTTCGTACTTTCCAAATGCTGGGTACGAGGAGGAATTCGTAGATACTGCCGGCGCCGATAAATTCACTACTCTGTCCTCGGGATGCTTTTGGTGGTTGATAAACATCCGCCCAGAATATCTGGTTCTTCATTTGGGGAACCATTGCTACATAGAGCCTTACTACTCGAGCCGTTTCGCTCGGCAATTCGGGTATGATCAGCTTTATGATGGTAATCCTAAAGGGGAGATAAGTATTTTTGGGAATGCTCTTGAAGGAGCTCGAGCTTGGTTTCACTTCGTCGCAGGTGGAACCCAGGCCAGATTTGATCTTCCACTCAAGACCCCAAATTCGAGTATGAGCTTTTGTTTCTATGAGTGATTCGCGGATGCTAGTTCTGCTCCTCAGAATTTCAGCATAAATCATACCAGTCTGCAAGAGATCAGAGTTTGGTATGCCCAGAAAAGGAAAGCTAGCAGTACGAAAGTGGCAGAAATGGAAGATTTCAAGGGAGACAGCGCATCCAATGAATCGGAACCAGTAACTCAACAGAGGGAAGAGGTTGATAATGCATCAGCTCAAACCACCTCTCTTGGTGCTTCTCCTCTCCCGACATCGAAGAAGACTTCTCCTCAGCCTCAGTCTCCTCCCAAGAAATCTTCACATAAGCGAAAGAGACTAAGGTATCTCAATGACTTGCCTACCATTCCGTAGGGGATTGATTCGCAGTGCACCTCATCTGGAGCTGGCACTGCAACACCCAGTCTGCTTTCTGAGTCTCTCGCTAAGGAACCCGAGGAAGATGAGGATGACTCATCTTTAACTCTCCACTCCCTTAAGAGGCGTCGGTGTCAAGGACCTGTTATCTGCAGTGATCCTACTCCCGTCACTCAAGAGGGTTCTACCCCTCCTACTTGTTAGGCCACTGTTGAAGTCGGTGTTTCTCTGGCCATACAAGAAGACCCTTCAGCTCCTACTGTTCAAATTCTTGCAGACGATGAAGTACAAATCATTGGGGAGACTCGCGCATTAGATCCCCCAAAAGCAGCACCTCCTTCAGGAAGTCAGGATAATTGGAGAGATGACTATAATGTCGACAGCGATGATTTTCAATCTTTAACTCCTCCATCAGACCATGGTAAGTATGTCTATTTGAGTGAAGAGGTTCGAACTGAAGTACACGGGCCTGAAGCGTTTGGTCCTGAGGTGTACGGACTTGGAGAATCCAGCGTCCAACCTTTAGGTCGCATCTTCTTCCTTTGTCAATTATGTTATTATCAAATGATGCTGTAACATTTAACTATTAACTTTCTCCTTTTGCTAGCTCCAGTTTCAACTTTAGATTTAGAGTGCATGGGCGCGAAGGTAACTTCACTAGATGACACCATCGCGGGAACTGACACTGATGAGGCGACCGAAGTTACCGCTTCTATTGTTGGAAGCAATGATTCCCGAGACTACTATGTCTACGATTTTGGCCGCAGCTCCTCTGACCGATGTTTTGGTTCAGGATGCCGCAGTTGTTAGCTCTGCTGAAGTCTCCAGAAGTCCCATTCCTCCTGATACTAGCCTGGCTGCCCCTATACAACAGAGTACGGATCAATCTGCCTCTGCCTCAACCAGTATTTCTCCCTCTCATGCAGAGATTGATATGCTTGAGATTGATTTATTGAAGGATTCGGTGGAGACCTTCCTTCACTTCCTTGACTGCTGTATTGATAAAATACTGAAGGGGACTTCTTTTGCTTCACTCTCCAATGTTCTTAACATTTACTTAACTGGTATTTTCAGTATTGGTGGAGAGGATATAGCTGCTCCCTTTAGGCTTATAATAACTCAGCTTCAAAAGCATGCTGAATCCCTATCAAAGGCCAGAAGTGCTAATAAATCTGAGACAGTGGAAATCATTTTCCAGAAGCTGAAAGAGAAACAATTTAGGTTCTAGAAGAAGACTCAGGAGAAGACAAATGCTTGTAAAGCCTCCTTAAAAAAGGATCAATCAGACCGTGAGTCCCTAGTTCTTCAAGTGGATGCCGCTACTTCAATTGTCAAGAACCATGACCAGGCTACTGTTAGGACTCAAGAGACTATCACCAAAGCTCAAGCTTTCTTGGCCAAAATTACCAAGGAGCGTGATGAGTCAATGAGGAATCTCGCCAACTTATCGCGCCAGCGGGACAATACAACCAGAGATCTCCAAGTGATACAGGCTGAATTGGATATGCTGGAAGCTGCTGCAGCGCAAAATGTTGTTGCTAGTGACGAAGAATTGCGTCGTCAAGCTACTGTCCAAGCTTATGAGACCCTCGAAAAAGACATTGATGATGCGGAGGAGAAAATAAAAGCCCTCTTGAATCATTGAACTGTAAAAGATTGTATATATTTTAATTTTCTGCTCTTTTTTTGATAATAGTTCCCCTGTCATTTAGAGAACCTGATTTTGGTTTTCTAAGACATGGATTTGCAGTTGTTCTTCAAAGATTTGTAACGAACTCGCCATCTTTCGTCTGAATTTTTGCGAACCATCGTAAAGTTCTGGTGTCTGTGTATCTGTCACGTGACTTTCATAAGTCACGTGAAGTCTGTGACTTTGCATCTAGAGGTCCGTGGATTAACACAATCCATACTTAATTCGTGACCCTGATTCCGGAATTTTGGTTCGCAATGTTTCATTCTGGAAGTTTGCGGAATAAACCGTAGACTCTTTCAGAATTTGTAGAGACTTCTGCAATCTATGGGATGAAGTCGTCGGGTGTGGAATCACAAGCGTTACACGTCTTCATTAATGACGAGATCTCCGGGCTGCAATATCCAAACGTCCCATGTAATAGTAATAAATTTTGTTGAGATCTGAACTGAAAATCTTGACCAAAAATTTCAGCTTTATCTTTTCTAAACTAAAGATCACGGTTACCAGCCTGTCTATATAAGGCACATGATCTCTTCAATGGAAGATCATTCAGCCGTGAGAAAATTTCTTCCCGACTTTCTTACCTTCCTTTCTTTTGTAGCCGATCTATTACTGCAACCATTTTTCCTTCTTCATCCGAAGTGATGGATAGAAATTGGTATGTTACAAGACCTCCAGACTGCATCAATTCAGTGGGGTGTTCCACCGAAAAGATCCTTCTGACCGTAGTCATTTTCCTTAATTAAGGTAACTTCTTCTTCTGATCAGTATTACCCCTTTTCCTTCTTTTTCTTCCTTTTTAACATGGTTTTGACTTGGTTGCAGGAGATAACTGTAGTCATTCTCCTTAACAATGACCCAGACCCGATGGGCTCGTAATTTCTTCCAATACCTCGAGGGTCTTGGAAGGTCTCATGAATTTTTCATGCGAGAAAAGGTTTCGGGTCTGTAGCATTGTTTTTCTTCTTTCCTAGTACTCCACAAGTTTGGGGTACTAATGACCAGGATTTTGAACTTATGCAACCCCTCATGTTGTATGTCTGGGCTGTGAACTTGGTATGCCAGTTTTAAACAAATCAAGTCATTGGCATCATCACTGGGGGAACCAACCAGGAGGTTCCTGATTGTGGTCGGAAAGAAGAAACAAGATTATACTCTTGAACCGTCCTTTAAGAGGAGGCTACAAGAGAAAATTGGAAGTGAGAGTTTCAGGAGAAAACTTTTTGATCCGAGCCATGCTGAAAGAGAAGGCTACAGAAGCAAGTTTGTCATTTCAGAAGAAGATTTTGCAGGGAGAAACTTTTTGGTCCGAGCCATGCTAAAGAGACGGCTACAGAAACAAGTTTGTCACTCCAGAAGAGCCTGTAAGAGCAGACTACTGCCTTTAAGCCACCCTTGGGAGAGGAGGCTACAGAAGCAAACTTTTTTTTTTCAGTGATTTGTATTCACTCTTATTGACTGTGTAATACTGGAGAATTCTCTATAATCTTGATCTGATAATGAATAAAAAGCTCTTTCTTTTTACATAATTAAGAATATCTGATGGATGATTCTGATGTTGATTACCAGAAGTAACTGTTAACTTGATAATCTTAAAATCAATCAAAATCGTCCATGTACCCAAAATTACTGCGAATGAAAGAACTTGTTGACAAATTTGATTTACCAGGGGTATTTTTAATTTGGCAAGAAGGAATATGTGATTTGCCAGAGGCATTTTTAACTTGACAAGTTTGGAAGAAGGAAAAATGTGATTCGCCAGAGGTATTTTTAACTTGGCGAGTTTGGAAGAAGGAAAAATGTGATTCGCCAAAGGTATTTTTAACTTGGCGAGTTTGGAAGAAGGAAAAATATAATTCGGCAGAGGTATTTTTAACTTGGCGAGTTTGGAAAAAGGACAATTTGTGATTCGCCAGCTAAAGATTTTTATTCTGGAATCGAGAATCTTCATCGATTACAAAGAAGCTTTATGTTCATAATTTGCATCGAACTACCTAGATCGCGTTACAACTGGTGTTCTGTAATTTCACTAAGAATAATACTTCTTAAGAAATTTGCCATTAATCGACATCATAATCTTATCATCATTCGGTTTCGCCAACAGATATGCGCCGTTGGAATAGACAGTATCAATGACAAAAGGTCCCTCCCACTTTGGCTGGAACTTTTCCCTAGGCTTTTTGTTAGTTATGATAGGTCTTCTGACTGACACGACCAGATCACCTTTCTTGAAAGTTCTTCGTTTAGCCTTTCTGTTAAAAATTCTGGAGATCCGCGCATGGTATAGTTCAATACTCTGTTGAGCTTCCAAGCGCTTATCATCTAAGGCTTCTAATTCTTGAAGCCTTTGCTGATGCCTTTCATCTTCCGTCATCCTAGTTGTTAACGTGACTCACAACGATAGAATTTGGATTTCCAAAGGCAAGACTGCTTCTGACCCGTATACAAGGAGAAGGGTGTGGCATTGGTGGGGTTCGGACTGTAGTGCGATATGCCCACAAATATTCTCCTAGCTTCTCATCTCAATCCCTCTGATTGGACGTTACGAACATTTTGAGAAGTTTTATAATGTTCTTATTAAAAGCTTCTGCTAGACCATTGGCTGCAGGGTAATACGGTGATGAAGCTACATCTTCGATCATGTACTTGTTGCAGAATCTGAAATATACTTGGCTCACAAACTGGGGCCTGTTGTCATGAATTATTCTTCTTGGCACCCCAAAGCGATAAAGCACATGGTGCTTGATGAATTTGATAATATCTAATGATTTTACTTCAGTTAAAAAATGGCCTCAGTCCATTTCAACAAGTAATCCGTTATAGCTAAAATGAACCGGTGTCCCCTTTTTGATGGCGGAGAAATTGGCCCTACAATGTCCATACCCCATTACTCAAATGGCCACGACGTAGCCGTTGGGTGGAGATATACCGGAGCTTGATGTATAAATCCGCACGTAGTTGGCAAGCCCTATACTTATTGGCGTAGTTAACCGCTTCTGTCATCGTCTTAGGCTAGTAACAACCTATCCTTCTGATTCTGTCCCAGAGTTTTGGCCCTGGCTAGTGTGCTCTGCCAATGCTAGCATGAGCTTCTTCGAGTACATTTTGAGCTTCGCGGTAGGAGAGACATCGGAGTAAAATTCCATCATAAGATTTTCTGTGCAACGTCTGGAGCTCCGCGTTATAGTAGAACCGGACAGCCCTTCTCTGAATTGCCCTGGCTTCTTTTTGATCTTTAGGTAATATACCGTAAATGACATAGTCTATATAAGGAAAATGCCAATCCTTTAGTTCTAGGCTTGATTCGAAAACATCAGCTTCGTCTTTGTATGGTTTCTGCATTTCCTCTTTGTGTTCTTCTTTTGGACAAAATAATTCTTTGCTCCCTATTGTAATTTGCTTTCTAGTATGCTTGGGCAAAGATAACGTGGCAGCTAGGGAAGCTAGTGAATCTGCATAACTATTTCGGTGACGCTTTACTTGGCTGATATAGAAACTTTCAAAACCATCATCGATCTTGATTACTGCACAATAATATGGCAGAAGGTCTTCATGTTTGACCTCGTACTCTCCTTTTACTTGATTTACAACGAGTTGAGAGTCCCCATATGCCTCCAAATATTTGACCCCCAGTTGCTTAGCTATTTTAAGCCGATTAGGAGGGCATTATCCTCCGCGACATTATTGGAGCATGGGCTTGTTAATGAGTAAGCTCGAGGAATGATGTGATTGTGAGGGGAGATGAAAACAGCACCTACCCCGCTGTCATCTTTCCTTCGATCCCATTCGGGAGGCACCATCGAAGAAAAGTTGCCATACACCTTCCGAGACTGTATTTGCCTCGGGAGGCTTTCGTGAGTCATCTTTTTCTAGAATCAGGTTCCATTCTTCTAACTCCTCGGGAATTTGCTCGTATAACTTCGAGGATGCTGGGATTGGCTGTTCGGCTAGAAAGTCGGCCACAGCCTGTCCTTTAACAGACTTCTGCGGGACAAACCGCATATCATACTGTGATAGCAAAAATAGCCCAATTGGATAGTCTTGAATTTAACGATCCGGGTTTAGTCATTAGTATTCTCAGGGGGTTAACTCTCGGTACAACGTGGATGGTTTATCTAACTAAGTAGTGCTGCATTTTCTGTATTGCGAACACTAAAACTAGACATTCCTTTTCCACTGGATTATACAGGTGTTCTGCCCCGATCATCATTCTGCGGAGGTAATAAATAGCTTGTTCGTGACCTGACTCATTCTTCTGTGCTAACAATGCTCCCAAAGAATGATCCATCGCCCTTACATATAGCAAGAAAGGTATTTCCGAGACTAGGAATACAAGCACTGGTGGCTTCATGAGATATTGTTTGATTTCTTCAAAAGCCTTTTGGCACGCATCATCCTAAACAAATGACACTCCTTTCCTCATAATCTGGTGAAAGGTTGACATTTACCAGACAAATTTGATATAAACTTGCAGATGTATGCCAGCCTACCTTGCAATCCCCTCAACTCTTTGAGGTTACGGGGAGATGGCATGTCTTGGATAGCCTTGACCTTATCTGGATCAAGGTAGATTCCTTTCGATGTTACAATGAAGCCGAGGAACTTTCCGCTGGAAACCCCCAGGAAAGACTTGGTTGGATTCATCTTGAACTAGTGTTTCCTCATAAGATCGAACACCGTCTTCTAATCCTTTAAGTGGTCATCCTTGTTTCTGCTTTTAATTGCTAGGTCGTCTACGTAACATTCCACTGTTTTCCGGAGATGCTCTTGGAATATTACGTTCATGGCACGTTGATATGTAGCACCTGCGTTCTTCAATCCGAAAGGCATGGCTGTGTAGCAATACACCTCGAGCGGTGTTCTAAAGGACATATGCTTCTCATCATCAGGGTACATCTTTATTTAATTATATCCCGAGAACCCATCCATGAACGTCATACGCTCATACCCGCAAGTATTATCAATCATAACATTTGTGATGGGTAACAAAAATTTGTCCTTAGGGCAGGCCTCATTCAGATCCCCAAAGTCTATGTATATTCGGATCTTTCCATTTTTCTTAGTTACGGGAATTACATTCGCGACCCAATCAGGGTGTTGTTCCTCGCAAATAAAGCTTGACTCAATCAACTTCTTGATTTTAGCTTCAATAGCTTCCATGATCTCTGGGCGAAATCTTCGTTGTTGTTGTTTTACTGGCTTAGCATCTGGCTGGATATTCAATTTGTGAACCGCTACACCTGGGTCTAATCCTGGCATCTCCTCATAACTCCAGGCAAAAATATCGATGTATTCGCGAATGAGGGATATTAAATCCTCCCTTTCCTCCGAGGATAAGCTCTCACTTATGAATATGGGTTTAGAATTCCTTTCATCTCCCATATTTATTTGAATCACTTTATCCTCGGTAGGAGGCTCGCGTTGTTCAAACTGGATTTCCCACTTAACATTAAGGTGCTTAACCCAGGGGTTATCTTTTATTGGCAAGGCTTCCTCTAAATCTTTACCTTCTTGGATTGCGGAAGCCATGTTCGCGGATACTTCATGGAAAATCATACCTATACTGACATCTGAGACCCAGCATGACGATTCTGACGAATGATCACACTGTCTTTCTTCGGTTCCTCTACTTGAAGAATCTTCGGGAGTGGTGACATATCCTAACCCCCTGCCGGTTTTCTGATAATAATCTGGTATTTTCCTTCTGGGACGAAGGGTTAACGGATTGTCCTTCTATCTTTTTTAAAATTCAACCCCCTGCCTTCGACCAGATTATATCCCATTTTCTTTACTAATCTATGAGAGTTTTGACCATAATGGAAGAACTCGGGACTTCCCTATTCTTCCTCAGGATTTAAGCATTTCTTTCTGTTCCGGTGACTTGCCCATCCAAATATAATGGCTTTTTGGATTTCATCCTTGGGAGGAACCTCAAAAATGACCTTGTTAGCACTCTCAATATCATTACTTAATTTGTGTAAGGATGATCGGATAGGCGCATGGAAGGAAGTCAGAGAATATATCCCATTCACACAATCACTAAATGCATCTGTGCTAGTGCTTGAGGGCTCAGAATCAACACCAGAAGAATAAGCAAACTCTAAATTCTCATTTATCACCCATTCACCGTCAGAGTGAGCGGTGTTATTTACATCAAGGCCTTCAAGGTTTATCACAATGGGCTCACCGTCCCAAATTACATCTTCGGATTTCGAATCTTCGGATCCTGATTCTGTATCAGCCTCTTCGCCACTATCAGAGTCGTTTGGAACAAGCTGATCTGAAATACTGAACGAATCTTTATACAGCATCGCGTCAGTAAAGTAGTTTTCAACTCTATTAAAGGGTTGCTTCTCTGCAATCAGTGTTCTCACATTCCCATCTTCGTCCACATACTTCATGCATTGGTGTAACGTGGAGGGCACAATGAGATTGCTATGGATCCAAGGCCTTCCCAATAGCAGATTGTATGATGTGTCTGCATCTATCACGTAGCACGTGGTTTCCGTCTTCAAGTCGCTGATCTGACACTTAAACTTTATTTTTCCCAACGGTCTGCTACCATTAGCATTGAATCCGGAAATGGTAGTATTAGTCACAACCAATCTATTCATCAGGACCCCAAGGTATCGTAGCATCCTCCATGGCATGATGCTTAAGGCTGACCCTGGATCAACTTAAATACGATTAATCTCTACAGAGCCTATGTACTCCTTATAATATAAGAGACGGTGATGCTTATTGCTCCTGACTTGCATATCTTCTGGGGAGAAAGTGATGCAAGGGACGTTCATACTAAAGACCTGGTGACTCGTCACGCATGGGGATTCCTCCTCCTCAATTATTTCTGGTATCTATGCCCGGAATATCTCCGAATCTTGCAGAGCTTCTCTTAAAACTTCTCTAGTAGGTTTAGAGAGCTTCAGAAGTTCATACAAGGTTATCCTTGCAAGAATATTGGCCAACTGCGTCAGGATGTCGAACTGAAATGACTTCCATAAATTCTCAGCAGGCTCTTTTCCTTTCTTCCTTAGCATCTTATCGAACTTGAGTTCTTTTTGTTTGGCTTTCTCTGGAGGCGGTCGGGAATATGTTACCTGGCCGTAGTTCTTCAAGTAATCTTTTCCTAAACGGGTCCCCGCAGGAGGAGGATCCGCGTCAGCCACCAAAGAGTTTTTGATTTATTTTTCCAAATCGGTTAGAGCAGGAATGACTCCGTCGCCTTCGGGAATCACGGAGACGACAGTGGAGGTGAAGATCCTCCCTATTTGCTTCCTTTCATATGAACTGGAAGTCTATTGTTCATCACTTAGAAAATCTGGATGCACCCACAGTATCTCCCCCCTATCAGTTTCAAAGGAGAACAGTCCTTTCTTCTGCTGTTGGTGCGGATCAAAATTTACGACCTGCATCGTGCCTCTAGGAATGGGTTGCACTCCAACTTGAACTGTTGACTCTATCCAGTTGGGCACTTTGCCAAACCTAACAATCACCATATTCGCGGTCACCTTCTTCTGGTGCTCTTGAAGCTTAATGACGTTAGCATCCACTAAGCCTTGAATATTATCCTTAAGAATGTAACAATTTTGGGTAGGGTGGTTAATGATCCTATAGTAGACACAGTAATTAGGATCATTAACTTTCCCTGCTACTTCTGGGCTTTTAGACTCTGACAGTTTTAGCATCTTCTTATTCACGAGGAGGTTGAAAATAGTTTTCGTATGCTCATCCTTGAAGGAGTATTGTTTTTGCGGCATACGTGTCTGAGGAGGGAGCTTTTGAGAAGGTTTTACGGGTTGCAGGGCATCCATTACCATTGTCTCCTTCCCCTTATATCCCCGGGATTGGGACTTATGGTTGTTATCGCCACTTCACTTCTGTTTTTCCTCGCCTCCTTCTTCTTCGAGCCTTTGTGCGATCTACTCAGCCTCCTCAGCTTGTCGGTCAAGGTTCTTCCAAGTCGAGGATTTCACTGCTCCCATCCTGACCAGAACTTTTGTTGATAAATTGTGTCGATAGGTTTCTACCAGGGTTTTTTCTGGCATCCCATGTGGGCATCTGAGAGAATCATTCCGGAAGCTTTTGATGAAGTCCTGAGCTGACTCTCCTTTTCTTTGTTTAGTAGCTAGAAGCTCCAGCATTGACACCTCCATATCATCTTCATGGAATCTGGTTAGAAAGTTTTTCTCCATATCGCTCCATGAATTGATGGTTTCCAGCACTAGTCTCCGGAACCATTATAAAGCTAGTCCTGTTAAGGTACTAATGAATACCCGCGTAATAATGGGGTCATTTTTGGCTAAATGCCCTATCTGCGATTTAAAATAGTAGAGGTGCTGGTTTGGCGATCCTTTACCATCAAAAGATTTGAGTTTCAATGGTTTATAACTTTCTGAGAATGGCACACTTTCCCATTCCATGGGATATGGCCTTACCACTCCTAGCTCTTGTAAATCGCTTTTATGCATGAGAGCGTTCAGTTAATTTTGGAAGCTCTCCATCCAAACAGCTTTTGCATTCCCTTCCTGATGCATGGAACGGTCGCCGTCATCCTCATGATGTTTTGATTCTTTTTCATTATTGTGAAGACCTTCTTCTTCTGTCTTCTTTCCCTTGTCAGTCTTTGAGTGCGAAGACGTATCCTTCAATCTAGTCTTCTCCAATTCCATCAGAACATGAAGCATATCTTTAAGCTCGCTGATAGCATTCTGCTGTTGCTGGATATGCTTATCTTGTTCATCCATTCTCTGCATAAACTCCTCTGAGATGTTGTTTTGAGTCATATATGGGGAGACGGAGTCCTCTAGGAGTGAGTCGGATGTTTGCGACTCAGCCATAACAGATTTGATCATGCCTTTTTGATCGGAAGAGATTCCTGCTATTTGCCTATAATTCATGGGGTCTGCTGTCCCACTTTTGAGTTAAGTGTTTTGAAAAATTTCTCGCTCTTCATTGAGTAGATCCATTGAATCCGAAGAGAGCTCTGGATCAGAAACATCTCTTTCGGAGACTTTCTTCGCCTTCTTTTTCTTTTTCTTCTCCCCGATGCTTATCATATTGGATGATACTTTGGGGTTTTCGAGCTCAAAAAACTCAAGCCCATTTCTTCGCCTCCTCTTTGTCGATTGGGGTGAAGATGTCGATGGAGCCGATAATCGATGGAACACCGAGGGTCTAGTATGGGCTGAACAATGACAGTGAGACAATACTGCATTGATCAATCATTCACAGTGGCAGTGAGATGCATGAGATTCTTCCCTTTTTCTTTTTAGAAGTTCCCTAAGATCTCTTGCATTGGGATTCTTTGTGATGGATAGCTTCGAGAGCGGCTTAGTCTTATCCTTAAAGATAGGCATGTGTCTTCCGCAAATTTGAGGTTCGCAGGTTTCGCGAGCTTCTTCAGTCACGTGATCATACTTCCTCCCTGGAACACGAGAGACATGGATGTATGCTCCGCATTCATAATCATAGATAATTTTGGTGGACTTACCCCGCTTTCTTTAGGAAACGCGAGTAAATTTCTCCGCGTCTCGATTATCCTTGCCTTTCGGCCTCCATACTTGTATAGTAGGTCTTTGTAGTGATGAGTTGACGGTTTCCTTTTGCTGCGTGGTCTTGCGGAAGGCACGAGCTTTACTTCTTTTTAGGTTCATTTTCATTGTACGAGTGAGAGGAACCACGTTTTCTGCGTCATAGCCTTGCGGAGTAGGCAGTGATTGCTTCCCCTTGTTGAAGTGGGGACCTTGGTCTACTTTGTTTGCAAGATCAGATGTCTCAATCGAAACTGATGTAGAGCCCAATGTTGGTGAAGAAGAGGGTTTCAAACCAGTTTGGTCTACTAACTTCTCCATCTGAATTATTGCCATTGGAGCCTCCTTGGAGATTGACCCCTTGGAGACTTTACGGCATCCCAGTAGGAAAGTAGGGCTCTTAGAGCCTGAATAAAGAAATTCTTCATACCTTTCCTGGCCAACCTGAATAGTGAGGGAATTGACCATACTACCAACTAGAATGTTATCGGATTGAGCTACCACCAGATCACTAGAGGTGATGGCAGTCCCCAGCGGAGTCGCCAATTTTCTGTTCGCCATAAAAATTGCAAATGACACTCTATTGAAGTTTTTGCAATAAAGAATTACAATCCAACGGTTTTTCGTTACAGAAAATGAGGAAAATAGATTTCCTATTTGTTTAGAGCTAGGTTCCTATATAGCTGTGGAGGATGATCCTACTCTCTGTTGACACTCCGCACAATCTCTCTCAGTTGGCTGGGAAAAGAAAGGCTCTAGACTCTTAATCACAAGGGGTAACTCAAGAAGAAGATGATTGATCCCTCTGTCTCTCCGTCTCTATCTCCGTGTTCTCTTTCGCTTCCCCGCCTTTTATAAGGGTTCTAGGGTAACGTCCCGCCTTATTTGCTCGACCGTTAGTTCCTACTACTTGAGAAGTACCGTCATATTTGTTAGGTGGTTGCTCCTACGATCGAAGTAATGCCGCTGCATTCGTTTGGCAGTTAGATCCACGATCTGAGGTGGCAATTTTTTTGTTCGGGTCGGGTGACTTTGTATTAAACCCCTACCCGAAATCTATAGGCACTATCGCGAATCTCAGTTTTAGATTCGCAAACTTGTTCTGTCGTCGCTGGGTCGCGAACCTCAATCTTTAAATTCGTAGATTTGCTGAGTTGCGGATTTCCAACTTTAAATCCGCCGATCTACTTTGTCTTCCGGAATTTTTCACCGACAAAGATAATTGAAAATAAAATTATATCTACGATACGATTTAAATAATCATAATAGATACATAAAGATAATACAATATAAATAATTTGTTAAGGTTGATATCTTTGTAATATCCATGTGCATAACTTTAATCGATCTTAATATGGAAAAGAAATGAAAAGAAAAAATATATAATAATAAAATAAAATCTTTTTCTTTTTCTTTATTTTACACTTATCCTTATTTTTCATTTTATTTCTTTCCTTGAAACCAATGCTTCTTGATGTTGAGGATAATATCACTAGAAACCATCACGAAATAATACTTATCCACTAAGTAACCTAGGGTTTAAAAAATTATTGCATGTGCTAAGTGCAATCTAAATTCCAACAAAATTTTAGAATTTATTATCTTAGGAATATTTTATTTTCTTAATTTGATAATTTTGCTAAGGGACTAACAAAACTCAATTTGAGGGGTGTGATTACGAGTGAAAAGTATACTAATTTTAGTTTATTTTGTGCACTCGTAATCCAATTTTGGTAATTAATACAAGAAATTAATAATAATTATTTTTATTAATCAAACTCTCTATTTTAATATTTTTCTAATATTTTATAGCCTTTTTGCAAGGTTCTATTTGGAAAGAATTTGAAATTTTGAAATGTATCTTAAAAATCAGCTCATATTAGTCAATTGACAGGCTTCATTATCGACAGCCATTTGCTAGCTGTCGACAGCCAGCCACTTTAATCAAAAATTGAATTCTATCCGAGACCAACTGTTGACACGACTTTTATTATGTCTTTGGATAGTCACGATGGTTGAATAAATATTTTAGTATTTTTAATGTAAAGAGAGTTTCATTTTAAATAGAATACTTGTTAGGATTTTTGAGAGGCTACAAATACCGATATAATTCAGATTTCCTGAGGGGAGGATAGAAAAAAAGAGGGGAAAGAAAAAATTAAAGTTTATAATATTAAGTTTGGAGAATATTTTTTGTACTTTTTCATAGTTATTAATAACATAATCTTCTTTATTCTTATATTGATGGCTATGATGAGTATGACCGGCTCAATCTCTTTGATGGTTCAGATGAGGTAATAAATCTAGAAAATTTACTAGTATATTTTTATTTTGCTTATTATGCTTAATTATTTTACGTAAAGTTGATATTTTTAGTTTCCTAGTATCTTGTTAAGATTTAAATATATTTTTTACTTTTTAATGATGTATGGTTTAATGATATATTCGTTACTTAGTTTTTGATATATTGTAGACTCATTAGGCATGGTGTATATTTAAATTTTGAACGTTTATTTTTATTATTCATATGTCATTGTTAGGTTAACTCAAAACACATATAAGATTAACTAGGAGAGTTAACCAAATTATCAAATTTGTAACTTTATTTGATTTTTTGCTTCAAAGATATATTAGCCAGTTGTAGGATGACCACGTGTTCTATACAACTGAAATAACTAAGAATAAGTACATCAAGTAAATTATTTTATGAGAAAGTTAATTTATCTGACCAGCAATTTTCTCTAGAAAATTAATAATCATTCAATCTTTAGTTTACTAAATTAAAAATTTAATCTTTTTATTTCGTAATCTATTTCTTTTATAATGTTTGCTATAATAAAAAAATGATCCTCAAAAGAACGATTTTGGGTTACCACTCTTCTACTACTTGTCTGTCTCTTACACTTGAAAGTTATGATTTAGATCGTAAATCATCAGCCATATCAGTCTACGTCTAGAACACCGATACTAGCTCGACATCGAATGAATTAGACTTATCTCATTGTTGATGACACATTTTGGAATCTGACAGGGTGGTGTAAGGTATAATTTGACTTATACAATTATATCATATCATTCTTAATCATTGGCAATGGCCATCCATTTTACTTCCTGCTAAGATCCAATCTTGTCTATATACCCATGTTTGGAAGAGTACACCCCCACCCATCTCCCCTCAACTCCTCAATGAGTACATAAGAGCAAATATTTTTCTTTTTCTCATCATTCTCAACTCATTTCCTCTCCTCTTATCTCTCTTCATCTTCCTCCAACAACACCAAAACTCCAACTTGGCTCCAACTGATACCAAATACCTCTTTGGAGCTCGTCTTTGATAACAAGGCAAGAAATCACATATCTTACCTCATTTTCTAGCAAGAAATCACTCACCTCACTCTCTCTAGTCAAAAATCACGCATAACTCTTATATTATATAAAAATGTGATTTTAATTAAGAAACTCCTCCTGTAACTTTCTCCAAAAAGAAAAACAAAACTCTAGTCTCCCAATCTATAAATTATTTGTCCCTGTAAAGAGATCTAGCTGTTAGCTCAGCTGTTCTCGATATAATAGAAATAATTTTTGACCCACAGCTCTAAATGAGTCCATTCGTCTAATTGTATTAGAACTCAATTCTCTAAAACTTTCCCTTCTATCACTTCACCAATTTTGACTCTAACTTAATTAAAATCTAAGTAGAAATCGATTTATTGTATTGTTACTCTGTGTTATCACTTACACACCCCTACGATATTTCAAACATAATTTTTACTATGAGAGCCCAAATGGGTTCATTCATTTTGGGACTATATTAGAATTCACTTCTCTACAAATCCCCTTACTTTGTATTTCCCTATCTTATCTTTAGCCTGGTCAAAATTCTTGTAGAAATTGAAATGGACATAGCAAGCACTAAGTTACCCATTATACACCCTCTCAGTATTTTGGCCATAATTTTCTCCATACAACTCCAATCAATATCATTTTGGTATCAATCGAAAGAGAATTAAATTTCCTTCAAGTGGACCTTGCGCACGGAGCTTAGCTCCACCGGACACTTAACTCTGTTGGATACTTAACTCTGCCAACCACTTAACTTTGCTGGAAAGTTAGCTCCACCAGACCCTTAGCTTTGTCAAAAACTTAGCTCCATCAGACACTTAGCTCTACCAAATACTTAGTGCTACCAAATGTTTAACTCCATCAAACACAACTTAACTCTGCTGACACTAGGGGCGGTGATAGCTGAGGGTGTGTATAGTCTCACAAAAATGCTCCTAACTTCTAATCTACAAATCCGATTGAGCTAATCTTGGATTTGTTAGAAAGAGAATTTAATAACTGCAAATTATATAACTAGTTCCTTTATAATTCCTACTCTATTTTAGTTAATTATTAGCTTGAAGATGAAGTTGATGAACAATAGCAAGGGTCTTGTATCCTGTTAAATAAACCCATGATATCCTTTTATTCTGAATATCAATTTGGCTCATACTAGGTTTAGTTGAAGGAGAATTAAGTCCTCTATAACTCTTAGTTTTTAATTCTAATCACATAAAAATTTAAAAAGTATTTGAATTCTCAACAATTGTAAGATAGCTAAATAACAATGAAGTTGTCGACACCCATTGTTGTTCACTGTTGCCCCTTTCGAATTCCACCCAACGACATCCCTTATCTGTGAACTCCATCTCTATTATAATTGCATAATTTCATATTAATTTGGTTATTTCACTTGACTTGTATGATACGGTACTGTGATACTGACCCTGTATGATGCTTCCTATAATTTAATGTGACTTGATGAATAAATAAATTAATAAGACAATGGTAATTCAAGGAAATTGAATGATTGAATGGACTACATATAGTGAGAGTCAAGTTGAGCAACTGCATTGGCCCTGTGTTGTCAATGTTTACCATATGCACTAATTTGTAAACTAGTACTTAGTTGTACAGTGGGTTTAAATGAGACCGACACCTTGACTGTCATCCCGAGTATGCACAGGATAGTACTAGCACTTAGCAGTACAGTTGGTTCAAGAGAGATCAATGTCATGGTCATGATCCGGACATGTACAGAATAATATTTACACTTAGCGGTGCAACTAGTTCAAGGACCAGTGTCTCAGTCTTAGTACCGAATATGCACGGTATACTCTTAGAATATGCGTGATCCATCCAGTTCCAAAACTAATTCCATTAATAGTAAGTCATATTGTCTCATCGCAGTCTTCTAATAACATAACTATATGATAGGTTAGGGTTCACGGGTACGTTATTTTCTCCTTGCTTTTAATCAAAGAATTTTTTTCTATCATATTTCAACATTGCTTTAATTCATCACGTGCATGATTCTATTTCTTGTCGGGTTGATTCTTGGATTTTTCCTACACGCCAAGGTGTTGCAGGGCGTGCAATGGAGGACGAAGGTGAACTACCGGTCAAAAATACTTACTTCCTAGAGGTCGCAGACTACTAAAGTATACTAAAGTATTGTAGAGGCATCCTATAACCCCAAAATAAATAAATATCTACAATTTATTATTTATCTATATTTAAGTTACTCTATCTAATTCCAAATACATCCATATTTGTTCATATATATGATATGCATGATATTTGTAGTCATCAATGATACAATTAATTTTTATTTATCATGTGAACCTAAAAGTCAACAATAGTTATGACTAATTAAAACTACTTTGATGAGATTTAATTTTGGTTATGAATATTTGAAATCTTTCCTAATAAATCTGATCATCTCCAATAAATTCTGCATAATTATTTAGACCTGCCAAAAAAACGATTTAATTCATTAGATTATTTAAATTTTTTATGTATTGTTGGTATACTAAAAATTTAATTGCATATATCATTAATTCATATTTTACCCGCATAAAAGTCGAATAAAAAATTAATTACACTAGATTTCTAAGATTTGGTAAATTAAAAATAAAATTAAAATTAATCTTATCAATTAATGACCTAACTGACAAAAGTTTTATATAATGAGTCAACCCCTCCCAAAGTCATCATATAAAAGAGAGAAAGAGAGAAAGTGAGAGAAAGAAAGGGAGAGAGGCTTAGAAGAGAAAAAGAAGAGAGAGAAGAGAGAAGGAAGAAGAGAAAGAATGGAAGAAAGACCTAGAAATTATTCATCTTAAACTCAGGAAAAATTAAGTAAAGGCAATTACTAATCCAAAAAAAAATTTCTCGAATAATTTTTTTAATATTCATTAGACTTTGATTACAAATAGAAGTAATGCAATTCTATTCTCTTTTATTATCCTCTCTATATCATATTTGTGCATCTCGTTTATCTGCACTATAATACTTTGATGATGATCTATCATTTTTTCCAATAGAATTCTTTTGGTTTTTTTAATTACAAGATAATTAATGCTTTCGTGATATGATTTAAAATTTAAATCAACAATAGCCGATAAATCTAGGTATTATTTATGTGATTATAGGAATGACAAATTTTTTTTTTCTTTTCCAAATTTCTATTGATTTTCAGTGTCATGAACATAAATTGCATGATGGCTTCTTTATATTTGTCTACGATACCTAAACTATTATTTTATTAATTCATTTTTTTCTCAGATTTCTTTTAGATCATGACTTGGAAATCTCCTAGCATGAAATATATTTCTATATTTGTTAAGTTACAGTTATACTTTCATTCAACATTAACGGAAATTTTACATTCCCAGCATCAGAGACTTAAGGCACCGGACCAACCAATAGCCTTGCATAATATCTGATGAAGAAGAAGGTGGTCCATTAACTTATAATGGATCATAACCAATCAAATGAGATCCACACTGAGGGAGGGATCCTCATCTAGTAAACCTTGCAGTTAAGCCCGCGTAAAGGGATTAGGACGCGAACTATGCTTGTGTTAAGTAACTCAAGCGCAATGCTATGCTTGCATGGAGCACAAAGTTATGCTCACAACTAAATGTGAATCTAAGTTAGTGTGCAAGGTTAAATCAACACATGAATCTAATTCAGTGCGCGAGGCTAAACTAGCAGACAAGTCCAACCCGAGGTTACACTAGCCAATCGCAAGGCTATGTCAGCTTAAAATGTGAGGCTAAGCCCACGGTTATAGGGCTAAGCTTGCATTCTAAATGTGCAACAACAAATTGGGTTGTACCAAGTGCGCATCTCAAAAGTATTTAACAAGAAAATTAAACGAAGAACTTTCAAAAAGGGAGACTTTGTCTTGGTTGTCAAAAGACCAATGACCATGACCCACAAAACTGAGGGGAAATTTGAACCCTAATAAGAAGGACCATTTGTAGTAGAAACTGTTTACTCAAACAGAGCCTACCGTCTGATCAATCAAGATGGTGACAGAATGATGATACCTATCAATGGCAAGTTCCTAAAAAAGTACTACATATACCCACCTCAAAAAACGGAAGGAAAGGCTAATAAATTTATCGCCCAATGCTATCAAGGCAAAGGGAAGAGGGAGCGTTTGACATCTAAGTCCAAAAAAAATTCTTAACAACTCATCATGCTGAGGAGAATAGCATGGCTAACACAATGCAAATGGTGATTGGAAAAGACACTTCAAATTCGTTGATAGCTGGGGGTTTGCTAAAAATTCAATGACAAATATGTCGCAATATTATCCTATAAGGATACATAAAAACCCAATGCTTCGAAAGCAATGAAAAGAGGAAATCAAAATTCGTGTCAATCTATTATGATAAGAAAGAATGTGCAAACAACCCAGCACCCTCGAGGCAAGGGGCAAGAGAAAGCTAAAATTCTCGACCAATCTTATCATATTGGAGGTAGAAATAACCCAATGCTAAAGAAGCAAAGGGAAGGGAAGAGAGAACTGTTCGCCATAAACATTGCACATGACACTCTATTGAAGTTTTTTCAATAAAGGATTACAATTCAACGGTTTTCCATTTACAAAAGATGAGGAAAATGAATTTTCTCTTTGTTTAAAACTGGGTTCCTATGTAGCTGTGGAGGACAATCCTGCTCTCCGTTGACACTCCGCACAATCTCTCTAAGTTGGCTGGGAAAATAAAGGCTCTGGACTGTTGATCACAAGGGGTAATTCAAGAAGAAGATGATTGATCTCTCTGTCTCTTCGTCTCTGTCTCTGTGTTCTCTTTCGGTTCCCCGCCTTTTACAGGGGCTCTAGGGTAACGTCCCGCCTTATTTGCTTGACCGTTAGTTCCCACTACTCGAAAAGTACCGTCATATTTGTTAGGTGGTTGCTCCCACGATCGAAGTAATGTCGTTGCATTTATTTGGCAGTTAGCTCCACGATCTGAAGTGGCAATTCTCTTATTCGGGTCGGGTGACTTTGTATTAAACCCCTAATCGAAAGCTATGGGTAGTATCGCGAATCTCAGTTTTAGATCCGTGAATCTGTTCTGTTGTCGCTGGGTCACAAACCTCAATCTTTAAGTTCGCAGATCTGTTGAGTTGCGGATTTCTAACTCTAAATCCGCGGATCTGCTTTGTCTTCCAGAATTTTTTGCCAACAAAATCCCCTCCAAAGTTTTCAAAACTCTCATAATCCTTCGAGGAGTTTTGGAATACTTTGGATATAATATTCTATATTAGAATCTCCATCTGAGAGTACAATTCTGTATTAGAACTTTTCTTCAATTGAGTGTAACATGACTATGTCTCAATATCTCGAACTCTCATTTTGAAAGAAACGGGACTCTGCATTAGCGCCATGAATTTGCTATATTTGAAGGAAAATGCAATTTCATATCGTATTTTACTGCCCTTGAAGGAGAATGTGACTCTGTATTAGTGTCACAGTTTGCTGCATACGACTCTGTGTTAGGATCGTAAATTTTCACTTTGGAAGAAACACGACTCTGTATTAGGGTCACGAACTTTTACTTTGTAGAAGAAAACGACTCTGTGTTAGGGTCGCAAACTGTAATTTCTAAAGAATCGCGACTCTGTATTAGGGACGCGAGCTTTCGCTTTGGAGAAGACAACGACTCTGTGTTAGGGTCGCAAATTGAAATTTCTGAAGGATCGCGACTCTGTATTAGGGACACGAGCTTTCACTTTGGAGCAGGTAATGACTCTGTGTAAGGGTCATAAAATAAAATTTCTGAAGGATCGCAACTCTGAATTAGAGACGTGAACTTTTACTTTTTGGTTGCGGAAAGGCCGGAAGGCGATGGCTTTCTACGGCGTAAGAACTCAGACGTTCTATGAGCTGCATTAAATGAAAAAGTACCCACGAGATTTGGGCCAGATATCACGTCTGTCCAGAGATCTCAGCCGTCAAATCATCTGCTATATAATCTCAACTTTATAATAGAGGCTACTCCTATCTCAAGAAATTTAAAATCCGAGTTTTTCGTTAGAGTTCCTCAGACTTCTCATCTTCAACCTCCTATAACTTTCGATTCTCTGCGTGAAGGTTTTCCTCAATTTGCAAAAGATGCTGAAGAAAGCTTCTTCCTCCGATGCGGCTGCCAGTGGTCATCAAGATTCTTAAGCAACCTCTAGTTCAATAGTGGTTCGGTAGGAACCCTTGATTGGAGGTAATAAAAATAACTTTCGAAAGGCAGTCCCTCTCTCAGAGATTTTTTTTTTTTTTTATCTTGAATCTGTATGTCTCTTGTAGTCGATTATGCCTTGAATCATTGGCCTAAGGATCATTATTTCGAATACTCAGATGGCTATGATAGGCAGAAAGAATTCAGGTTTGGTCATGTCTTTTCACATTGTACAGCATCAGATAGCCAAGAGAGAGGGGGCAAAATTCTCCATCCTTCTCACTCAACATTACGAGAACTGATAACTAATGCACTTTTCGAAGGAGATGATCGGTCTCCGCTACGCAAACCCGCCTTTTTGTTTAAGGACCACGTTTCGGTGCCTGATAGTGGTTTGGAAGATGGATATTACAAGTGGCTTCGCCAAGTTGAAGGTTGCTACTTGTTTCTCTCCAATATGGAGAGGTCTTATCTATTCTTATTCTTTCAATCCCTTTCCGTACCCAGACGAATGGACTAGCACATAAATAGGCCGCAAGACTGCATCTTATTGAGGAGTTTCAATGCTCAAGGTACTTTTCCTCGTAGCACTAGAAAACACTTTCGTGGATTGCTTCCGGGACTGCTTAAACATGACCTCCCCAGAGGCGAGGTTCCCATAATCGCACAGACTTTCCTGCACCGATTCACCAATGCACAAGGGGAGTTTTCTGTTCAGGATTTTCATCCCCCCTGGATGGGTTCACTGTTCTTCAAAAGGAGAGTGGGCAGTCTTGACTGACTTCTTCCTGAAAACTTTCAGAGATCAGCTCCATTACGCAGGACTACATCATGCTATCAGGGTTGTTCAATATGGTATTCCCGCTAGTAGATTCTATTTTTTTTGCTCTACTAGAACTGTACAATCCTGATACTTGTACAATTTTTTTCCCTCGAGGCGAATTGGGTTTTTCCCTTCACGAAATGTATGAAATTTCGGGCTTACCCGTGGGAGACATCCCGTATGAAGAGTATGTCCCCACTGGGGAAGAACTCCATCTGCTGAAGATCCGAGACCCTTTGGCTTATGATACTTATTGGGAGTTACTCTGTCACTACCATATTTGCACCCCACATGTCCGGCACCCGCAGTTTGAAGCCGAAGAAATGGCTGCAATATCTTCTGCCCAATTTTTCTAAAGGTAATCCTAATTTTACCCGCCTTTCTCCAGTTTCTGAAAAGTAGGTTGAGAGAAGAATTGTAAGTTTCGGAATAGATGCTTATGTCGCCGAATCTGATGAGGACGTTTTCAAAGCTAGGACATCTTTTGAGAGCTTTCATTATCAGGCCTTTCAACCTTTATCTGATTCTGCCTTCTTGGTGGGTTATTTGATGGTATGGTTGAAAGGTGTGTTATTGCTTCGCAGGAAAACATACACGTTAGGGCTGTATACCCAGCCGTCCAACTAGCATTAGGTAGGCGACTCAGTCTATTGCCTGCGATGGCATGCAGCATCCAAGGCGGACTGAGGAGATTATCTGATAAATTCTGCAACGTAAAAAAGGAGCAGAGGAAGAAAGGGGATCCGGTCATTAAGACTCATAATCTGCGTGTAGAACTCCCTTATACTTATTTGATGGCTTGGTTGGTTCTACATTGCCCCACTTTGATGAATCCTGCTGACTCGCAGATTGACTTAAGTGCTCCCAAAGTATAGCACTACGAGAGGTCACAATGGAGAGGGGGCTATATGGCCATGATCCGCAAGACCCTCCGTCATTTCTCAACTTTTGAATTATTCAGATGTTTTCCGTACTTTCTAAATGCTGGGTACGGGGATAAATTCACGGATACTGTCGGCGCCGTAAATTCACTAATCTGTCCTCGGGATGCTTCTGGTGGTTGATAAACATCCGTCCAGGATATCTAGTTCTTCATTTGGGGAACCATTGCTATATAGAACCTTACTACCCGAGCTGTTTTGCTCGACAGTTCGGGTTTGATCAGCTTTATGTTGGTAATCCCAATAGGGAGATAAGTTTTGTTGGGAATGCTCTTGAAGGAGCTTGAGCTTGGTTTCACTTTGTCGCAGGTGGAACTCAGGCTAGATTTAATCTTCCGCTCAAGACTTCAAATTCGAGTATGAGCTTTTATTTCTGTAAGTGGTTCACGGATACTAGTTCCGCTCCTCAGAATTGCAGCATAAATCATACCAGTCTGCAGGAGATCAGAGCTTGGTATGCCCAGAAAAAGAAAGCTGGCAGTACGAAAGTGGTAGGGATGGAAGATTTCAGGAGAGACAGCGCATCCAATGAATCGGAACCAGTAACTCAACAGAGGGAAGAGGTCGATAATGCTTTAGCTCAAACCGCCTCTCTTGGTACTTCTCTCCCGACATCGAAGAAGACTTCTCCTCAGCCGTAGTCTCCTCCCAAAATCTTCACATAAGAGGAAGAGACTAAGGCGCCTCAGTAACTTGCCTACCATTCCGCAAGGGATTGATTCGCAGCGCACCCCATCTGGAGCTGGCACTGCAACACATAGTCTGGTTTCTGAGTCCCTCGCTGAGGAACCTGAGGAAGATGAGGATGACTCATCTTTAACTCTCCGCTCCCTTAAGAGGCGTCGGAGTCAAGGACATGTTCTCTGCAGTGATCCTACTCCTGTCACTCAAGAAGGTTCTACCCCCTACTTGATAGGCCACTGTTGAAGTCAGTGCTTCTCCGGCCATACAAGAGGACCCTTCAGCTCCTACTGTTCAAGTTATTGCAGATGATGAAGTAAAAATTATTGGGGAGACTCGCGCATCAGATCCCCCAAAAGTAGCACTTCCTTAAGGAAGTCAGGATGATTGGAGAGATGACTATAATGTCAACAGCGATGATTTTCGATCTTCAACCTCTCCATCAAACCATGGTAAGTATGTCTATTTGAGTGAAGAGGCTCGAACTAATATATATGGGCCTGAAGCATTTGGTCCTGAGGTGTACGGACTTGGAGAATCCAGTGTCCAACCTTTAGGTCGCATCTTCTTCCTTTGTCAATTATGTTATTATCAAATGATGCTGTAACATTTGACTGTTAACTTTCTCCTTTTGCTAGCTCCAGTTTCAACTTTAGATTTAGAGTGCATGGGCGTGAAGGTAACTTCACTAGATGACACCATCGCGGGAATTGACACTGATGAGGCAACCGAAGTTACCACTTTTGTTGTTGATACTGTGGAAGCAATGATTCCCGAGACTACTATGTCTACGGTTTTGGCCGCAGCTGCTCCGACCGATGTTTTGGCTCAGGATGCCGCAGTTGTTAGCTCTGCTGAAGTCTCCAGAAGTCCCATTCCTCTTGATACTAGCCTGGCTATCCCTATACAATAGAGTACGGATCAATCCGCGTCTGTCTCAACCAGTATTACTCCCTCTCATGCGGAGATTGATATGCTTGAGATTGATTTATTGAAGGATACGGTGGAGACCTTCCTTCACTTCCTTGACCGCTGTATTGATAAAATACTGAAGGGGGCTTCTTTTGCTTCACTCGCCAATGTTCTCAACATTTACTTAACTGGTATTGTCAGCATTAGTGGAGAGGATAAAGCTGCTCCGTTTAGGCTTATGATAACTCAACTTCAAAAGCATGCTGAATCCCTATCAAAGACCAGAAGTACTGATAAATCTGAGATAGTAGAAATCATTTTTCAAAAGCTGAAAGAGGAATAATTTAGGTTCCAGAAGGAGACTCAGCAGAAGGCAAATGCTTGTAAAGCCTCCTTTAAAAAGGGCCAATCAGACCGTGAGTCTCTAGTTCTTCAAGTAGAGGCCACTCTTCAATTATCAAGGACCATGACCAGGCTATCGTTAGGACTCAAGAGACTATCGCCAAAGCTCAAGCTTTCTTGGCCAAAATCACCAAGGAGTGTGATGAGTCAATGAGAAATCTCGCCAACTTTTCGCGCCAGTGGGATAATACAACCAGAGATCTCCAGGCGATACAGGCTGAATTGGATATGCTAGAAGCTGCTGCAGCACAAAATATTATTGCTAGTGACGAAGAATTACGTCATCAAGCTACTGTCCAAGCTTATAAGACCCTCCAACAAGACACTGATGATGCGGAGGAGAAAATAAAAGCCCTCTTGAATCATTGAACTATAAAAACTTGTATATATTTTAATTTTCTGCTATTTTTTTATTAATAGTTTCCCTGTCATTTAGAGAACCTGATTTTCGCTTTCTAAAGCATGGCTTTGCAGTTGTTCTTCAAAGATTTGTAATGAACTCGCCATCTTTCATCTGAATTTTTGCGAACCACATAAAGTTCTGGTATCTGTGTATCTATCACGTAACTCTCATAAGTCACGTGAAGTCTGAGAGTTTGCATCTAGAGGTTCGCGAATTAACACAATCCATACTTAATTCGCAACCCTAATTCCGAAATTTTGGCTCGCAATGTTTCATTCTGGAAGTTTGCGGAATAAACTGTAGACTCTTTCAGAATTTGTAGAGACTTCTGCGAGCCATGGGATGAAGTCGTCGGGTGTGGAATCCCAAGCGTTACACGTCTTTATTAATGACGAGATCTCCGAGCTGCGATATCCAAACGTCCCATGCAACAGTAATAAATTATATTGAGATCTGAACTAAAATTTTGACCAAAGATTTCAGTTTTATCTTTTCTAAACTGAAGATCATGGTTACCAGCCTGTATATATAAGGCACATGATCTCTTCAATGGAAGATCATTCAGCCGTGAGAAAATTTCTTTTCGACTTTCTTCCCTTCCTTTCTTTTGTATCCGATCTATTAGTTCAACCATTTTTTCTTCAGCATCCGAAGTGATGGATAGGAATTGGCATGTTACAAGACCTCCAGACTGCATCAATTCAGTGGGGTGTTCCACCGAAAGGTCCTTCTGACCGTAGTAATTTTTCTTAATTAAGGTAAACTCCTTCTTCTGATTAATATCCTCATCTTCCTTCTTGTTCTTCCTTTTTAACATGGTTTTGACTTGGTTGCAGGAGATAACCGTAGTTATTCTCCTTAACGATGACCCAGACCCGATGGGCTCATAATTGCTACCAATACCTCGAGGGACTTGGAAGGTCTCATGAATTTTTCATGAGAGAAAAATTTCGGGTCTGTGGCAGTGTTTTTCTTCTTTCCTAGTACTCCACAAGGTTGGGGTACTAATGACCAGGACTTTGAACTTGTGCAACCCCTCATATTGTACGTCTGGGGTGTGCACTTGGTATGTCAGTTTTGAACTAATCAAGTCACTGACATCATTACTGGGGGAACCAACCAGGAGGTCCCTGATTGTGGTCGGAAATAAGAAACAAGATTATACTCTTGAACCGTCCTTTAAGAGGAGGCTACAAGAGCAAATTGAAAGTGGGAGTTTCAGGAGCAAATTTTTTGATCCGAGCCATACTGAAAGAGAAGGCTACAGAAACAAGTTTGTCATTCTAGAAGAAAATTTTGCAGGGACAAGCTTTTTGTTCCGAGCCATGCTAAAGAGACGGCTACAGAAGCAAGTTTTTCACTCCAGAAGAGTCTATAAGAGCAGACTGCTGCTTTTAAACCACCCTTGGGAGAGGAGGCTACAGAAACAAACTTTTTTCTTTTTTTCAGTAATTTGTATTCACTCTTATTGACTGTGTAATACCAGAGAATTCTCTGTAATCTTGATCTGATAATGAATAAAAAAACTCTTTCTTTTTACATAATTAAGAACATCTGATGGATGATTCTTATGTTGATTACCATAGGTAACTGTTAACTTAATAATCTTGAAATCAATCAAAATTTTCCAAGTGCCCAAAATTACTGCGAATGAAAGAACTTCTTGTTGACAATTTTGATTTGCCAGGGGTATTTTTAATTTGGCAAGAAGGAAAAATGTGATTTGCCAGAGGTATTTTTAACTTGGCGAGTTTGGAAAAATGTGATTTGCCAAAGGTATTTTTTAACTTGGCGAGTTTGAAAGAAGGAAAAATGTGATTCGCCAGAGGTAATTTTAACTTGGCAAGTTTGGAAGAAGGAAAAATGTGATTCGCCAGAGGTATTTTTAACTTGGCGAGTTTGGAAGAAGGAAAAATGTGATTCGCCAGAGGTATAGAAGAGGGAAAAATGTGATTGGCCAGAGGTATTTTTAACTTGGCGAGTTTGGAAAAGGGACAATTTGTGATTCGCTAGCTAAAGATTTTTAGTCCGGAATCGAGAATCTTCATTGATTACAGAGAAGTTTTTTATTCATAATTTGCATCAAACTACCCAGATCGCATTACAACTGGTGTTCTACAATTTCACTAAGAATAATACTTCTTCAGAAATTTACCGTTAATCGGCATCATAATCTTATCACCATTCGGTTTCGTCAACCGATATGCGCCATTGGAATAGACAATATCAATGATAAAAGGTCCCTTCCATTTCGGCTGGAACTTTTTCCTAGGATTTTTGTTAGTTATGATAGGTCTTCTGACTGACAGGACCAGATCACCTTTCTTGAAAGTTCTTCGTTTAGCCTTTCTGTTAAAGGTTCTAGAGATCCGCGCCTGGTATAATTCAATACTTTGTTGAGCTTCATCCAAGTCTTCTAATTCTTAAAGCCTTTGGATGCCTTTCATTTTCTGTCATCCTAGTTGTTAACGTGACTCGCAATATGAAATTTGGATTTCCAATGGCAAGACTGTTTCTGACCCGTATACTAAGGAGCAGGGTGTGGCATTGGTGGGGGTTCGGACTGTAGTGCGATATGCCTACAGACATTCTCCTAACTTCTCATCCCAGTCCCTCTGATTGGATGTTACAAACTTTTTGAGAAGTTTTACAATGGTTTTATTAAAAGCTTCTACTAGACCATTGGCTGCAAGGTAATACGGTGATGAAACTACATCTTCGATCCTGTACTTGTTGCAGAATCTGAAATACACTGGGCTCACAAACTGGGGTCTGTTGTCATAAATTATTCTTCTGGGCACTCCGAAGCGATAAAGCATATGGTGCTTGATGAATTTGATAACATCTAATGACTTTATTTTGGTTAAAGAAATAGCCTCAGTCCATTTCGAAAAGTAATCCGTTATAGCTAAAATGAACCGGTATCCCCTTGTTGATGGTGGAGAAATTGTCCCTACAATGTTCATACCCCATTGCTCAAATGGCCATGATGTAGGCGTTAAGTGGAGATACTCCGGAGCTTGATGTATAAAATCCGCATGTAGTTGGCAAGCCCTACACTTCTTGGCGTAGTTAACCGCTTCTGTCATCATCTTAGGCCAGTAATAACCCATCCTTCTGATTCCGTCCCAGAGTTTTGGTCCTGGTTGGTGCACTCCGCAGATGCCAGCATGAGCTTCTTCAAGTACTTTTTGAGCTTCACGGTAGGAGAGACAGCGGAGTAAAATTCCATCATAAGATTTTCTGTACAACGTCTGGAGCTCCGCGTTGTAGTAGAACCGGATAGCCCTTCTTTGAATTGCCCTTGCTTCTTTTTTATCTTCATGTAATATATCATAAATGACATACTCTATATAAGGAAAACGTCAATCCCTTGGTTCTAGGCTTGATTCAAAAACATCAGTTTCGTCTTCCTGTGGTTTCTGCATTTCCTCTTTGAGTTCGTCTTTTTGACAAAATAATTCTTTGCTCTCTACTGTAATTTGCTTTCTAGTATGCTTGGGCAAAGCTAACGTGGCAGCTAGGGAAGCTAGTGAATCTGCATAACTATTTCGGTGATGCTTTACATGGCTGATATAGAAACCTTCAAAACCATTGGCGATTTTGATCAGTGGACGATAATATGGTAGGAGGTCTTTATGTTTGACCTCGTACTCTCCTTTTACTTGATTTACAATGAGTTGAGAGTCCCCATATGCCTCCAAATATTTGACCCTCAGTTGCTTAGCTATTTTTAAGCCGATTAGGAGGGCATTATACTCTACGACATTGTTGGACCACGGACTTGTTAATGAGTAAGCTCGGGGAATGATGTGATTGTGAGGGGAGATGAAAACAGCACCCAACCCCGCTGTCATATTTCCTTCGGATCCCATTCGGGAGGCACCATCAAAGAAAAGTTGCCATACACCTTCCAAGACTGTATTTGCCACGGGAAGCTTTCGTGAGTCATCTTTTTCTATAATCGGGTTCCATTCTTCTAACTCCCCGGGAATTTGCTCGTATAACTTCGAGAATGCCGGGATTGGATGTTCGGCTAGGAAGTCAGCTACGGCCTATCCTTTAACAGACTTCTGCGGAACAAAGTGCATATCATACTGTGGTAGCAAAATAGCCCACTTGGATAATGTTGAATTTAATGATCTGGGTTTAGTCATTAGTATTCTCAGGGGATTAACTCTCGATACAACGGGGAGGTTTGTCCAACTAAGTAGTGCTGCATTTTCTATATTGCGAACACTAAAGCTAGAGATTCCTTTTCCACTGGATTATACCGGTATTCTACCCCGATCATCATTCTACTGAGGTAATAAATAGCTTGTTCATGACCTGACTCATTCTTCTGTGTTAACAATACTCCCAAAGAATGGTCCATCGCCCTTACATATAGCAAGAAACGTATTCTCGAGACTGGGGATACAAGCACTGGTGGCTACATGAGATATTGTTTGATTTTTTCACATCATCCCAAACAAATGACACTCCTTTTCTCATTAATCTGGTGAAAGATTGACATTAACCAGACAAAACATGCGGATGTACGCCAACCTACCTTGCAATCCCCTCAACTCTTTGAGGTTACGGGGAGGTGGCATGTCTTAGATAGCCTTAACCTTATCTGGATCAAGATATATTCCTTTTGATGTTACAACGAAGCCGAGGAACTTTTCGCTGGAAACCCCCAAGAAAGACTTGCTTGGATTGATCTTGAGCTGATGTTTCCTCATAAGATCGACACCATCTTCAAATCCTTCAAGTGGTCATCCTTGTTTCTGTTTTTAATTGCTAGGTCATCTACGTAACATTCCACTATTTTCCAGAGATGCTCTTGAAATATTACGTTCATGGCACGTTAATATGTAGCACATGCGTTCTTCAAGCCGAAAGGCATGACTGTGTAGCAATACACCCCGAGCGGTGTTCTGAAGGATGAATGCTTTTCATCATCAGGATACATCTTTATTTAATTATATCCCAAGAACCCATCCATAAATGTCATACGCTCATACTCGCAAGTATTATCTATCATAACATCTGTGATGGGCAGTGGAAATTCGTCCTTAGGGCAGGCCTCATTCAGATCCCTAAAGTTTATGCATATTCGGATCTTTCCATTTTTCTTGGTTACGGGAACTATATTCGCGACCCAATCAGGGTGCTTTTCCTCGCGAATAAAACCTGACTCAATCAACTTCTTGATTTCAGCTTCAATAGCTTCTATGATCTCTGGACGGAATCTTCGTTACTGTTGTTTTACTGGCTTAGCATCTGGCCGGATATTCAATTTGTGAACCGCTACACCTGGGTCTAATCCTGGCATCTCCTCATAATTCCAGGCAAAAATATCGATGTATTCGCGAATGAGGGATATTAAATCCTCCCTTTCCTTCGAGGATAGGTTCTCACCTATGAATATTGGTTTAGGATTCCTTTCATCTCCCATATTTATTTGAATCACTTTATCCTCGGTAGGAGGCTCGCTTTGTTCAAACTGGATTTCCCACTTCACATTAAGGTGCTTGGCCCAGGGATCATCTTTTATTGGTGAGGCTTCCTCTAAATCTTCACCTTCTTGGATCGTGGAAGCCATGTTCGCGGATACTTCGTGGAAAATCATGCATATACTGACATCTGAGTCCCAGCAGGATGATTCTGACGAATGCTCGCACTGTCTTTCTTTGGTTCCTCTACTTGAAGAATCTTCGGGAGTGGTGGCGTATCCTAACCCCCTGCCGGTTTTTTAGTAATAATCTGGTATTTTCCCTTCTAGGATGAAGGGTTGAAGGATTGTCCTTCTACCTTTTTCGAAATTCAATCCCCTGCCTTCGGCCAGATTATATCCCATTTTCTTTATTAATCTATAAGAGTTTTGACCATAATGGAAGAACTCGGGACTTCTCTATTCTTCCTCAGGATTTAAGCATTTCTTTTTGTTCCGGTGACTCGCCCTTTCAAATATTATGGATTTTTGGGTTTCGTCCTTGGGAGGAACCTCAAAAATGACCTTGTTAGCACTGTCAACATCATTACTTAATTCGTAAAAGGATAATCGGATAGGTGCTTGGAAGAAAGTCAGAGAATATATCTCATTCACACAGTCGCTGAATGCATCTATGCTAGTGCTTGAGGGCTCAGAATCAACACCAGAAAAATAAGCAAACTCTAAATTCTCATTTATCATTCATTCACCATCAGAGTGAGCGGTGTTATTTATATCAAGGCCTTTAAGGCTTTAAACAATGGGCTCACCGTCCCAAGTTACATCTTCGGATTTCGAATATTCAGATACTGATTCTATACCAGCCTCTTCGCCACTATCAGAGTCGTTTGGAATAGGCTGATCTGAAATACTGAACGTATCTTGATACAGCATCGCGTCAGTACAGTAGTTTTCAACTCCTTTAAAGGGCTGCTTCTCTGCGATCAACGTTCTTACGTTTCCATTTTTGTCCACATACTTCATGCATTGGTGTAACGTGGAGGGCACAATGAGATTGCTATGGATCCAAGGCCTTCCCAATAGCAGATTGTATGATGTGTCCGCGTCTATCACGTAGCACGTGGCTTCCGTCTTTAAGTCGTTGATCTGACACTTAAGCTTTATTTTTCCCAATGGTCTGCTACCGTTAGCATTGAGTACGAAAATGGTAGTAATAGTCGCTGCCAATCTATTCATTGGGACCCCAAGGTATCGTAGCATCCTCCTTGGTATGATACTTAAGGCTGAGCCGGGATCAACTTGAATACGATCAATCTCTGTAGAGCCTATGTACCCCTTATAATACAAGGGACGGTGATGCTTATTGCTTCTGACTTGCATATCTTTCGGGGAGAAAGTGATGCAAGGGACGTTCTTACTAAAGACCTGGTGTCTCGTCACGCAAGGGGATTCCTCCTCCTCAATTATTTCTGGTATCTGTGCCAGCAATACCTCCGAATCTTGCAGAGCTTCTCTTAAAACTTCTCTAGTAGGTTTAGAGAGCTTCAGAAGTTCGTAGAAGGTTATCCTTGTAGGAATATAGGCCAGCTGCATCAGGATGTCGAACTAAAATGACTTCAGTAAATCCTCAACAGGCTCTTTTCCTTTCTTCCTTAGCATCTTATCGAACTTGAGTTCTTTTTGTTTGGCTATCTCTGGAGGCAGTCGGGAATCCATTGCCTGGCTGTAGTTCTTCAAGTAATCTTTTCCTGAACGGGTCCCTGCAGGAGGTGGATCCGCATGAGCCACCAAAGAGTTTCTGATTTCTTCTTCCGAATTGGTTAGAACAAGAATGACTCTGTCGTCTTCGGGAATCATGGAGACGACATTGGAGGTGAAGGTCCTCCCTCTTTGCTTCCTTTCAGATGAACTGGAAGTCCATTGTTCATCACTTAGGAGATCTGAATGCACCCACAGTATCTCCCCCCTATCAGTTTCAAAGGGGAATAGTCCTTTCTTCTGCTGTTGGTGCGGATCAATATTTACGACTTGCATCGTGCCTCTAGGAATGGGTTGCACTCCAACTTGAACTGTTGACTCTATCCAGTCGGGCGCTTTGTCGAATCTGATAGTCACCATATTTGCGGTCACCTTCTTCTAGTGCTCTTGAAGCTTAATGACGTTAGCATCCACTAAGACTTGAATCTTAGCCTTAAGGATGTAACAATTTTGGGTACGATGGTTAATGATCCTATGGTAGACACAGTAATTAGGATCATTAACTTTTCCTGCTTCTTCTGGGCGTTTAGACTCTGGCAGTTTTAGCATCTTCTTATTCATGAGGAGGTTGAAGATAGTTTTCGTATGCTCATCCTTGAAGGAGTATTGCTTTTGCGGCATATGTGTCTGAGGAGGGAGCTTTTGAAAAGGTTTTACGAGTTGCGGGGCATCCGTTACCATTGTCTCCTTCCCCTTATATCTCCGAGATCGGGGCTTATGGTTGTTATCGCCACTTCGCTTCTGTTTTTCCTCGCCTCCTTCTTCGAGCCTTTGTGCGATCTCCTCAGCCTCCTCAGCTTGTAGGGCAAGGTCCTTCCAAGTCGAGGATTTCACTGCTCCCATCCTGATCAGAACTATAGTCGATAAATTGTATCGACAAGTTTCTACCAAGGTCTTTTCTGGCATTCCATGTGGGCATCTGAGAGAATCATTCTGGAATCTTTTGATGAAGTCCCGAGCTGACTCTCCTTTTCTTTGTTTAGTAGCTAGAAGCGCCAGCATTGACACTCCATATCATCTTCATAGAATCTGGTTAGAAAAGTTTTCTCTATGTCGCTCCATGAATTGATGGTTCCTGGTTCTAGTCTCCGGAACCATTCAAAAGCTAGTCCCGTTAAGGTACTAACGAATACCCATGTAATAATGGGGTCATTTATACTCGATCTACGATTTAAAATAGTAGAGGTGCTGGTTGGCGATCCTTTACCATCAAAAGATTTGAGTTTCAATGGTTTATAACTTTTCGGGAACGGCACACTTTCCCATTCCATGGGATCTGGCCTTACCACGCCTAGCTCTTGTAAATCGCTCTTATGCATCCAAACAGCATTTGTGTTTCCTTCCTGATACACGGAACGGTCACCGTCATCCTCATGATGTTCTGATTCTTTTTCATTATTGTGAAGACCTTCTTCTTCTGTTTCCTTTCCCTTGTCAGTCTTTGAGTGGGAAGACGTATCCTTCAATCTAGTCTTCTCCAATTCCATCAGAACATGTAGCATATCTTTAAGCTCGCTGATAGCATTCTGCTATTGTTGGATATGCTTATCTTGTTCATCCATTCTCTGCATGAACTCCTCTGCGATGTTGTTTTGAGTCATATATGCGGAGGCGGAGTCCTCTAGGAGTGAATCGAATGTTTGCGACTCAGTCAGATTTGATCATGTCTTCTTCATCGGAAGAGATTCCCGCCATTTGCCTATAATTCATGGGGGCTACCGTCCCACTTTTGAGTCGAGTGTTTTGAAAAATTCCTCGCTCTTCATTGAGTAAATCTATTGAACCCGAGAGAGCTCTGGATCAGAAATATCTCCTTCGGAGAATTTTTTCGCCTTCTTTTTCTTCTTTTTCTCCTCGATGCTTATCATATTGGATGATACTTTGGGGTATTCGGGCTCAGAAAACTCAAGCCCATTTCGTCGCCTCCTCTTCGCCAGTTGGGGTGAAGATGTTGATGGAGCCGATAATCGATGGAACACCGAGGGTCAAGTATGGGCTGAACAATGACAGTGAGACAGTACTGCATTGATCAATCATTCACAGTGATAGTGAGATGCATGGGATTCTTCCTTTTTTCCGTTTAGAAGTTCCCTAAGACCTCTTGCATTGGGATTCTTTGAGACGGATAGCTTCGGGAGTGGCACAGTCTTATCCTTAAAGATAGGCGTGCGTCTTCCATGAATTTGAGATTCGCAGGTTCCGCAAGCTTCTTCACTCACGTGATCATACTTCCTCCCTGGAACATGAGGGACGCGGATGTATACTCTGCATTCGTAATCATAGATAACTTTGGTGGACTTACCCAGCTTCCCGTAGAAAACGCGAGTAAATTTCTTCGCGTCTCAATCATCCTTGCCTTTCGGCCTCCATACTGATACAGCAGGTCTTTGCAGTGATGAGTTGACAGTTTCCTTTCGCTGCGTGGTCCTGCTGAAGGCACATGCTTTACTTAATTTTAGGTTCCTTTTCGTTGCACGAGTGAGAGGAATCACTTTCTCCGCATCATAGCCTTGCGGAGTAGGCAGTGATTGCTTCCCCTTGTTGAAGTGGGACCTTGGTCTACTTTGTTTGCAAGATCAGGAGTCTCAATCGAAACTAGTTTAGAGCCTAATGTTGGTGAAGAAGAGGGTTTCAGACCAGTTTGGTCTATCAACTTCTCCATCTGAATTATTGTCATTAGAGCCTCCTTGGAGATTGACCCCTTGGAGACTTTACGATATCCCCGTAGGGAAGTAGGGCTCTTAGAGCCTGAAGAAAGAAATTCTTCATACATTTTCTGGACAACCTGAACGTGAGCGAATTGACCATACTGCCAACTGGAATGTTTTCGGATTGAGCTACCACCAGATCACCAGAGGTGATGGCAGTCCCCAGCGGAGTCGCCAATCTTCTGTTCGCTATAAAAATTGCAAATGACACTCCATTGAAGTTTTTTCAATAAAGGATTACAATCCAATAGTTTACCGTTTACAGAAAATGAGAAAAATAGATTTCCTCTTTGTTTAAAGCTGGGTTCCTATGTAGCTATGGAGGACGATCCTACTCTATGTTGACACTCCGCACAATCTCTCTCAGTTAGCTGGGAAAAGAAAGGCTCTGGACTCTTGATCGCAAGGGGTAATTCAAGAAGAAGATGATTGATCCCTCTGTCTCTTCGTCTCTGTCTCCGTGCTCTCTTTCGCTTCCCCGCCTTTTATAGGGGTTCTAGGGTAACATCCCGCCTTATTTGCTCGACCATTAGTTCCCACTACTCGAGAAGTACCGTTATATTTGTTAGGTGGTTGCCCCCATGATCGAAGTAATGTTGCTGCATTCGTTTGGCAGTTAGCTTCACGATCTGAGGTGGCAATTCTCTTGTTCGGGTCGGTGACTTTGTATTAAATCCCTACCCAAAAGTTATGGGTAGTATCACGAATCTTAGTTTTAGATTCACAAACCTGTTCCGTTGTCGCTGGGTCGTGAACCTCAGTCTTTAAGTTCGCATATCTGCTGAGTTGCAGATTTTCAACTCTAAATCTGCGGATCTAGTTTGTCTTTCAGAATTTTTCGCCGATAAGAACGTTTAGCATTTAAGCCCAAATAAAATTCTCAACAACTCATCTTACTGAGGGAAATAAAATAGCTAGCCCAATGCAAACGGCTATTGATAAAGACATGTCAAATCTGTTAATAGCTTGGGGTTTGCTAAAAATCCCGTGAACCTGTCATATTAAGTTCTTATCTATAACACCAAGATTAAAACCATCTCATCTAACCAAACCTATCATGTTAAGATCTTATCTCTGACAATGAGACTCGAACCATCTCATCTTACAATAAAATCTATCATGTTAAGCTCTTATCTTTGACAGTAAGATTCAAACTATCTCACCTCAATACAAATAAATCTATAATGTTAAGATCTTATATCTGACAGTGAGATTTGAACCGTCACATAAATAATATACGCTCTGATCCTAACACAATCACCGATTTTATCTGTCAGCCAGGCAAGTCACAGGCTTTGTCTGTCAGCTAAGCGAGTCACCGACTCTGTTTATCAGCCAGACGAGCCACTCTATAATATTAAACCAAATAATCTCGGTATATTTAACAGCACACCTCTGCCAAAATCCCATGAGTATGTTTAATAGTACATCTCTTCCCATGGTTCTTCGACCCTAATCTGATAATCTCGATATGTTTAATTGCACACCTTTGTCAAAATCCCATGGGTACATTTAACAGTACACCTCTGCCTATAGTTCTGTTATCTTAATTCCATCACTCTAACTCTGTCTGTCAGCCAGGCGAGTCATCCCTCAATACGAAAACAATCACTTACTCTGTCTGTCATCCAGGTGAGTCGTCGGCTCAGTTTGGCAATCCAAACAAATCACATCGCAATCAAAACACTCAACTTGTTAAGGTATCTCCACCCCCTTAACAAGTTCCATCTTCCTTAATCTATCTATTAATCATCCATTCTTCCCAATTTTGCTCACTCATCACCACAAATATGTTATACAAAAGACCAAAATGAAACAATAATTTAAATGAAACTAAAAATATTTTACTCATTGTTTACAAGACAAAATAAAGAACTCTTCTTAAAGAGGTCCCTTGCTCAAATAGACGGACTGTATTAAGGGCGCAAAACTCGAGATGAAGTTCGCCGTCCAAATATGCAAAGCTATTGCATGATGAACACAAATACGAGGCTAGCAAAGCCTTGCGTCCAAGAAGCTTAAATAAATCGAAAGCTGAAAAAAATCTAAAGTATTTCAAAATTTTTCTAAACAAATGAAGAAGTAAAATTTTGAAAACTTTGGAGGGGGTCTTTTAGAGCATTAAAAAAAATTCCTCGCGGGCGCGAGGCTAGCAGCCCAACTTCACTTGCGAGGCTGGCAGCCCAGCCTCGCGGCAGCAAGGCAGGCAGACCCGCCTCTTGCAGCGAGGCCGGTCGCCCATCTCGCATGGAAAGCCTAGCCTCTGTCTCGCACGGCGAGCCCAGCCTCTGTCTCACGTGGTGAGGCCAGCCTCCATCTCGCGCGCAATTAAAGTGGGCCCCGCCTTGGGCTATTTTGCTTCTTCTACAAATTCTAATCTAAGTCTAATTAATTTTTGGTGCAGAATCAAGACCAGATATAATGAATCTTAGAATAAATCTTATCAAAACGAAATTCTAATATCTTATCAAGATTACAACAAGATTCTATTTCTATCTATATGGAAACTCGCTCAACAACTTGGGACCTATAAATACCCTTTCAGAGGGACTCAAAAAGACCTTTGGCCAGTTCTCTTCCATGCAAGAGTCTAAGCTTCTTCCATGATCAGAAGAGAAGAACGAGCTCAAAAAATCTCCACCATCGCCAATCATCGACGTCGGATCGTCAACGAGGATGGATCAATCCTCATAGCTGCCTCGATCCTACAATCTTCTGATAAAATAGAGCAACGTATTATATAAGTCCTGTTGCCTATTTTTCTTTTCTTAAATCTTTTCATTGTAATCGTAATCAAGAGAAATTTATGTAATCTTCAATTTTTCTTAATGGCAATGGAAAGATCCATTGTTTTCTCCGACACAAGGTTGAGTCTAAAGAGCTATGAAATCGACTAGGAAAATGAATTTTCCAATCTTAATTAAAACATTTTCAATCCCTCCCATAAGTTTCTTTATAGACCTATCAGTTAGTTGTAACATAATCTTAATAGGTCGAAACTCGCCTAATCCTAATTGTTGGTAAACTGAATAAGTTAGCAAGTTGACACTTGCTCCTAAATCCAAAAGACATTTTAATTATTGTACTTCCTATAGTGCAGGAGATAGTAGCACTTTTCGAGTCTTTGTACTTCATAGATACTGACTGAGAAAGTATACTAGAAATGTTAGCAGTTAGAAGACTTTTTTGAAACATTTGTTGTCCTCGTTTACGTGCATCAATCCTATAAGAATGTTGCATAAGCAGGTACTTGCTGGATTGCATTGAGAAGAGAAATATTAACCTTTACTTCTTAAATAATTCAAGGATGTACTTAATCTGAGGAAAATTTTTCTTTAAACGATTTGGATAGAGAGCCTTAGGCTTATGAATATGGTCAATAGGAGGATCATATGCTGAGGAGCCAGCCTCCTATCATGCTAGTAGATGATGTGGGTGATGATCGTGATGATGATGGTGGAATGTGAGATAATGATGGAATCATGAAATCATGGAATGTAGCTTGTGGTGCGATAAGAGTAGAATCAAGTGGTATGGTTACATGGTTGTCAACCTATTTACTAAATCAAAGCATGTGAATGGCATTGACTTGGCTAACATGCGACTGGATGAAATTAGAGGAACTAATATTAGGGTTCGTTAAGAGTTAACTTGGAAAACTACCCTTGCCATGTTCACTCATTTGACTCATTAGTTGTCCAACTTGTCGCTCTAAATTTTTAATTGATTGAGAGTTTATGAGCAAGTATTGATCGGTTCTTTGGATGAAATGAGTTGATACTTTTATAAGATTTTGCATGTGCATGTCAAGGTTTTCATGATCATTATTAGACCCTTGTTATGAATAATATTGATTAGGTGCATGTAGTCTAATCTGGTTGTTCGCATGGTTCATAGTATTTAGGTATTGATAAATACCCACATTTGGTCTTGAAAACTGACAAGTGGCTAGAAGTTGCATATTGAAGTTGGCGGGGTTCCCTAATATTGCCCCTGACTCTCTAAAAGATTAGGGTGGTTTCACCAACCTAGATTGTATGTTGGAGTGTATGGACTGTTCATGGGTCATGAGTATAACGTGCTAGCCTGCCTAGGTATCGGACTCATAGGATTCACTAAAAGTGGATACTCCTCCATTACGTGATTTAGAGTTCCGTAATTGAAGCATGTAAGAATTTGTAATTGATTCATTTGACCTATCTACAGAGTACTAGGAGTTTTCAACGTCTCGATTCTCCTCATTTTAGTGCCTTGAGTCCCTAATGAAATGGGAACTTTGTAGTCCTTCAACAATGAAGCATAACTGATGCTCGTTGGCAAGCTTGAAAGAGGCAAAGAGTTAATCCAGGGATTGGCAACAAGTTTGGCTCGTATTTGGCTTTCTTATTACCTTTACATTCTAGAATGCATAGTATTTTACAATTTATTATATTTTCAGTTCTTTTTTTTATTATTTGCTTTTTATTATCTCACTCTTATGAAATTTTATGATGCTACGGTGGAGCAACATCAATCCTCCGCCATTATGACTATCATCACCCACCCACCTCATTGGACCTATTGGCAGACAACTCATTACCATTAATCTAGCATACCAACTTTTTCTACTTCTTACCCCAGCTAACTTCTCATCATGGCATTCCCAACTCGTGACTATTTATTCGATATGATCTCCTTAGATACCTCAATGGTACTCTTATATGTCCGGCCAAATGAACCGCTGCAACTTCGTTGCTAGACTAAGTTCATTGGTACTATCAAAACAACTAATCCTGCATACAGTTTTCAACTCCCTCACTCAACCAGTGATTCCACTCATACCCATGTTTTCCACCACAAATGAAGTATGGAAATTTCTTATGCATCACTATGCTAATCATTCTCATATCCGTGTTTTGTAGCTAAAGGAGAATCTCTAATAGTTTCCACTCAGGAACTGACTCATCGTCGAATACCTGAATGAAACCAACGAATTGGTTTTGTTGATCAGTCACTCTCGAATGATGATCTTACTCACCATGTGCTTAATAATCTTAGTCAAGATTTCTGTAATATTACAAGTCGGATCAATGCCCATGACACATTGCCCATGTTTAAAGAGATTTACGACTTGCTTGTTGGTCATAAAAGCTATATCAAATGCCTTGAATCCACCACTGTTACCTTTGCTATCTCTATCAATGACATCTCACACAAGGCCAATGTTGATCAAGCCCATAAGATGAAGCGTATTGTCATATTCCAACTATGTGACATCATGGTCACAAAGCAAAGATGTGTCGAGTTCGTACTCCTCCTTGAGATACTATAACCCATTGCAGAGCTATCAACCCTAGTAATATTAACCAGTGATGACAAGATTTGATTGCCTTCCACAATATAATGGCTGATCTTAACAACATGGTCATCCATTTCAATATGATGGCACCAACGAAGTTGTTATTAGTGACGGTACAAGTTTGACTTTCACTTGTGTTGGTTTAACAATACTTCAAAATCACATTAAAAAAAATCTGACCTTATCCAATTTTATATGTGTCCCTAATGTTCATAACTGATCAAAGTACAGGAGATTTGATCTTTATTCATACCTTTACCAAACATAATAATATCTTTACTAAATTTCACATGTATATTTTTGTGTGAAGATCGGAGCATGGGGGCCTCTCATGCATAAGCCATGGTGTACCAATTGGTGACTTCACCATCCTTTATGATTACTCTTTTTTTAGGACATATGAACATATGTCACTGAATAACACCAACATTTAGGACACACTTAACTCAAAAATATATCTCATTTAATTTTATCATTATCTTTGACAATTATGTCGGCCAAGCACAATATGCCATTCCAATAAAAGTCATTATCTTCCTTTCTCAATTACATCTCTTATTACAAAGTATATTTTAGAGTATATTTATTCTAATGTTTGGGGACCTCGAGTAACTTCTATTGAAGGCTTTAAATATTAAGTAATTTTTGTTAACCATCTTTCAATATACACATGGTTTTCTCGTAAGTGTCAACACAAGAAGTTTAATCAATTTTTAAATCATTTGAGGATTATGGTAAGGAAAAAAAATTGATGCCTCAATTAAAAATTTCTATTTCGACAATGATGGTGAATTTTTAAAATGAAACCCTATCATATTGAAAATATTATTAATTGGTTTAAAACAGAACCTCATACACTACAACAAAATGATATTGTTGAAAAGTCTCACCATCATGTTGTTGAAATTGGTCCAACTCTAATGGATCAAGCATCTTGTTCTCACACTTTCTGGGATTATTACGTGTGCTTCCGAGCAACTAGTAGTATCAGAGTATCCAGCATCCAGATTTTATTCATTAGATTTTAGAAGATTAGAGTTGTTGGAGATTGATAAAAGTGTAATTTTTTCTAACAAACATGTTGGGAGATTCAACTTTAGGTTTGCCGCATAATAGTTGACTCCAGGAGAGTTTTCGAAGTATTCAACGTCCTTGAAATCTATGTTAACAAATGCCAAGTTCGAGGGAGAGAAGTTCGATAGAACGAATAACTTCAGCATGTGTTAATACAAAGTTATGGATATTTTGTTTCCATAAGATTATAGATGATATTGGAGAAGGATATGCATGAGGATATAATGGAAGTTGATATAATGGCCAAGGTGGTATTTGGAGTCAAATTTTAAAGTTATAGGGACTTGACCAATATTTTACAATTTTGAAGAACTTTGGATCAATTTATCCAACTGATGTTTATATTTATATTTGTGGTGATATTATTTGTGTCTTGGATCATTTATTGGAAGCTTTTTGTTGATACTTCAATTTGCTGGAATTGAAAATTGAAAATCTCGCCAAAAAGGACATTAATATTTTTCAAACATGATCTATTTACTTAACAGGTTTCCAACACCATTTCTTAAAATAAAAATCTTTTTCAAATTATTTTTGGTCGAATATCGATTTATCAAAAAAATTAAAAAACTTTGTTGTAGTTTTTTATCTGCAGTTGTCATATAATTCAAATAATTTAAAGAACGGTCTAGTCTTTATGTTTAAAGAGGGTATTCAACCTTCCAAAACGTAAATAAATGCATCAATCTCACTGGGTCTCAACTCTAACTTAATCGTCATGTCATTTTTGATTAAAAATAAATATCATTTTGTAATCCTAATATCCAAGTCCCATAACCACCTCAACTATAATCACTATTTGGTTTATTTTCGTGTGCTTTTACAAGAATCGAGTTGGCTCTACTATTCCTGAGCCTTCAATGGTCCACTCGTTTTAGCTTGAGCCCTAGAATGAGAATTGCCCTATGGGTTCTTCTTTTTCACTGGACATACTACTCCAATAATTATCCAATTTCAACCATATCTTATCAGCCTTAAACAATCAATCTCTCTTACCAATTAGCCTATCCAATAGCCTAAAGAAACCGTAGCATATTATTTAATTTTTCACTTACTTTACCATTAGAGCCTACTCAATACATGGATTAAAACGGCTCAAACCTGACCTGTCCCACAATAGCCAAATAGAATTCATATTGACCACAAATCCATGAATAATATCTACAAGCCCAAATAGATACATCATATCACTAACTATTTTCTTTCAGAGCCCATTGAACCTATATGTATGTCTCAATTTTGAAAGATCTGAAATGGCAATGGGTAATATCTAATGAGTTCAATAAGTTGGTTCAATAAGGTACTTGGAGTCCTATACCACCCCATAAGGCCCATAATATTGTTGGGTACAAAATGGTCTTTCATCTCAAACATGGGCCAGACAGGTCTATTACTCATTATAAGGCCCGACTTATAGCAAAGGGTTTTCATCATCTCTAGGGCTAGGAAAGAAAGTCTGGTGCTCAAACCCATCATAATATAGACCATTTTATCCATTGCAGTCATGCATGGCTAGTCCTTATATTAACTGACATAATCAATATTTATCTCTACAGCATTCTCAGTCAAGCTGTTTATATGGCGCAGCCTGCTGACTTTATTGATTTTAAATTTTTTTCACATGTTTATAGATTATATAAATCTCTTTATGGGCTTAAACAGACCCTTGAACCTAGTCCTATGAATTAAGCTCTAAGTTTATTAATCTCGATTTCATTAAGCCAGAAGTCATACCATTATTATTCATCTTTCGATAGGAGGTTACTTTTATATACTTTCTTGCATATATGTATAATTTGTTAATTATAGGAAACAAACCTACCGTAATAGCCAGCCTTGTCCGCTCCCTTGGTGAATACTTTTCGCTCTAAGACCTCTACCCGCTTAACTTCTTCCTTAGCATCGAAGCAGTGCCTTGCGCTACTAGTTCTTTGTTTCTCAAGCATGCCATGTCTGGAAGACACTAGATCATATGGAAATAGGCTTAGTAAAGCCTGTCTCAACACCAATGCTTTCAAAGGATCCGCTCAAACTGCAAGATGGATCTAAGCCAATGCATGTGACCTAATACCGTCAAATTATTAGTGTGCCACCAGACTCGGCCTAGTATACGGTAAACTGCTTGGCCCATTATATGTAATCACTCTCACAATTATATTAGCGAGCTACGAAACGATTTTATTTGAAGCCGTCTTATTTGCTTAAACATCTTCAAACCAATTTCATCTATTTCTTTGAAGCCATTTTATTTGCTTAAACACCTTGGTATTACATGCACAACATTGGGCTTTGGCATCAATTTAAAGGGAACAGAAAATGAGAGTAATAATAAAATCAACCAACATATGCTAATTCCTACTTCATGAAGTAAATATTTATGGACTGAGTCTTAAGTCTTTGTCCATTCCAATTAAAAGTATGAATGAAAAACTATATCAGCTACCTTATAAGATTCAACTTCCCAAATTCTTATTTGTTGACATTTCTTTCTTTGCTTATTGGAAAATAAAGGCTGTTCACTTCCTATATAAGGTGTACAATGTATACGCGTAAAATTGCAACCAAAGACTGGATCTTTGCCTTCATCACCCAAACCTCTCCCTCCGCAGTCCTTTTCAATTCTACTTGGTTGCTACTTGCAAGTCACTCCATCTCCCCCATAAAAGTACTCATCTCGTTGCACCAGTGCAAGCAAATTCATAGATTTATTAACAAAATGTCAGGCGACCGAGAGCAACAACCTCTCCTAGCTCCACCACAATCCGACACCACCGAGACGTTGATCCAGCGAGCCATCCGGCAGACCTACGAGAGCACCGCCAACCTCGCGAACCTCCTGCCCACAGGCACTGTCCTCGCATTCCAAGTCCTGGCCCCAATCCTCACCAACCTAGGCCGCTGCAACGCTGCAGGCGAAATCATGACCGCATGCTTGCTGGCCCTATGCAACATCTCTTGCTTCTTGCTAACTTTTACTGACAGTTTCAGGGACCCATCTGGAACTGTCCGGTATGGGTTTGCGACCCCCAGCGGGCTGTGGGTCATCGATGGCTCGGCTCCACCGCCTCCGGAAGTCGCGGTTAAGTACAAGATCAAGGCCATTGATTTCGCTCATGCGTTTATGTCACTGCTTGTGTTTGGAGCGGTTGCGTTGTCTGATAAGAATGTGGTGCCTTGCTTCTTCCCGGTACCATCGGAGGAGATGAGGCAGGCGCTCCCAGCATTGCCAGTGGCGATTGGCGTTGTCGGCAGCATGTTCTTCGTGAGGTTTCCGACGACTCGCCATGGGATCGGGTTTCCGCTCTCTGCTAGCTGAGGCCTCGCGTGCTTTCTCTTGATTGTTCTTAATTAGTTGCTGTATTAATTTGGTTTTAATATTCAAGTATTTGTACTTTAGATAAATAATATTTCCACTATATTTTTTCGAAATAAAACGGCTACGCATATTCCATTAAAATGGTTTTAATAGAACTTATAAACAATCTGAAAAGCGAAAAAGAAAAGTACAAATACCCATCCAAATGCAAAAAAAAAAGTTATAGCACTGACTAGTACAAACTACATAGCTATAAAAAAAAGTATATCCCGTCACCGTAAGCAAGCATGCAAGCGGTAGGCCGTTACTGTCTCTACTCCTCGTCCTCCCGAACCACATGAGTCGCCTCCTCCGCTCCATCACCTGGCTATGCTGTCTCTGATGGTAGTCTCCAACTCTCCGTAGCATTGATTCTGAAGTGGATGGCATGAGATGTCGTCCCTGATCTCCACATACTGTTATCAGCAATAACACTATATGATTTTTTTTTTTAAGACTTAATTTCATGAGTTAAAGAAGAATTATCATTTTGCTTGGGATTGGGTGTTTTATCTTCAGAATTTCGACTTTTTTTCGTTGAGCATATGATCTGAAGCAAGACATTCTTACTTAATGTACAAAATTGATGTTAATTCTTTTCTTTGCTTCCAGTAGCTTAACCTGGTATATATTCCTTAACGAGGAAGAGAGCAAGGTAAACTAAGGGAAAAGAATGAAAGAGATGAATGGGCCACGACTTAAAAATTTATTCCAAGTCAAAAGCTACACAAGGATTCCAAACTTAAAAATTAGGGGTATTTAAATCTTTATAAATTATAATTTAGTCCCCCAATTAATATTTATGATTTAGTCCCCCAAATTCTTTAAATTAATACAATTTAGTCCTCAGTTTATATTTTGGTCCGATTTTTCCATTTTACCCATAATTTCCTTCACTTAATTCTCCCTTCCCTCTTTCCCCCTCTCTTCTTATTTCTTATTGGGTTCCCCTTCTTCTTCTCTTCTCTCTCTATTCCTTTATTGGGTTCTCCCTCTCTATATTGAGACCAAATATATTATTTTCCACTAAATGTATTAAACCTAAAAATGAATTTATCTAATATAAAGAGGGAGAAACCAATGAGTGAATTTATATTGAAACTTAAAGATTTAATACATTTAGTGGAGAATAATATATTTTATTTCAATATAGAGATAACCTAATAAATGAATAGAAAAAGAGAGAAGAAAAGAATAAAGGGGAACCTAATAAGAATTAAGAAGAGAGAGGGAAGAGGGAGGAAGAGGGAAGGAATTAAGTGAAGAAAATTAAAGGTAAAACGAAAAAATCGGACCAAAATATAAACTGGAGATTAAATTGTAGTAAATTTGGGGACTAAATCCTAAATATGAAGATTTGGAAGACTAAATTATAATTTATAAAGATTTAAGGGACGGAACTGTAAATACCCCTAAAAATTAATGGTTCCAAGGGCAGACCAAAAAACCCAAAGAATCCAGGTCTGTCCCTGACCCGATCAATGCCCAATTGACCGGATAAACGCTGACCCAAGACTGGGTATGAAGTCTTACACCTTGGTTAGCTCGGCCTAGCCTGGTCAAAGATAACTGTTGGAGAAAACAAAACAACTCAGTTTATTTAAATAACTAACTTTATTAAAAAAAAATGAGAATAAAAATAATCAAAATTGTTTTTTTCGTCAAATGTAGCAAAATATTTCTTAACCATTTATTAAACATTTATTTCATCTTGATAAAAACAAGAAGAAAATTAAAAACTAAAATAAAAGCAATCCAATCCCCAATTAATCTTACAAGTCCACCTGCTCCTCGAAATAGGTTAAATCTTGCTCTAACTCTGATAGATCTACCTCTAATTTTAGATATGCACATCTAGAATCAACAGTAATGTGACTAACAATAATAAAATAATGTTAAAACCAAGATAATGATGATAAATACAATAAGAGACATGAACGTCAATACTTCATTTAATCAGTTATGACCATCTCCTTAATTTACTTCTTTAAATCAATCAATCTTTTATTATGATATTCGAAAACTTTAGGAATATATAAAATTAGATATTCTGAATACATCCTCATTTTACCCGAAAAAACATACATTTAATATCATGTGACACTGGAAAAACGGTAATGATAGAGTTTTGGTCCGAGTATATTACGAGTTGTCTTGAATAGGATGGCAATCAATTACATTTAGTCTATCAAACCATAATAATCCTTGGTTTCATCCTAAATTTAATGTACTCATTCATTTAGTCTTTCTTTTTTATTTTTCAGTTCAGTTGATATTATAATCAATTTCAGTATCAATTATCAGTAAAAATAATAGTAATTTTTTTAACCAAATTACAATTCGCATAGTTAACTTTCATTTAATGGTTTTTAAATTTAATCATTGTCTTTTAATATCAAATGATTGAGTATTGTATCAAACTATATGAAACAATTACTAAATCTCTTTTAGATGGTGCTTTCAATTAATCAGCTTCTTCATAATATATTTACTATAATTAGGAATCAATAATTAGTAAATAAAAATTTCCAAAATACTAAAAGTATATTGTTTCCCCTACGGCTAAGCTTTGCATTCAGATTACAACTTGTATAAGTATAAGCGATATAACTCTAATGATGCAAATTATTTAGATTTGCCTCGATATTCTATAATTCCTATGAGATGGAAGGTACGATCTTAATAGGCACACGGTTTTAAGGATGTAGGCTACCCATTAGGAAATAGGGCAGTTTTCAAATGGGCACACCACTTTTTCTAGTGAGCCCAGTTTTCCTTGTGAACCCAAGAGAGGATTTTTCTTAGTGGGTATACTAAAAATGACTAAATTACCCTTTTTTCTCTCTCCCATTCTCTCCCCCACTTCCCCTTAAACCCAACTCCTTAACTCTCCCTCCCTAAATTTTTCTCTTCTCCACTTTAGGACCGGCCACTGCAGACCTTCCTCCCAAAACAGCATTCTCTGAGTATCACCAGTGCCGCACGAGATCCACTCCGGTCGTCCGACATCGCCACTGCTGCAGGTTGAAAGAGAGAGAGAAGAGCTTAGGTTGAAGAGGGTAAGATGGTCCAAAATTTTTAGAAGCAATTTTGTTATAAAGTGAAAGTTTTAAAATGGGCTCACTAGGAAAAATGGTGTGCGAAACTCCCGGAAATAGATAAATTAGTTTGCTCCATTATTGATCTAACCATGTCTAATAGGATTCTATACATTTTTCTGCAGCATCAATTTGTTGTGGAGTATAAAGAATAATGATACCCTTTTCATCACAAAATGATTTTAATTATTCGGGCAAGTATTCATGACCCCGATTGGTTATCAACATTTTGTTACTTCTATTTGACTGATTTCCAGCCAACTTTGAATATTTAATGAAGTACTTTACCGCTCAGATTTATGAGAAATCAAATAAATATGACTAAAACATAAAAAATATTTTATGGAAGGTGAAATAGAAGGCTTCTCCTTATCCTCACATTCTTTGGTCCGCAGACATTTTAATGAATTAAATTTTGAGGACTGGTGGTTCTTTTGGTTTTACCAAATGGTAGACGTACGTGCTACTCTTTCAGCTAAACAATATTCACAGGTGAACAGATCAAACCTTAGCGAGTGGACCAAGAAGTCATCAAACTAATCTGTTCAAATCTATCTTACCTGATAGGCCCTAGTTCATTGTACTATAAAATACTCTCACTTAAAGCATCGAATTAATAACATTTATAGATGAATCAACATAAACATCTGTATTAATAGTGTAACACTAGAAAACCATTTAGTGAACTATAATAAATATTATCCAAATGTATCTTAAAAATAAAATATTAAATCCTAAACTCATAAGAACTATAACAAAAAAAAAAAAAAAAAAAAAAAGATTTTGTTTAACTTATGGAGCTGAAAGAACATCATAGAATAGAGTGTGTGACCTTCCTGCTGTACCAGCTTTGTAAAGTATCTATCCCCAGCATATTAGATGAAGTATTGTTTCCTCTCTCTCTCTCTCTCTCTCTCTCTCTCTCTATATATATATATATATATATTGTAGAACAAGAAAAATTATCTCCGCATGAATCCGAGTTCGAATATGAATCCAAAATTCGAGTCAAAATCTAGGCTCGGAAAAAAAAAGAGCCGCTCTAGCAAAGCCTCGCACCCACAGAGCTGGCCAAATCAGCCTCGCACCCGTAGGGCTAGCCAAATCAGCCTCGCACTCGCTGCTGGCCAGCCTCGCACCCCACGGGGCTGGCCAGGCCAGCTTTGCACCCACGAGGCTAGCGACGCCCGCCTCGGATGCTCACTCACCCCGTTTGGCTTCCCATTTCGAGTGAGATCAAATTTGTTCATGGGAGACAAAATGGACCAACCGATCCCGATTCTTCAGGATCGATATTACCCGTTGCACACATCACTACCAACATGCATCAAACTTCCACACGCAGCGGGTAATCACTATGAATTAAAACGCAGTACATCAGCATGCTTCCTAAATTCACTGGTTCTGATTCTAAGAATATATATCTCTTTATCAGTGAATTTCAGAAAGTATGCATGATGATTAAACTGCAAAACTTATCGGAGAGCGCAATTAAACTCCGCTTCATCACATTTGCTCTCAAAGATAATGTTAGGAAGTGGTTGTACAATATACTTACTGATTCAATCACTACTTGGGATGAATTCGTTGCAGTATTTCTTAAGAAGTATTATCCCACGCACAAGACGATAAGAATTCGAAATCAAATCAATCAATTCCATCAAGTGCCGGGAGAACTCTTCTAGAAATACTTGGAATGGTTCAAAGATTTGTTAGTTCAGTGCTCCCACCATGCGATAGAAAAGTGGCGGTTATGTCAAGTCGTGTACAAAGGACTCGATTACACATCCAAAACTCTTTTTGTGTTCATGTGGCAGGGCGAGTTCATAAGAAAGAATGAGTATGAAGCGTAGGACTTCCTTAAGGGCCTATCGTGGAAAACTATGCAGTGGGAGAGTTCCGTTGAGAAACCCAATACATCAACTTCTGCGAATAAGGGTCAGATCCATAGTATCGGCAGCTCTATAGCTGCCGAAGCTAAAATTACAGCTCTTATGTGGAGAAATGAGGCGTTGGAGACTCCTAATGCTCCACCAGTAGGTCAAGTCAATCAAATATAAGGTCCTACATGTTTTAATTATGGAACTCCAAATCACGTTATGAAGGAGTGTCCACTATTAGTAAATCCCATAGGTCTGACACTTAAGTAGGCGAACGCTTTATAGCCAAGATTTATGAATAATCCTTACGCTCCTACATACAATCATAGCTGGAAGAACCACCCAAATCTCTCATGGGGTCAATGGCAATATCAGGGAGCTCCTAACCCTAAAATGCAGCCTCCAGCCAATGATCAGTTCTCAAGACCTAACGTGGGTTTATATCAACACCCAAATGCTACGAATCAAGAGAATAATCAGAATAGACTACCTGCACATAATCAATCATATTCACAGTAGGGGTCTAACAATGAGTATGATAGATGGCTAACGACACTTGAAAGAAATATGGAGAATCTTTTTAAGACAACATCCAATTTAGACATACAAATGCAAAATTTACTGAAAGTATCTACTGATTTAATACAACGGACCAACTAATAACTTCTTGAAGTTCTCAATCGATTAAGAATATAGAGCAGCAGGTTGGATAGTTAGCCACACAACTGAGTGAGAAGGGGCCAGGTTTCTTTCTAAGCCAACCAATAATGAACCCCGACCCTAACTCATCTCATTCTGTTTCATCTCATGTTCATCAATGCAATGACATTCACACGCTCAAATCTGGCAAGCAAGTGGACAATAATGTAGCTATACAACCTGATCTCACTCCTATCATTTCGTAGACTACATCATCTTTTCCATCTCTTTCCATATCTATCTCCATCACCTCCATTACCATCACATGCTCATTTGGAAGAACCTATTCCTAAGCCAAAAGCACCATATCCCAATCAGCTTAGAAAGCTTTCACCGTAAGTAGAGAAAAATCTTGAAATATTCAACAGGTGAAGGTTAATATTTTACTCCTTGATATTATATAACAAGGTTCTACTTATGCCAACTTTCATAAGGATTTGTGTACTAAGAAACAAGAAAGAAACATTCCTGACAAAGTTTTTCTTTCTGCAAATATATCGCAAATTCTCTCTAACTCCTTGCCTATCAAATACAAAGATCCAAGATCCCCCACAATCTCATGCACCATTGGGAATACTATATTTGATAGGGCATTGTTTGATTTAGGAGTAAGTGTCAACTTACTTCCTTATACTATTTATCAGCAACTGGGGTTAGGAAAACTTCAGCCTATCAAGATCACATTACAGCTAACTGATCATTCGATCAAGAGACCACTTGGTATGATTGAAAATGTGCTCATTAAGGTCGGTGAGTTCATCTTTCCTATAAAGTTTATTGTCTTAGAAGCTTGGCCGATTTCCAATTTACGGAGTCAAATTCCAGTTATCTTGGGTAAACCGTTCCTTACAGCATCAAATACATTAATTGATTGCAGGAGTTGACTCATAAAGCTATCATTTGAGAACATGACCGTGGCATTGAGCATATTTAATATGGATGAGCACACAACGAGCTCGCTCATTGAGATAAACATAATTCACAGTTTGCACTCTCATTCCACCTCTTGCACTGATGATGAACCCTCATTTGAGCAAATTTCAAAGATGATATTATTAGATAAATTAGCACATATTGATTCTATATATGATGACACTTGTGTAAGTATGTCATTTATTTATGAGCAAACTTTTGAGGATTTGTTTGCAGAGGAGCTCGCATTACTTCGTGAGTTAGAAGGGTCACCACCACATTCACTTGATCATGTTTCACTCTTCTCACCTCATGATATTTCTACTTGTGAACTATTACTAACAATGATTGGCAGGTTTATAATGAAGAATTCTTTAATCCAAAAAATGAGGGCGGCATAAGATATAGGCAGGAATTTCGTGACTTATAGGATGATGATGAGATACAATAATACACCTACTTCACGTTTAAAACACACACATTATGAAATTGAAAAATAATCAAGAGGTCATAGTAGCTTTCCATGTGTTAATAGGGTGACGATATTGAGATTGTAAATTTTTACGACTCATATTATTTGTATAGTATTTGCACAATAGTTTCATATTTATTTTACCACTCTTGGTTCGTGTATGAGGGCATACACGAGTTTAGGTATGGGGGAGTGGGTTAGGATATATTCATCATGTTTTTCTGGGATTTTTAGTTTTTTTTTAAATTTTTATTTTATTTTTAAATTTTTCGGCTTCTTTATTTTACACTTCGGATAGTTTTTAGGGTAACTAACTAAAAAAGAAAAAAGTAAAAAAAATTATTATATATTTTCTTCAATAAATCAACATAATTACAAATAAAATAATAAATTTAGATTTGAAATTTGATAGGATAGTCGATTGGATGATACACTAAGAATTTTATAAAAAATATTAAAATTCGAAAAATAAATACCGCTAACAGTAATTTTGAGGTAGTATACATCTATTTTTCACTTCACAATAGTTTATTAGGTTAAGGACAAAAATAATAACGATTGAGTAGTCTGCTCTCTCTAAATAAGAAAAAAAGGAGGTGAACCTGGTATTTAAGATAATAGCCTCAGAAATAAAAAAAAAGAATAAAAAAGGGAGTGAGCCTGGTATTTAAGGCAATAGTCTCAAAGAGAAAAAAGAAGAGTATGATCCGAATAATCGGGTACTTCACGCCTAAGTAAACTTGAATATTCACATGAAAAGTGAAATATTTACCAAAAAAATATTTGTTATGAGAGAGGAGATGAATCATGATTAGAGTTGGAGTCCAAGGCCGAAATAAACTATCACACGTGCACATAGATATATAACAGCCAATGAATTATTCATTAATGGGTATTGAAAAATAGGATTTTAATTTTTAATTAAAATGATAAGTGTCTTCGATATGACGCTTGACATGAAAATTGAAAATTTAAATGCATTCTTGAGTTTGTATATTAGTGAGATTAATTGAAGAAAATATCATTAAAAAAAAAGAAATTTTTCTTTCTTTTGTATAAAATTTTTAGTTTTCTTGATTTTTGGTTATCCTTATATTTCTTTTCTTTATTCCTTAATCAATTTTCTTCACGAATTTTGTGGGTATATTCACTATAAACCCTCACGAGACACAACTCGTCTATTAGGGTAACCTAAGAATTTAACAGCTTGTTGCACGTTCTAAGTGCAATCACGATTCCTGCGAAAGTAAGTTAGGATTTTTCATTTTCTTTTTAACTTTAGGTTTTGCTCAAGAACTAGTAAAAGATATGTATGGGGTGTGATGAGTGTCATATATTACATATTTATTGCCTCCATATTATCTATTTTTGTATTTAAATAATACTACTCGGGTATTTTTATTGTGCTTTTTAGGTAAACCTATTTCTATAAGAAGATGACATAAACTCAGAGCTGGATTAAGAAATCAAGTTAAGAAAAGAGCTAAAAGTGAAAATCTAAGTCTAATACAGTCATTCATATCAATTCGAGGCCAATTCTTTATATTTTTGCCGCTATTTGGCGGCATTTGCCGCCAATTGGCGGCCTACTGGGGCCCACTTGTCATGAAATTTTTACAAGGATTTCGATGTAATTTTGTAGTTTCTCACTTATACTCAAAATAGAGTTTGATTCTTCGAAACTTATATATTGGTCGTATCCTTGAATCTAGAGTTTATGATGTAATTTTGTACTCGAATTTTATTGAATAAAATTAGGATTTGCTGAAGGGGTGATGGCCACTATACTGAGCTCCAGAGGTATCTTTTATCTGTTCATCATTATTTTTTAGGTAATTTTCTTCTAATTATTTTCTAAATAGATTTATCTTGCTTTCTAGTGTAAAACTTTAACCGCTTTTTTAGGAAAATTGGAATCTTTTCAATTAGGAGTATGAGTAGCTAATTAGTTTAGTTTTAAGATGTAGATAAACTTAGGGATCAATCTCATATTAATCTATTTGTATTGTTTATTAAATAAATATAAACAAAAATAGGATTTTTCTATGAAAAACTAAAAATACAAGAACTCGTAAATTAAAACTTTAATAAGTTGTGCTTAATTTAAGTATTTTGATAACATATATTTAGCTAGAGTTAGGAGTTGTTGATTTTTATTCATTTTGTTGAATTTATCTAAAGATTTAGTTTATCTCTATAAAAAGTAATTTCTTTAATGGACTATACTTACACACCACTTGATAAACCATACTTAGAATACTTTAAGTAGGAATTAAACTAAAAGATCAGATTTTTATTAAACAAAGAAGATGAATAGATAATATTTGGTTGTGAACTAGTGGTTCCATACTCTAGGCTAATTAGAACTGTAAATCTCATCAATTTAGACTCATAGTTAGCTCGTCAAAATAATAGAATTAGTAAAATTACAGAACACTCTACATCCTGTGAAATGACCTATTAGCGCTACAACTAATACTGTGCGCTTACAGTAGATATTTCACATCATTTAGTCATACCCAATTTTTTGGATTTTAGTTTTGATTTAATCCTCCATCAAGTTAATATGAAATTAACGATTTTTAATAAATAAAATATTTTGTATGCACTTGATAAAAAGCTAAATGAATTCCAAAATTTATGAAATTTAATCCAAAAGAAGTTAAGGAGGTTGAGATAATAATTGTTAAAAAAAATTGAAAAAAGAGTTATTGGATTATTATATTTTTGCCGCTAGCTCACATAACTTTTTTTGAACTAGCGGCTCACCTACAGTACTCCATATATATATATATATATATATATATATATATATATATATATATATATATATATGAGAAAAATGAAAATAAACTGACAGCTCACGCAAGTTATCTAAACTGCAATTCATTTCCACTATCTCTAATAATCGTTTTGAAAAAAGTTCTTTTGGATTATGATCTCGACCCCCTGGAATCACTCATATCCAATTTCTTGGCTTTTAGTTTTGAATTGGTCTTCCATCAAGTTAACACAAAATTAACGGTTTTCAATGAATAATTTTTTTTTTATCTACTTGATGAAAGGTAAATAAACTCCAAAATTTATGAAATTTAATGTGAAAGAAATTAACAATGTTGAGATACTAATTTTAAAATAAAATTGAAGAAAAAATATTGGATCACTATATTTTTGTCGCTAGCTCATGTAATTTTTTCTGAGCTGGCGTCTCACCTACAGTAATCTCCCCCTCTCTCTCTCTCTCTCTCTCTATATATATATATATATATGTATAACGAAATTCACAAAATTCCACAGAGGCACCTCGATCTCTCATTATGTGGTTAGTTTCTTATGAGTCTATATTCCAATAACGAATAATCATAGTTAGCATCAAACAACTACTAATATACAAAAATAAGAGAATATTGTAATTTAAAACATACCTTTGGCTCACTGTAATCACGAGCGACGTGACCCAGCTTTCCACAATTGTAACAAGTAAGTTTTGTTTTTCTTGTTCAAATTTCCTCCTTGCATGCCTCGCTTGAGCTTATAATTCTTCATAGTTGGGTCAGGGCCACTCTCTTCGTCATATTTGGAAACCTTACCCTTCCTACTTTTGCTCTTGGAGCCTGATGATCCTTGTGAGTGAGAAGTAGCCATAAAAGCCTCATTGGCGGCATTTTAACAAGAAAATGTTCTCCTTGCAGCTCAGTACGACGGGCAACATCACCGAAAGTTCTGATGTTGTCGTCATGGGAAGGTTCACATGTATATTATCCCAATCTGGAGGAGTGAATGACATATTAGACCTGTTGGTCATTAGCCATATGATGTCGGGAGTTTCCAAAGAAGCACACCACTTTTTTTTAGTGAGCCCATTAGATAGTTCTTTTTATTGGGACTTTCAGTTGGAAAGGAGGTTCACTAGGAAAACTGCTGTGCTCATTAGGAAGCTCCCTTTGATGTCCAGTAGATCTCTATTTACTGTTCACATAGACATGATGGTAAGACGTTGCCTTATCTAATGATTAGGGTGCTTCTTACACCATCAAATTTCAGATACGACTGATGAAGCCTTGTTGTTAAGAATCTGCCATATTAGAACATTCCATACTGTTTAGACTGAACAATGCTAAATCTTGATAATATCATTCCTCATGCTCAACATCAATATGCAAGCCATGCGATCTTTGTGTTTATAAGTCTGATATGCTTCCTTATTATGCTTATATTGGCAGCATTCGCATGCTCACGTTCAGCCATTTTTTTATGATGGTCTCCAGGAAGTCCTGCTGTTTTAATAAATATTAAATGGTACCAAACATTATAACTTTCGGTCAATTTGTCTCCCTGATTTAAATCAGGAATAATACTTCTTGTAGAAATCATTTCTGATATATAAAAACAATTACATATAAAATTTATGACTTATAATTTTGCAGCAAACATCTTAAATTAAACAGTAATAAAAGTAATGTTAAATATTACATCAATCACGTCCGATGGGGTCAAGTGTGTAGACCAAAGGAACATGATGGTTTGGGCATACTGAATTTGGAAATGTTCAATGAAGCGCTACTCATTAAATGGTAGTGGAAATTTTTAACTCGTCCTAATGGAACATTGCAATGCTTACTTCTCAACAAATATGGCTCAAGGAAGGGTACGTGGAGTATCAGAATGAAAAATAAAACTCAAGCTTCAGCATTCTGGAAAGGAGTGTTCTCTACACAGAAAAGTTTTCTGTCCAGCATTTCGTTTACATTGGGAGATGGACAAAATATTTCATTTTGGAATGACAGATGGGTCACCGAAATTCCGTTGAGCATCCTGTACCCAATTTGCTATGATGCGGCCATAGATAAAGAGGCTACGGTGGCAGATTGCTGGAGACGCAATTCCTGGTGTTTTAGAAATAATAGATTCTGCTCTTCAGCAGCCATTGAAGAAGATAGAGAAATCAAGGGTCTTCTGAGAAATAGCTTTCTAATGAGGGGTAAGGAAAACATACAAATTTGGAGATAGGGGAAAGGGGGCAATTTCTCTGTGTCATCTGCATACGCTCATCTGACAGATGGCGGGTGCAGAATGTCTTACACGAAATGGATTTGGAATGTGAATTACCTCTTGAAGGTTAAGATCCTCAAGTGGTTGATTCAAAAGGATGCGGTACTCACTTGGCCTAAACTTCAAAGGAGAGGGTGGTCCGGTCCAAATATATGCGTCTTATGCCGAAAGACAGGTGAAAGTACGATACAATTGTTCCTAGACTGCGAATTCACCAAGAAAATTTGAAAAGAGTGTGGGCGACGTTTTAATTTGAGATTCTCTTATAGGAGAGTCAATAGCATATGGAAGAGAGCAAACATCAATAGACCAATCTCTAAAACTAAATCAATTCTAGTTGCTTCAATCTGCTGGAATGTGTGGCATGAGAGAAATAATCGAATATTTAATAACATCACACACACAATTTATTTTTGCCTTGGATATATTTGTTTTGATGCATTCTTTTTGTCAGGCTACTTACTAGGGGAGATTGACAATTTAAAAGAAGAAGCTACTTGCCAGAGGAAATGGACAACACAACCTGTGGTCCCAGCGACCAAGAGCGACGATGAAGATTCACACATTGGGAAGGAGTAGAGATTTGGTCTAAATTATGTTGTTATCTAGTCTACTGTTTCTTTGTTGTGATATAAACTACTGGATGTCTTGAAAACTTTTGTAATGGCTTTTATGTTCTATTAAGATTTCGTTAATAGAACACGGGGGGAAATACCCACCGTCTTGCTTAAAAAATATTTCATCAATCACTGGCATAAGCTATTATCATAGTTTAGTATAAATGTAAGCAAAATCTAGGTGGGATTTATCTGACATATATCTGCCAATCTAATATCTCCCACTCAGATAACATGTTCTTATATATCTTGACCTGTGAATCAGGTGACACCATGTGCACTTGGCGCTATAGTTCTCAATTTACCTCTTCAATAATGTTATTGAAAGACAAGTCATTCAGCCTTTTGTATTAATGCCATTCTTTGCACTTCTTATGAGTCAGACAATGATTCCAATACTATGCACATTTGTTATTCCAGAAATAATTATTAATAAACATGGTGAAAAAAATATGCCAATACCTGATTAATGTATTCTTCTAAACTATGCCCAGGCTTCATTTTATAGTTTCTTAAAGGGTCCAACATTTCCTGCACTTCCACTATGTACCACAGGCAGTAATTCGTTGTTAACACTAACTAGAATCTCATCAAAATAATACTAGTCATAATGTTTATTTTAAATTCATTGAGAAAAATCTTTCGAATTATTTTAGTTTTTAAATGACTATAAAATATTTTTAATAATCATCAAACAAATTTGAAACATTAAATTAAATTTAATTCTAGGTAGAAATGCACAAAAAAAAATATTTCTTGGTCATTTATAGAAATAAATGTAATGCCCCACTTTTCATGTGAACCCCACTTTTCACTTTGTGAGCAATTTAGTGCTTATTTTACTTTAGTGGAATAAAAACTATAATGATATTTTTTGAGAGTTCGATCAAGAATATTTTGATGTCCATTTAATTGACACTTTATCAGATTCTCACTGCACGTATAATATTTCTATTTCCTATGAAATTGAAAAAACTGTTCATGACATGCTAAGTTCATTATACAGCAATAATCCTCTGAAATATTTTGATAAAGCTCCAAGATATTGTACTATTGAATTATTAGAACAATATAAGGAGACAAAAATTAGAACAAATAGTATCATGGTAACTCCTTCTGACAAAGAAGAATTCGCCAAATAAATACAAGAATTAGAAAAATTAAGATTAATTCAAAAAAGTTCTAGTCCTCATTCATCTCCAGCATTTTTAGTTAGAAATCATGCTGAAATAAAAAAAGGAAAAACTAGAATGGTAATAAACTATAGAAAATTAAATAGTTGTGCAAAGTTTGATAGATATTTTATTGCTTCAGCAGAACAACTAATTAAAACTATACAAGGAGCAAAATACTATAGTAAATTTGATGCAAAATCTGGTTTTTGGCAAATCAAACTTAGAGACGAGCAGTCAAAATAATTAACAACATTCAGTTGTTCCTAAGGACATTATGAGTAGAATATAATACCCTTCGGATTAAAAAATGCACCTCAGATCTTTCAAAAATGGATAAATTCTATATTTGGACATTTATCTTATATTGTTGTTTATATAGATGATATTCTAGTATTTTCTAATTCTTTAGAAGACAAAAATGCCATTTGTTAAATACTATAAAACTACTTCTTGATAACGGAATTATATTGAGTCCAAAAAAGATAGAACTCTGTAAATAAGAAATTGAATTCCTTGGAAAATATATTAAACAAGGACAAATAGAATTACAACAGTATATATATTCTAAAATAAAAGAATATCCTTCTACCTTTAAAACTTTAAAAGAATTACAAAGCTTTCTTGGCATATTAAATTATGGAAGAAAGTTTATTCCTAATTTAACTTATAAGATAAAAAATCTCCAAAATAGATTAACATTAGAACAAAATAAATATAAGTAAGAAACTGGTGAACAACCTAGAAGATGGAATACAGATAAAATTTCTATTACTTTAACTCTAGAGGAAGAGAAAGAAATAGAAAAAATAAAAATGCTTATTCAAGACCAAAAGATTTTATACTTTCCTACAGAAAACGAGTTAGTAATCTTACAAACTGATGCTTCTGACAATTTTTGGCAGGGGTTATCATCGCACAAAAAAAAGGAAATTGTTGCTTATACTTCTGGAAAATTTTTCAAAACCCAACAAAAATATTCTACTTATGATAAAGAATTACTTGCAATTAAATTAGTATTAAAATCTTTGAGAATTTATTTGTTAAATAGAAATTTTATTATAGAAACTGACAATAAATCTGTTGCATAGTTTCTAAAGAAAAAAAACTATAAACAATCCTGAAGAAAATCTCAGGAGAATGCGAATTGCGTTATACCTAAAAATATTTAATTATGATGTTAAATATATTCCAGGTTATACTAATACAGTTGCTGATTTATTAACCAGTGTAGATACCCCAAAAAAAAAAAACTTTTTTGCTAAGTGAGCACACCTGCGGGTTGCACTCACGGGATGCAACCCGCGGGTGCCGCGGGAGTACCCGCGGGTTGCAACCCGCGGGAGCCCCCGCGGGTTGCCACCCGCGGGAGGATTCATGCGGGTGCCAACCCGCGGGGGGGGATCCCGCGGGTTGCCACCCACGGGAGCGATCCCGCAGGTGCCAACCCGCGGGTTGTTTTTCGTTTTTTTCCGATTATTTATTTCCTATTTTATTTCGCTAATATTCCGTGATCCGGTTTTTTAGGAATAATCGAGCCGGATTTGAAGCTTCTTCGGTCTATAAAACACAGGAATTTGCCAACCGCGGGTGGGAACCCGCGGTTCCGCGAGTGGCAACCCGCGGTTGCCAACCGCGGGTGGCATCCCGCGGTTGCAAACCGCGGGTGGCATCCCGCGGTTGCCAACCGCGCAACCGCGGGTGCCAACCCTCGGGTTGCAACCACGGGTACAAATCTGGGTACAAATCTGCAGTTTCAATCGCGGGTTGCATCCCGCAGATGCCACTGACGGGTTACGTTCAATGAACACAACTCTCATGTCTCCTCGAGCACGCCTATGGTGAGCACGCAACATGCACCAAAAATTTTAATCTCTCTATCAGAGGCATCTGGGGCCCACACAACTACTCAGGACAACCTGCATTCCAGAAGAATCCGCAGGAGGGTTGAGGAACAATCTGATACTGGAAAAGAGCTCAGCCCTGAAATATTGCAGACTCTCCAGTATTATGAACCAAGTTTGCGACGCAAGCGGCGTCAGGTTGCAAATAGAGATAAAGAAGTATCTCAAAACATGAGAGAATACCTCAATTGGAAGAAGAATTCTGCACAGAATACTCCTCAATGCCAATGCGAACAGTTAATCTCAACTGTTCTATCAAACTGCGAGTGTCATCCAAGACGGTCCGTTTTTGAGCGGATCACCGAACCTAAAAGAATACGTACGGTGAAAAAGACGTACTCTGGAACCGATCTACCTACTACCTCATCAAATATGGTTAATAAAGGCAAAAAGGTAGTTGGAAACAACCCTTCGGATAAGGAAATCACTCCAGGATCAAAAAGAGTTTCTATTGAAGCAGAGGGCGCGCTTCTAGAAAAAGTCTCTAAAAGGTTTGAGAGACAAGAAAAACGTCTCGAACAGCAAGAGGAGACCATAGAAGAAATGAAACAACTTTTAATTGAGTTGCTGGCTCAAACTAGGAGGAACCAATCCTCGTCGTCCATTTCTGGTCGGCAGAAAGGAAAACGACCCTTCCAAATAAATGAAGACAGCAAGGACGAGGATGAAGAAGTGCCTCCTCACTCAAGAGAAGAAGAGGAAGTGAAGGTTATCATTAACCCTCACGTGGAGAAAATAGAGAAGATGGAGAATCAACTACAAACTCTTCTTCATCGAAAGAAACTGCAAGAGGTGGGGGTAGTCCGTCCTTATCCCATAAAATGGGAGACCGTGCCTTACCCTACAAAATACAAACCGTTGAAGCTTCAGTCATTCGACGGTAAAGGTTCGCCACAACAGCACATCTTCTACTTCCTCTCACAGACAGGACATCTCATGGGGAATGATCCAAGTATGACTAAGATATTTGTGAGCACTTTATGGGGGCCCGCATTTACTTGGTTCATTCAGCTACCCCAGGGATCAATTAAATCATGGGCTAGAACGTGAGTTCCTAGCCCGATTTTTTGAAGATGATACTGAAGTCTCGATACTATCTTTGCTAGCAGTGAAGTAAGAAGAAGGCGAAACGGTCAAAACTTATGTTGAGCGGTTCCGAGAACTTTCTGTTCGATGCCCACATGGCATGACGCAGGATACGCTTGTGGAAACCTGCAGACATAACTTGTTAACCGATATCCTAGACAAGATGAGTTCGGTCGAATCCAAGTCATGGAAAGATCTGCTTAAGCAAGGTGAACAGGCTGAAGAGATACTTCGACGCCTCGAAGAACAACAGTCTGCAACCGGAGAAGGTACAAACGAATCTCCATTCCATTTTTCCAGTTCAAAAGGGAAAGACATAATGGCAATGGCGGTAGAAAGTATACCGAAGCAGAAAAAATGGCCAACTACAAGCAACACAGCAAAGACGCCCAGACTTCAAAAGCAGTATTCGTTCAAGGATGAACATACTACTACTATGTTCATTCTGCTCAGCAAGCGCAAGATGCTCAAGTTGCCGGAGAGCAAAAGGCCTGAAGAAGTAGGGAAGACTAACGATCCGAATTACTGCCTGTACCATCGAATTGTAGGTCACCCCACAAAAAATTGTTTTATCTTAAAAGATAAAATTCAAGCGTTGATTGACGCTGGAGCAGTTCAGCTCAAAACTGAACAAAAAAGGAGTTAGATCTAACTCCGACGCATTTAATGAGTGAGGTCTAAAGGTACCACTTGGGCTCACAACAATTCCAAAAAAAAATGAGCTCAGGGCGATTAATTTAGACCCCCATAACCTGCAAAAGAAAGAGTTAACTTCTTTTTTTGCCACAAAGAAGCAGGGGGTCGTGAGGGCGCACCCTTTAAAAAAAAAAAAAATAATAAAATAAAATAAAATAAAATAAAATAAAAAAATCAAAATAAAAAAAAATCAAAAAAAAATCAAAAAAATAAATAAATAAATAAATAAATAAATGAATCACCCAACGCCGACAAGGCTACGGGAAGAGAATAAATTTCTCGCCAACCCCACCATACTGGGGGTAAAAAGTATAAACTGCCCAACGCCGACAAGGCTACGGGAAGAGAATAAATTTCTCGCCAACCCCACCATACTGGGGGTAAAAAGTATGAATTGCCCAACGCCGCTAAAGCTATGGGAAGAGAATAAATTTCTCGCCAACCCCACCATACTGGGGGTAAAAAGTATGAATTGCCCAACGCCGCTAAAGCTACGGGAAGGGAATAAATTTCTCGCCAACCCCACCATACTGGGGGTAATAAGTATGAACCGCCCAACGCCGCTAAGGCTACGGGAAGAGAATAAATTTCTCGCCAACCCCACCATACTGAGGGCAAAAAGTATGAATTGCCCAATGCCGCTAAAGCTACGGGAAGAGAATAAATTTCTCGCTAACCCCACCATACTGGGGGTAAAAAGTATGAATTGCCCAACGCCGCTAAAGCTACGGGAAGGGAATAAATTTCTCGCCAACCCCACCATACTGAGGGTAAAAAGTATGAATCACCCAATGCTGTTAAGCTACGGGAAATGAATAGATTTCTCGCCAACCCATTCATACTGGGGGTAAAAGTATGAATTGCCCAACGCTACTAAGGCAAAGGGAAGAGGAAAAGTTTGGTATTTAAACCCAAACGAAACCCTCGACAACTCACTATGCTGAGGATAATAGCATGGCTAGCCCAACTCAAACGGTAGTTGGTAAAGGCAAATCAAACCCGTTGATAGCTGGGGGTTTCCTAAAAATCTCACGACAAATCTGTCACAACAGTATTCTTATCCGAATATAAGAATACATCACTGCCCTAAGCTGCTAAGGCAAAGGGAAGGGGAAAAGTTTGGCATTTAAGCCCAAACGAAATTCTCGACAACTCACCATGCTGAGGGGAATAGCATGGCTAGCCCGACTCAAACGGTAGTTGGTAAAGCCTAATCAAATCCGTTGATAGCTGGGGGTTTGCTAAAAATCCTGATAAGATAAATCTCCTGTCACGTTAAGATTTCACCTCTGACAGCAAAACTTTTCTTGTCATTTTGCTCCAACAGAGCAAGCGACACTCCAAAATATTAGTCAAGTTAAAATCATACCTCTGACATCATAATTCAAAATCAAATGAGATAAGATCCGATTAAATCTCTTGTCACGTTAAAAAAATCACCTCTGACAGAAAAGAAAATTCACACTTCATCAAGTCCAACATTACAACTTTTGATGAACGTGCTTTTGATATCATTAAGTTAAAAATCACCTCTGACGAAAATCATCTCCCTATCAAGTTAACAGTTACCTCTGATAGTCCGATTCCAAAGCTAAATACGTTAAACGTCACCTCTGTTTAGTCAACTTGTCCCTATCACGACTAGATCCTCTGAATAGGTTAAACTCCAAGACACGTTTAATGTCACCTCTGTCTTTTCCTGATTCGTCATACTAGATGTCACTAAACGGTTATGATTAAAATAAGCACGTTAATATTATACCTCTGCTTGACCTAAAATAAGTACGTTAACATTATACCTCTGCTTGTCCCCTAATGAGTACGTTAAAATCATACCTCTGCTTGTTATTGAATAAATGAATATATTAACAGTTATCTCTATCGACCAAATCTTTTAAAAAGTCTATAACCAAATTTAAAGAATCCAAAGTATTTCGAAATTCAGTACGGTTCAATACAGAACTTCGAAAACTTTGGAGGGGGTTATGTAGATACCAAAAAAAAAAAAAAACTTTTTTGCCACCCACGGGAGCGATCCCGCAGGTGCCAACCCGCGGGTTGTTTTCCGTTTTTTTTCGATTATTTATTTCCTATTTTATTTCGCTAATATTCCGTGATCCGGTTTTTCAGGAATAATCGAGCCGGATTTGGAGCTTCTTCAGTCTATAAAACACAGGAATTTAACCGGAGAGAGGACTTTTGGATTCTTGGACTTTGGGAAGATTTCAGGCGAGCTCTGGAAATTGAGAAGCGGAGCAGAGCCATCTTCTCCTGGTCGGACGGTCAACGGAGGCAGCAGCAAGACTCAACCGCCACCCGAACCCAAGTAAAAAAGGGAATAAATCAATATTCCCGTTCTTGTAATTTCTCAAATTATTTTGTAATCTCAATTCGTTGTAATTCAAATAATTTTTGCAATGGAATCAAAGATGCAATTTTCGGGCATACAACCAGACCATGAACGAAGATACTTTTCAAAAGCTGAAAGGTATGGAAGAAAAAATCACACAACAAAATTGGCAAACAGTAGCCAAAAAAGGTAAGAAGACTGGTGAGTCTTCCACTGCCGCACCTGCCTCCACCAAGGCATCAGCCTCCATCAAGGCATCAGCCTCCACTAAGGCACCTATCGACCTCAAGTCATCAGCCTCTACCCAGGCAGCTTCCATCCAAGCACCAACCATTGGCCAACCAGCCGTTTCAGAGTCATATCCAACACTATTTCAAGCAAAGTCTATGCCAAAAAGACCATCTCAACAACAATTAATCCAAATGCAGAGAGCTCCTTTACAGAAGCCTTTTTCTTCAGCAGTGGTTCGTGACTGGTACAATATTTCTCTAAAAACCAGCTTCGAGGACACTTACAATAGACTAAATGGCTGTTACAGAGCCATACAGTCTAATGATATGAAAACTTGAAATTACTGGCTAACTCAGGTTGAGACTGAGTTATTACAAACCAAACAACAACTATTAAAACAAGAGCAGTTGTTCTCTCAGGCCAAGGACATGGTACAAACTTTGTGCCAATATTCTTCTCTTTCCAAAACAGAAGATTTAAAGCAAAGAGAAAAGACTTGGTTTTTGGGATCCACACCAGAAGAAAGAAAACTTAAATCTATCTTTACCGAAATCAACTCTTCAGACATGGTAAATTGTCAAATTTCTGAATTTGCAAAATTACTAACCCTGATGCAAATTGAGACAGAAAAATCTCGGCAAATTGAAGCAGAAATGACCATCAGAAGAATGATAGATTTAGACCAGCAAAACTTCATCGGGCACAGCCAGCTCTTTCTGTTCTTCGAAACCTTGGAGATAGTAGAAATTCCTCAGATCTTACTCAAAGAGGAATTAATTAAAAACAAATATGAACGGCCTAGAATGGTTGTTTATTTGAAGGATATACCTACTTATTCCAGAGCAATTGAACTTGGCATAGTTCATTGTCTTTATCTTAACACTGATCATCCGGAGGAGTATCTTGATCATATTCCCAAGATCTGTAGTGATCGAATTCATACATATTCCTTGCATAACAGATAGCAAACTGTTTTCTGTTTCCGAATATGGAGTATCTGGAAAGAAAGAAACTTTTTAAAATTATTTTCTTCTTACCAAATTTGGGAACTTCATAATCAAAGTCAACAATTTGCTCATGGATGGGGAGATTATCCTAAGGATGAGTTCAACCATGAAAGGCAAGCCTTTTATGCAGCAAAAGAATTCTTCATTGAAGCTACCAATGATAGTTTATCTGGTGCTAGATCTGTTACAATCAGTAACAATATTATGCTCTTTGATCACTTATCTGCAATTGAATCCACTGGTGACAAGGTTCAAAAGGTAACTGTTTTTTTAAACTCAATCAATCTCGGCAGAATTGGTCAGAAAGCTCGAGCTGAGTTTATTGAAGGACAATATCAACCCATGGAAGATGAAAACAGAGACAATGAGTTAGATGAGGAAATTCTAGCCCATCTTGAAGCAGGAGAATAAAGCGTGGTAGGACCATAGTTTTTATTATTATTATCAAAATCTCTCCATAGTTTCATCTTCTGCTTATGTCATTGCTGACGTCTTTTTCCACCGAATCTCAAGTGGCAGACAGCATCTCTTTAATAAACCTCACATCAACATCAACAGTGACTGAACTTCAATTATTTCGGTCATCCTTTTCCTCCCTCAACATTAGGGCATGAATTATTAATCCTCTTTACATCACGTCAACAAGAAGATTCCTTCTCATCCTCTTCTACAGGCACTGAGAATGTATTATATATAGGAATGTAATAGATGTAAGAGAGGCAGAAAAAAATTCGCCTCTTTATATTTTCTAGTATTGAAGTGTGCTTAGTTTCCTTTCGATCTCTGCGCTGTTTGTTCCTTCTCCACACTGTTTGTAAAATTGGACTGTATGGCTCTGTAACAGCCATTTAGTCTATTGTAAGTGTCCTCAGAGCTGGTTTTTAGAGAAATATTGTACCAGTCACGAACCACTGCTGAAGAAAAAGGCTTCTGTAAAGGAGCTCTCTGCATTTGGATTAATTGTTGTTGAGGTGGTCTTTTTGGCATAGACTTTGCTTGAAATAGTATTGGATATGACTCTGAAACGGCTGGTTGGCTAATGGTTGGTGCTTGGATGGAAGCTGCCTGGGTAGAGGCTGATGTCTTGAGGTCGATAGGTGCCTTGGTGGAGGCAGGTGCGGCAGTGGAAGACTCACCAGTCTTCTTACCTTTTTGGGCTACTGTTTGCCAATTTTGTTATTGTGTAATTTTTTTCTTCCATACCTTTCAGCTTTTGAAAAGTATCTTTGTTCATGGTCTGGTTAATAAATCAGCAACTGTATTAGTATAACCTGTAATATATTTAACAGCATAATTAAATATTTCTAGGTATAACGCAATTCGTATTCTCCTGAGATTTTCTTCAGGATTGTTTATAGTTTTTTCTTTAGAAACTGTAATGTCAGTTTCTATAATAAAATTTCTATTTAACAAATAAATTCTCAAAAATTTTAATGCTAATTTAATTGCAAGTAATTCTTTATCATAAGTAGAATATTTTTGTTGGGTTTTGGAAAATTTTCCAGAAGTATAAGTAACAATTTTTTTTTGTGCGATGATAAACCCTGCCCAAAAATTGTCAGAAGCATCAGTTTGTAAGATTACTAACTCGTTTTCTGTAGGAAAGTATAAAATCTTTTGGTCTTGAATAAGCATTTTTATTTTTTCTATTTCTTTCTCTTTCTCTGGAGTTAAAGTAATAGAAATTTTATCTGTGTTCTATCTTCTAGGTTGTTCACCAGTTTCTTGCTTATATTTATTTTGTTCTAGTGTTAATCTAATTTGGAGATTTTTTATCTTCTCAGTTAAATTAGGGATAAACTTTCTTCCATAATTTAATATACCAAAAAAGTTTTGTAATTCTTTTAAAGTTTTAAAGGTAGAATGATATTCTTTAATTTTAGAATATATATGCTATTGTAATTCTATTTGTCCTTGTTTAATATATTTTCCAAGGAATTCAATTTCTTGTTTACAGAGTTCTATCTTTTTTGGACTTAATATAATTCCGTTATCAAGAAGTAGTTTTATAGTATTTAACAAATGGCATTTGTGTTCTTCTAAAGAATTAGAAAATACTAGAATATCGTCTATATAAACAACAACATAAGATAAATGTCCAAATATAGAATTTATCCATTTTTGAAAGATCTGAGGTGCATTTTTTTAATCCGAAGGGCATTATATTCCACTCATAATGTCCTTAGGGACAACTGAATGCTGTTAATTATTTTGACTGCTGGTCTCTAAGTTAGATTTGCCAAAAACCAGATTTTACATCAAATTTACTATAGTATTTTGCTCCTTGTATAGTTTTAATTAGTTGTTCTGCTGAAAGAATAAAATATCCATCAAATTTTGTACAACTATTTAATTTTCTATAGTTTATTACCATTCTAACATTTCCTCTTTTTATTTCAGCATGATTTCTAACTAAAAATGCTGGAGATGAATGAGGACTAACACTTTTTTTAATTAATCTTATTTTTCTAATTTTTGTATTTATTTGGCGAATTCTTCTTTGTCAGCAGGAGTTACCATGATACTATTTGTTCTAATTTTTGTCTCCTTATATTGTTCTAATAATTCAATAGTACAATATCTTGGAGCTTTATCAAAACATTTCAAAGGATTATCACTGTATAATGGACTTAGCATGTCATGAACAGTTTTTTCAAATTCATTGGAAATAGGAATATTATATGTGCAGTGAGAATCTGATAAAATGTCAATTAAATGGATGTCACCATGCTCAGCTGGCGTAAAATATGGTAAAAAAGCAGCTGGAAAAGGAACATGAGGAATCATGCGATTATTGAAAGAGAAATAATGAATATTGTAAGGGGCATAATTTTGCAAATTATTCATACCAATAATACAATCAGAATAAAATTATTTAGGTAATAAAGCAAATTCAAATATATAATGCTTATCACTACCATCTATATCAGGTATAGTAAATGGAACTTCAGCTTTATGGGTTACTATTTGTTGTCTGCCCATTAAATCATTAAGCATGCCTTTTTATCTAATAAGATTTGGAATTGCTGGGGAACAAATGCATTTTGTATAAGACTTGCTTCTGCACCAGTATCAACTAGAGCATGAATAGTAAATTCTTTATTATTTTGGAATTGAATTGTAATTGGTATATAAATATGACTAAGTGCTTTCTTTTTTAAATCAATCATTGCAAAGGTAATCTAACAACATTATTTTGTTTATCAAGTAATTGTTGTGTTCTTCCTTCAATAGGTTCCTCTTCTTCTTCTGTAGGAGAAAAAGAAAATCTAGAAGGTTCTGTATAGGATGTAGAAGGTAAAGATCTATAATCAGAACTTCTACTTCTAGTTTTACTATTGTAGTGGATATAGTATTTCCAGAAACAACAAAGTGTTCAACAGGTAACTGTAGTTTTGGTTTCAAAGATTTAATAGAGATTTGCATGTCATTATCAAATCGTAGATGTCGTATATCTACTAGTTTTGGTTGAATTACTTTTCCATTACCCACTTCAAAGAGTTTAACAAACTGATTTGGTGTGATAGAATTAAAGGTAGAAGTATCATTTAGGGCTAAACAGTGTTCCCACTGTATACCAAGTACTTTTGAACCAGGTAATAATTCTATCCCTTTTAAATTTATTGATAGGGTGCAGACCTTTTCTATATTTTTATCATGTATACTAATACAAAAGTTAGGATGAATATTTACTACAAATATTCTGCTAGCTAAGTTGGATTTTGCACCTCCCATTAGACTATTTAATGGGTTATTAATTATTCTTTCGTCTAAACAGGCTATCAATATTGGTGTATCAATTCCTGCATGGAATAATCATGTTATTTTTATTTGTATTAATCCAATATGAAGATAATTCATTTTTGGGTATTTTTTTCTTTAGATTTCTTATTTGTTTTATATTTATAAGTTTTACCGAAGTAAAATCTTCTTCTCCTTTTAATTCTATATTACCTTGCATTCTTTCAAATACATAGGTTTTTTTTGTTTAAGAATTTTGATTTAAAGGAAGGAGGCTTATATACATCTTTTTTATTTGTATGTGGTATAGCTTCTCTTAATTTTTCTAGATCTTCATCTGTTATTTCAAATTGCTTACTAATACTATCTTGAATACTTTCATTATGACTATCTTTACCCATTATATCTGTGCTAGTAGTTCTTGATTCTAAGCTAGATTCATTAGATAATGTATTCATATAGATTCTATATTCATGATGTATATCCTTTCCCATTTGGGAAGAACTAGATGCAGGTGATGTATATATATCTGACAAATCTTTTTTTATCAAAGGAAGATCTTCATATTTTAGTAGTATTAATAATCCAACAGGATCTCCTTGTTCTATGATATAATCATGGTCTTCAAGACTAGTGCTTTTAAATAGAATAGTTACATTTATTTTTGACATTAGTTCTATTTAACCATGAATTATAAATATATTGTTTTTAACATGTTTTTGAATATTATAAATAATACCAAAATATCCTAAAGGAATATGTATAAGTATATCAAGGAAGACTTCTGTAGTTTTATATCTTTTTAATCTATATGTTTACCACTATATAGTAGGTGACCTATAGAATGTATTCTTTCTTTCTTTGGTAGGATAGCATATGGTGTTAATAAAGTGATTCTTATTCTATTATAAGTTTCACTTAATGTTAACATATTAATATTAAAGTTGTTGAAGTCAGATTCTAATTCTTGTTCCTTTTCTGAATTTGAATTAGAATATATGCTTTCTATTTTATAAATAGTAGATGTATCACTTGGGATATCTTGTATTGTTCCTACTTTAATATCATATGCTTCGAAATCATTTATAACTACAATTTTGATATTTAAAGGGCATTCATTAGAATAATGGCCTTCTTGATTACATTTAAAGCATTTGCAACCTTTTTGTATTTTTTGTCTTTATAAACTTTCTCTTTTTGAAAGTTTTGTTTTCAGAATATTTTTGTTTATTTTGTGGCTTCCATTTCTTTTTTGTAATTCTGATTTTTTTCTTTTTGAACGATTTCTTATATCGTTTTTCTTTGTTGTAATATTTTGAAGGACAGCCAAATTGTAAATTAATATCATCATCGTATTTTGGACAACAAGAGGATCTTAGATCTTAAGCTAATGTTTTTTGTTTCATATGTTTATTTGCTTTATAAGTTTGACATACATCTTTTAAAGTATCCATGCAGGATTTTTTTAAAAAACCTGTAGAATGGGTACTTTCTGGATCTGTTCCAGTATAATTATAAAGTCTTATTTTATCATATTGTTCCAAGGATAAGGTAATTTAGCAAAAAATGCTTTTATCCAGAATTACTTTGATTCTAAAGAATTTAATTTAAAAATATATCTAATATAAGTATTAACAAATTCTTCAATATAGCAAATATCACATAGTTGTATTTTTATTAATATAGCTTCCTTATTTCTATTTTCTTCTAGAAATTGTTCTCCAGTTATATCAGCATAAAATAGAGATATGATACTTATTAAAGCAAGTTTCTTTGATTTATGTTCTTCCATCCTTTTTATTTCTTCTGGATGGAAATTTTCGTATTGTGATAACCAGTCTAAGGCTATACCTTCCCATTTACTACAGGCGTATAGTACGAATTCTAAGTTAGGTATTTTTGTAGGAGAAACAAAGACATGTCCAATAATATGTTGCATCCATGTTACAATATATTGTTTTATTTTACTAGGTGGGATTTTATCTATATTGAAGTAAAGGTAAGGTTCTAAACCAGTTAGTCTTTTACTATTTCTTATGATATAATTATTTACAAACTCTTCTCTATTAGTTATAGGAGGAGATTCATTACTTTCGTTGTTATGCATACTTTCTTCCTGAATAGGGGTTTCACTTGTAGATACATTTCCAGTTCCTTGGATGTAACTTCCAGTGGAAATTGCTCCTTGGATACCAGAAGTGGATCCTTGTTCCATATTTATTTTAAAATAATCTGAGTATCGGTGTGAATCCGAAGAATCGCCTGAAAATTTTTTATACCTGTGTGAATCCTCTCTCGGGGAACCGCCTGATAAGATTTCTGTATCAGTGGAGTTAATCTCTTGATCAGAAATTTCAGAATCAGTGGAGATGATATTACTATCACACTCTTGATCTGTTTTAAAATATTGAATAGAAGATTTATGCTTTTCATAAAAATTATATATTGTAGAACAACAAATTTCACCTGCCAATTCTTTTTCTTGTAATAAAAGAAACTCCTTAAAATATTTTTCATCAACTGTATCTAACGAAACTGGAATAGAAAGCTTTGAAGAATATTTGAACATTCTAATTAAACTTAAACCAAGTTTTTCATTTGGAAATCTATTTTCTAGATTTTTATTTTGGAAAACTGATAAAGGTGAAATTTGACTTTCTCTTAAAAGGTTTTTTATCAAAAAAATTTCATTTAAAATTTTCTATAATTGATCACTATGGTGATTCAAAATTCCATCTTGTGGTGTTGTACTGTTTACATGGATTACATGATTATGGCGTGTAAGTTTAAAGGGACAAGCATAGCTTGTCTCTGGTAAAACTAATTGGATTTTATCCATTAGTGTCTAGGGGAGGTCATGTTATTATTCTCTCTTATTTGCTTATACTGATTGTTGTTAACTCTTACTTATTTTTGATCCTACATTCTCCGGCCAAATATGGCATCTCTAACCGTGGCTTTATAGCTAGAGTTAAGCCTTGCCAACAGACTCCATGGTCTTGTTTACCACTGGCTTATACCACTGCTTCAGAGAACTAGAGCTCAGCATTGGTTCGTTTTCTACACCATGCGTACTAAGCAAGAGATAATAACAACTAGTCTTAAACAAGAAGGGAGAATAATAACATGGCCCTTTATCTACTCAGACATAACTAAAATTCAAAAACTTACAGTGGGTGCTGCCAAGATCTTCAAAATATTATATATAAACCAGACTCTGATACCAAATTTACAAACAGTGCGGAGAAGGAACAAACAGTGCGGAGATCGAAAGGAAACTAAGCACTCTTCAATACTAGAAGCTATAAAATAATGTTTATTCAACACTTTCAAATTTTCCTGCACTTCCACTATGTACAACAGGCGATAATTCGTTGTTAACACTAACTAGAATCTCATCAAAATAATACTAGTCATAATGTTTATTTTAAATTCATTGAGAGAAATCTTTCGAATTATTTTTAGTTTTAAAATGACTATAAAATATTTTTAATAATCATCAAACAAATTTGAAACATTAAATTTAATTTAATTCTAGGTCAAAATGCACAAAAAAAATATTTCTTGGTCATTTATAGAAATAAATGTAATGCCCCACTTTTCATAGCTAAAAAGTTGGACAGTTAGAAGCTATAAAATTAATAACAATCGCATTTTATAGTATACAATTCACAAATCACAGTGGAAATAATGATACAAATCACAGAATAATAAAATTTCTAATAATAACCAATTTTTAATAAAATTCAAGTCCAAATAAACTCCATTAAATAATCCTAAACTAATATAACTCATAGAAATATTCTTGATCGAACTCTCAAAAAATATCATTATAGTTTTTATTCCACTAAAGTAAAATAAGCACTAAATTACTCACAAAGTGACGTCTATTCTTTCAAATATGTCAAATACTACTATGTAACTAAAACCTTCATCTCTATATCTAATACTTACTCTGGCCATGCATAACTAGTAGTTGTCAATAAAGTGAACAATATAATAAAATAACAATAATAAGCTAATGGAAAATAATATATAAAAACAATAATAAAATATGATGCAATGATATACATAATACGCAAATATCTAGTTAAGTTCACTTATTGGCTTAGTTCATTTAAGAATTAAATACGATATTTTTGGAATTCCTCAAATAAGCCAAGTTGGTTACACCAATAAACACATTCCATAACACTTGAGAATATGAAGTCAAGATCAATATCTGCAATGTATCATGTAAGCTCCAAGGAATATATATAGTCAAGAATAATACGACCGTAGCCCATCCCGTAAGCACTCAAAAAAACAGAGTCAAGAATAATATGGTTGTAGCCGATTTCGTAAATATCCGAAAAAAATAGAGACAAGAATAATATAGATGGAGACTATTCTTTCTCAAATAACGATGGTAATACCTCATCTAGTGTACACTTCTTACTAGTTTGGTATTCACCCAATCCCCGATTATTTAATTTTCCATATTATTAATTACTCTCATATTGATGCCAAAAGATGATAGCATTAAATTTCCAATAAGGTATGAATACAATAACCATCCTTGTCCATAATTACGTGTAATCTTGATAATAAATAATATCGATTTAATGTATTCAATTTTTATGTTTTCCATAACTTTGATTAACATAATATAATCTAATGAATTTAAAAAAAACAACAACAAGATGATAACATTGATAACACAAATTATTTACTATTGCAAAATAATCTTTATAAAAAAAAATCAGTTTGATAACATTCGATTTCATGCTTTAATAACTTGCTTTTCATGATAAAAGACTCAAATGATGCAATAAACAATATATGATGGCATTTTCAGTAAATAACATACTGATACGGATATACAATATCAATTGATGCAATTTACCTTAACTAAAATCCATTATAATGCAATAATCAAACAATCTTTACTCTATACAGTATCTTATACAAATACCCATTGCATTGTGTTAGTCACGACTAGTGCTGCCTTGGGCAATCCAAAATAATATATCCATAATTACAATTTTGAAAGGTTGTTCAAATAAAGTTATAGGGAGTAGATTTTTCTTGGTACATAAATTATTTCGAAATTTATTAAATTTATTTAATATACTTAACATAATTAAAATTATATTTTCCATTGCTGAATCACCATTTGTTAGTGACAGTAATAAAATATTGACAAGGTTAAAACTTGTTATTTCCATAAGAATTAGGAATAAAATTCTTAACAAAACTTTGTAGATAAATGGACTATCTTACTTTCATAATTTGTTATGATTTATTTGAGTGAATATAATATTTATAACCTAATTTTTACCATGACTGATCAACTTAAAATTCTGTACAACAATATGAGTAGCATGATAACCGAGTTATAATACATATTTTTAATGAGAATTTCTAAACAAAAACTGTAGAGAATTGAGTTATCTATCTATAGTAACTTTTTGGATTTATTAGGAGTCATATGCTATTTTTAATAAATTATCTACCGTAACCTACCACTACTATAATAGAAATATTACTACAGCTAGAATAACTTGGCCAAAATTTATAATTCCATTAAGAATTAGACAAAAAAATCTGAACAAAAGTTATAGAGAACTAGAGAGGCTATCCCTAATTTTTTTTTGAAATTGAAGATTGATTTACTATTTATAGTCGAATTTAGAAGTTGTGATAAGTGTGCTAGATAACAATAATAGAAACAAATCCTATCTTTAAGCAAGATTTCAATAAAACTTTCATTAAAACATAATGACATATACTCAAATCTATAAACCAGCAACAATATGAAATTAAAATTCTTAATTTAGCATGTTAGGAGTTAGATAAACTTACCTTGTCTAAACTTACCTTAATTTAGCATGTTAGAAGTTAGATAAACTTACCTTGACCTGATGTAAAAGTAGATTTATGATTTGTGGTCAAAAGAGATGTTGAAAACTCAACGAAACCTCCAAGAACTAAAGCTGAATACCTTATTTTGTCTTCTTTCTATTTTCTCCATGATTTCTCTCGATTTTTCTACATTGGTTAGGGTTACCTATTTATATACAAGACGGTTCTAATTAAACTAATTATCTTATAGACTAGAGACTTCTATCTAAATAGGAACTCTAAATTGACCTATCTTATAGTCAAATCTATGGTCAAATTTAACTTAAGGAGTCAAATTTATTTTATTTATTATTATAACATAATTAGATCAGTTGGCTATGATGTATATTGGGTCTCTAATAGGTTCTACGAGGTGAGGGCTCAATTTCGCTCATCATATTTTATTTTTATCACTTAACCTAATACTTAATTCTTTATTTTATTCTTTTTTCTGTTAAAAAATAAATTCAAAAATACAAATTTAAATAATTCAAGGAAATATAAGCAGAATGGGTATTACAATAAATATCATTAAAATAAATTTAAAATTCAAAATAATTTATTTTACTATACGGTATGGGGAGCCCGATCTACAATAACATTTATTCTAGAACAAAACATTTATTAAAATCATTTAAATGTAAGCCGAAAAGTGTTAGGCCCAAAAATAGCCAATAAGCAAAATTTCGTATTAAGCAATTCTTTCTGGTCAAGTAGGGCCCCCTCTTGGGTTCGTTTCAGGTTGGGCATGCACTGTGATGATTGTCATATATTATACATTTATATTCCTCATCTTATTTATTTTTTATATATAAATAATATAACTCAAATATATTTAGTATGTTTTTAGGTACAGTGTATTGCTGCAAGGATTTGGTATGAAATCCATAGAAGACTGGGAAAACTAAGTCCAAAAAGATCAAAAGAGAAGAAAACTACAGAAACATAAAGTTAGAAACCATCAAAGTGACATCCAGTCATGTACATGAGAGTAGAAGAGCCAAAAGATCAAAATACTAGAAGCTAAAAGTCAAAATCAAAGATTTTGCTACTAAATAGCGGTAAAATGGGGCCCTCAGGTCCTGGACAAAAATGTGATGACTCATATGCAGAGTAGGACTCTTGTGATAAAATTAATCACTGCTATTTGGCAGTGAACGCTGCTATTTGGCAGCCAAAGTAATGAGTCTGCATCTGAAAATTTTAGGAGTGCTTTGATGTAATTTTGTTATTTTTCTTTCATGACTAAATTATGGTTTTGAGATCCTGAGACCTATATTTTGGCTGTGTACTTGTAAATTAGGGTTTGCTATGCTTTATTATGATTAATAAAATTAGAGGATTAAATTATAGGAGCGACGACCCCATACCAGAGCTCCAAAGACCATTTCTTGTTGTTCGTTACTGTTCAAAGTAGGTAAATTTATTTAATTATTTTTTGGTTAATTTTTATTGCTATCTAGATTATGATTTTACTTGTTTTGTAGCAAAAATTAGATTTTTAATAGTTCTCATGCATAAAAATATCAATTTGATTAATAGAAACATGAGTAACTAATTTTTCTTAGTTCTACGATGTAGATGAAGTTAGGAATCAACCTTTGTATAATTTTTATTTATTTTCTTTCTAAAAGAACTAAAAAGTCATGATTTTTCTATGATAAGATTGAAAGATAATGATTTGTAGATTTAATATTTTGATAGATTCTACTTTTGTTTGCATTTGATAGCTTTTGCTTAGTTAGTATCTAGAATTAGTGCTTTTGATTTTATTTATAGAACTTTCTATTAATATAGTTTACTTTTATATAATGTCACGAATTTTGATGAGTTATGATTGTATGACACTTGATACTTAGGCTGATTTGAATAAAAGTTAAACTAAAAAGATAATTTTATTAATATAATTGTATTTATTTATGTTAGAAAGAGAGGAGGAAGATAATAAAAGAATATTTGGTTGTGAGCTAGTGGATTCAATATTCTAAACTAATTATTGAATAACTAAAAAACCATCTAGAACCTATTTGTTAGAATAATAAGAAAAAGTGATACCGCAAAACATCCGAGATTTTTATGGAAATAACCTATTTGCACTACAATAACCTATTTGCACCCCTCCCCTAGTTCACTACCCCATCCTTCACAAGGTCCTTGCTGACCTGCTCCCCGCCCACTGAAGTTTCTCCTGCCGGCTAGCTGCTCCTCCCCTCTCAAACCCTAATTCCTTTTTGAGGGGAGGCTTAGGCCCTCTATGCTTTAACGTAAATTTTCTAATCCTAATTTTCTTACAGACTTTCCTTAAGATTGTTAAGGAATGGAAAGAAATTGCGCACTAAGTTAGGGTTATATTAAAAGTCAAAATTTTTTTCTTATGGCAATTTTCTTTGTGTTTATCACATTTTATTGATGCACTATTTATATAAATTTACATAGGAAATTATTTTAATGAATGGCTTTAAAGGCTAAAGAATTTTTAGGGCATTAAGTTAGGGTTAGGTTAAAAGTTAATTTTTTTTCTTATGGTAATTTTTATAGTGTTTATCACTTTTATTGATGAATTGTTTATATTAATTTACATAGGAAATTATTTTAATGAATTGATTTAAGGGTCCGTGAATTTTTAGGTATCGTCGTCACTTAAACAAGATAAATTTCAATATTTTTTATACCATTTTTCTTGTGGGATAATCTAATTTTTTCACTTGGTCGGCCGGTGGCTTGCACAAAGAACCTGAATTCTTTGTTTACAATATTGAAAATATTCATTTTATATTTGAAGCGTGCTGTTTATAATGATATATTGGTATTTCATGGTAATGTAATTGTTGAAATAGTGGATGATTGTGCAATATATTGTATATATTTCCCAAAAATTGATGCCTGAATTCGCCTGATAGCATTGAATATAAAGAATAAAACTTTTTCAAAGCTACCGAGTAATCCAATCATACCAGAAATCCAAGATCAACTGATCACATCACATGAGCTTCACACGAATACTCCTCTTCTATGCGAGTACATCAACTTCGTACAGAGAGAACTACCAAATATATACTTGAGATGTACTAAACTCCGAGCTGTAGTCGGCAACAATATTAGGAACTTGACTGAATTGTATTGATGTGTCAACCAAAAATGATAAAAATACACAATGCGTCAACCTAAAATGACAAAAAGAACGATTAAAGAGAACAATTTTTCTCTATTTAAAACCAAATTAACTAATTTACTACAAAAACATCTAATTAACGAACTAAAGGAGAAAAAGATTCCTAACTAAAAAAAGAAAAAAAAAGAAAATTGCTGGTCAAGGAGTAATCACGACTAGCTATTATATATTGTTTGGCTAGTAATATCCGGATATTAAAATATCTAGTTCGAAATTATCCCCGACCAACAGCCATCGGGCCATAGAGAGGGGCCCGTCTAGGTCCTTGTTCCCAAATGATTTGCATAACATTCGCGAATTAGAACCCAAATGGGATAGAAGGTCATCCAAAATGAGCTTTGCGCCTTAAAGCAAAAAACCGTATTATTTTTTTTTTTATACTTCAATTAAAACTCAATTTTTCTTCAAAACGAGTCAAAAAAGTTAGTTTATACTTCTATACAAGGAGAATCTTCCACATAACCAACTTTGTATTGGTTTTCTCCCTCTCCTTCACGTCCTCTACTCCTCCAACAACGGATTTTTTTTTTCATTTTACAAATAAAATGGACTTCAAATCACCTCTGGTCAGTGCACAAACAAAAAAGAGATAAAATTGAAAGGAATGGAATATGGAATTTAGGATTTAGAATCATAAATAATTGGGCAAGAATGGGTTTGGGTGTGTACCGAAAGAGAGATGATGATTGTGTCGAGGAAGAAGAGAATAATGTGAAGGGTAAATTTGTATCAAAAAATTAGTAAACTTGTAATTCCTTACAACTTAAGATGTGGTGCACACCAGAGAACTTTTAAATGAATACATAACTTGACTTAGTAAGTATCATGCCCTAACTTGTAAAGAATTACAAGTTTTTTATTTTTAAGACAAAGTTATCTTTCACCCTCTTTCTTCTCTCTAACCTAGCAAAAAGCATATCTTCTCCAGCAGGCCCAAACCCAAAAAAGGGAAAAAAAAACCTAGATTTTTTTTTTTTTTGCTTTTAAACCCTAAATCATACTCCATTCTACTAAAATTTGATCCCTCTTTAGTGAGAGCAGTGCATAGTGGGGATTTAAAGCTTATCTTATTTGCAAAGTCAAAAGAAAAAGTCATTGTTCATAGAGGAGAGGAATTGACTAATTTCAACAACAAAAAAATGACTTTTTTTTTTTCCTTCAAGTAAATATTAGGGTTTAGAATTAAGATGTAGAAATAAAGCACCAATCTAACAATAAAAGCTAAGATTTATTTAGGGTTTTGGATCCAAATGTATGAGAGAAAAAAATATAATATATTAAAACTCTAATTGATTTCAGAGCGTAAGGGTGAGAAGAGATAGGAAAGGTAGGTTTCCAAGGGTTAAAAGTGGTTGAAGAGAGGTGCTCACCAAGAAAATCCTATTTTTAAAAGAGAGGTGGTGCTCACTAAACAAACGGTGCTCTTCAAGTTTACAATTTTCTGTTCACCAAGTCAAGTGGTGTGCTCATTTAGAATTTTTCCTATGGATTTGGGAGTTTCCAAAGTTTATTTTTTCATGGATTCTTCTTGATTTATATACAGATAAATGACAAAATACACTAATTTCAAAAAAAAAAAAAATGAGCGAAGGGATATTTTGAATAAAAAAAAAAACTTAAACACCCCGAACCAATTTAGAATAATCAGAAACACTGCAAATCAACAATCATGGGGGTCCTCAAGAAATAACTCAAAACATTTATCTAAGAAGTGACCCATGATGGCACATAAAATGCTTGAAACTAATCTCCCAGCTAAAGCCTCCAAAAGCTCCTCCCTTTATATTTCCTTCCGGCGACACAATCCAGTTGAAAAGTAAATAAAAATTCAGGAGATCCCCAATTCTGGCCATAGTTTCAGTGGAGATCAGAGT
>JAYEPQ010000013.1:20987546-21012546 GCA_036321105.1 Dracaena cambodiana | reverse complement strand
GCAAGGTTTTATATGCAAGAAAATCAAAGTATCGAAACGTATCTCAAATATTAGTTCAGATCTGTAAAATTATAGGACTGGCTATCGACAATTATTAGATAGCTATCGATAGCGGTCGACTATAAGTTGAACACAAGGGTTGCTGTCGAAGACTTGTTGAAGAGAGCGGCTGTAGTTTGGATTTCTTTAGAATTTTTGGGAGAATTTAGAGTTTCATTGTATATAAAATTTCATTAGGGCGTTGTCAGGCTATAAATAGCCAATGTAACTCATGTTTTGAAATGCTTATGAATATCTTTTAATTATTAGATTATTTTTAAATCCAAGATTTAGTTTTTGTACTCATTCATAAAAATCAGTAAAAGAATTCTTTTTCTCTTTATTCATGACTATGATGAGTTTGAATGGCTAAATTCTTGAGTTGGATTAGATGAACAAACAAATCCTAGGTAATCTACCGGTATGTATTTTTCTTTGCTTATTGATTTTAATTATTTTATGTAAAATTTATTTCTTTGATTCCCTGTTATCATAGAAAAGATTTAGATATAATTTTGAGTCTTTGATATTTTATTATTTGACGACATATTCATTACTTAGTTTTTGATATACCGTAGACTCTTTAGCCACGGTGTATATTTAGACTTTGAATGTTTTTTTATTATTAATATTGCATGCTTAGATAACTCAAAATTCATATAGGATTAACTGAGAGAAGTTATTCAAAATATCAAGTTTGCAACTTTAAATATTTTGTGATTCATTGATTTATTTCCAGTTGTAGGAAGACCATGTTATCTATGCAACTGAAATAAAAAAAGCATAAATATATCCAATAAATTATCATTTGGGGAGTTACATCTATTTGACCAACAACTTTATTTAAAATAAATTTATATCTTTGTTAATTTAGTTTTAGCTTTTAGCTAATAAAAATTCGATCTTTATTTCTTTTTAATTTCGTAATTTATTCTTAGTGTCACATAGTAACAAGACGATCCTCAAGAGAACGACCTTGGATTACTATCTTTATACTAGTTGTTGATTTCTTGCACTTGGAAATATTCGATTTAGATCATAGTCAAGTTATAGAACATATTCCATGCGTGCAGTATTATTTTCAAGCAAGAAAACCTTGTATAAGTAATAATATGCGTAAATAAACATGTGTGCAAGTATATTATATCTTGTATCAAGTGGTTTATGCACGAACATGGAATGCATGCCTAGACATGAGTTATGACAGCTCTGAAATCAATATGTACAGAGGATAATAAGAGTGATTTAATATGTGTATATAGGAATCATATTATTAATTAAGCAATATATACACGGATATGATATATGTGCGTATGAACTGCAACTTAGTGGACATGTCAGACTTCCAGATCTTATTTAACTAGCGCAAAATAGAATTGAAGGTTAAGTTTTAGCAATTGTAGAAAAATCAATTATATTTCTAATGAATCTTAAATTAGTTTAATTAGAGTTTTAAAACAAAAATTATGATAATTTTACCTTGGACCTGCTGCACATAGCTAGTACAACAATAAGAAAGAAACTCTAGATTTGTTTTGACTCGGATAAAAATTTAATTGGAATGTAAGATTTAAGACAATTATAGATAATTAAATTAGCTTCCTAATGAAACTTGAATGAGCACAATTGGAATTCTAGAGTAAAACTTATGGCCATTTTACCACAGGTTGTTACTATTGAGCTGCTAATCTAGGATAGTATTAAGTAATGATTTTTTCAGCTATTTTTGGCTAGATAAATGTTAAATTAGGATCTGTTGTAGTTGAATGAATTGTAGACTAGTAAATCTTCTTTCTAATAGTACTAGAATAAGGTCAATCAAATTTAAAATGCAAAATTTATAGTAGCTCTAAGGTGGCATGCTGCTTATGACAGAGCAGTGATACGATTTGTGCACATATGACATGCACGGTGTGATACATGCAATAAAACTCAATATACATAAAAATTAGAGCATATATAATCTGAAAAGTTGGTAAATATTACATTTAATATCATATTTGAGGAGATTTAATGAAGAAATCACAAGTTTAAAGGATTTGAGAGTGTATTATTGCATCTTGTTGAACCAAAATCGGAAAAGATCTGATATTGATGCGATAACCCTACAAAAGTGGAGAAATTTTCTAAGAATTATTTTAGAAAACAAGGACATGTACTGTAGAATATTTTTCCATATTAGTGAAGAAGATTTGTTCCAAGAATCACTTTAGATGATTCAGAAGCATCTCCAACACCATAGCAACTTTCACTTGTACAGGTGTTTTCCATATTTTTCAAATGCAGAGTATGGTGAAGAGTTTGTTGATTTATCTAGTTTTGATCAATTCACTTCCTTATTTGCTGGAAGTTTCTATTGGCTAGTAAATATTAGATCGGGTTATCTAGTATATTGCCAGGACAATACCTTCTATTTGAAACCTTATTACCCAAGCCGCTTCGCTCGTCAATTTGGATGTGACCAGTTATATGTTGGGGATCAATATCCAAATATTAAGTCAGGGGATAATTTATATGAAGGGGCCAGGCTATGGTATCATTTTGTTGGTGGATGCACTTTGGCTCTCTTCAATCTACCACGGAAATATCTGAATTCTTACACTTCCTTTGGTTTTTGCGGTTGGTATTATATTGCAAACTTTACACCCCTGAACTATAATGTCAGTAGCACTTATCTTCGAGATATCAAATCCCAGTATGCTCAAAAGAGACAAGTAGGTTCAAGTAGAATGCCAAACTTGGACGAGCTTCAGGTAATTGGGTCAGAGCACGATGATATTTCTAACATTGAAGCCAGAGCCCCTTAGATAGGAATCACTACTGCTCCTGCTCAAGAATCAGCTCCTGGTATTACTATTTCTTCACTGAGGAGGACATCAAAGTGCACAAGACTTCATCAGCTGAGAGTGAGAAAGGCAAGAAGAGTCGTAAGGGAACCTCTTCTGTAGTGATCGCAGAGACTAGACCACCCATGATGAAGGAACAAGTGTCGCTGAGGATGATGATTCTAAAGAGCAATTCTCTCAGTTGCGTTCTCGCACTGTTAGACCCGGTAGGAGTATTGGGCCAGTTATAAGGATTGAAGGAGAAATCCCTATATCTTCTATATCTATAACTGAGCCCAGTTCGAGCACTATTCAAGAAACTGCAGAAGAAACTCAAGTAGCAACTAAGGTTCCTACAGAACCTCCTTCTGTTGAGACTGTTCCTGCTACTGTTGCAGTAGAAACTGTAACTGCAGCTCAACAAATAGTTCAGGCTGCTGATAATAATGAAGTACAAATTGTTGGGAAAACCCAAAAATTAAGTTCATCATCAGTTATGATGTCAGCTATCACAGTTCCTCCTGCCAATCCCACCACTGGACCACTTCAGAACCATAAGACTATTTTCTTTTTTTCTTATTCATCCAATTTTATCATATCAATCATTTTAGTTTGATAAATTTGTAGTGGGAAAATGATCACTTCTTCATATTCATCTGAAAAACTTGATTACTCATGTGAGGATGGTTATGATGACGATAGCTTTCGTTCTTCTACACCCCCAGACCACAGTAAATACACCTATTTGACAGCAGAGGAGAGAGCCGAGGTATTGTGTCCTAAAGAACCGAGTGCTCAACTATTGAGTAATTTTCCAAGTGAAAAATCATTTTAATTGTCTCTTTGTTTCCGTTTCCTTCATTCTTTACTAATAATAATTTTTTTTTCTTTCAAGATTGTCATCGCCTACTCTGGCTTCTGACTTGTAATTGCAACTTCTTCAGCACTAGTACTTCTTCCAGTGACAACAGCTCAAGTTCCTGCTATCGAAGTGACTGAGACTGCACCTGAAGCTGCTCCTCTTACTGAAAATTCATCTGACGTTGCTCCTTCTCTGAAGCTACTGCGACACAAATTTCGTCACTTTTACTAAGTCTGCTCCCTCATCTACCTCCGATCACTAAAGCCACAATTACGTCTACTTCTGTTGCTCTACCACCCGAGCCTGCAACTTCTTCCTTGCCATCAGTGGAAGACACATAAGCTGACGATCAAGGATTTCTTCTCTTTCTTGGATCATTATATATATGCCATTTTGAAAGGAAGGTCCTTTGCATCTATTGCCAATCTATTAAATCATTACATTGGTGGAACATAAAGTATTAGCGGAAAGGTGAAGGCAGATCCATATAGTTGAATTATGATGCCAAGGCTTTATTAAAGGCTCATTAATCCGACAAATCAGAAATTATTGAAGTCACTTTTAGAAGATTGATGGAGGAGCAGCTAACACTTCAGAGGAGGTTAAAAAGCAGATAGATGCTCATCAAGCTCAACTTAGCAAGATCCAATCTGCTAATGACTCTCATGTGCTCAGAATGAGAGTGTTGTTGCTTCAGCCAAAAACCAAGACCAAGCCATTATGAGGACTCAGGAAACTATGCAAAAGCCCAAGCTTATCTGGAGAGGACTCTAAAGACTCGTGAGGAAACGAGGAAAACCATCACTGATTTGTTTAGGCAACATGATGATCTCAATAAGGCGTTTATGGCTAAGCAAGCAAAATTAGAGACTCTTAAGTCTGATCTTTTAAGTAACTTGACCATCAGCGAAGAGGAGTTGTGGAGGCAAGCTACTGTTCAGGCTTACAAAACCATCCAATTAGAAATAAAGGATATTGAAGAAAGAATTAAATCTCTTGTATTCCGATAATTTGTGTCTTCTCTTTTTTTAATGAACTTGAATATTTTGTTCAGAGGCAATCCTAAATTTCCAAATACCGTAATTAAAAGATGTTAACTAAAAAATTAATTGATAAACCCCATAATATGTTAAGAAATAAGATTTTCTATTGTCTGAATTGTATGACTTTTTATATTACCGAGATATTACTGTTTCATATATTTTACTATATTTTTTTGGATCGGTTCACTGACAATCCTGCTTATGCATGGCCAGATGCAGATTGTTACCTAAAGATAGACTCGCTAGGGACAAAATATGACTCAAAATATTTTCAGGAGCAGGCGGAGCTACAAGATTGACGACTTTTCTATTTTATTATTTTCTAATTGAATTTTATGTTTGGAGAAAAAATATTATTATCTTAACTAAAGAAATTATTGTTTATTTGTTGCTCATATTTATACTGTAATATGACTGTAATATTTATTAAAGCTTGTCGAGTTATCATTCGACGCTGAATATTTCAGATTTTCACACTACAAATAGTGGCGCGTTACATGGAAAAGGCTTAATGATGCATGATAGAATACCTAAATTTGATTATGTATTTTATGCTGTAGGACTAAAGAGAAATCTTCTTAGTATCTAGTTAGCTATGTTACACGGGATTTAAATATGAATCTCACGGAGCAGATGTGCAATGTATCAAAAAAGTCTGACGAGATTGTAATGACAGGAAATATGACAACGGACAATTGTTATGGTATATCATACCAAGAAAATCTGGTATGCAACTTATCTATTATTGATAGTACGAGTCTATGGCATCAAAGACTAGGGCATATTAATTTTAAAAAAATTGTTGGTATATATTTTAATAACATTCTTAAAGTCATATCTAACAGGACTAAACCTGGAAATTCTTTTTATGGTCCTTGTCAACTAGAATAAAAAGACATGAGCTTCACAGAAAAAGCTAGATTAGTTTAAGACAAAAAAAATCACAAGATCGAACACATATTGATTTCATGAGTCCTATAAGAGTTGAGATTCTCAGAGAAAAGAAATACATATTTTTGGTCATTGATGAATTTTTGAGATTTTCTTGGGTATGTTTTCTGAGAGAAAAGTTTAAAACGAAAGATTTGTAGATCTTTATGATTCTCATGGCATTAATTATTAATTTTCTGTATCTAAGTCATCACAATAAAATGGTGTTGTTGAAAGAAAATACAGGATTATATAAGAAATGACATAAGTGATGCATCATGTAGAAAAACATATATCAAAAAATTTGAGCCGAACGATAAACATAGTAGGGTGTATGAAGCAAACCCCTTATGAGTTGTGGAAAGGTAAAATACCTAATTTATTTTATTTGAGTGTTTTTGGATGCCAATGTCATATATTGAGAAACAAGAACAACTATTATGTAAGTTCGTTCCGGAGAACCCGAAGGTATATTTTTGGGTTATTTCCTTTTGAGTAAAGCTTATATAGTGTTTAGTTTGGTAACTAGATCTATTTTGGAATCTGTTAATGTGGTTTATAATAATGTAGGTTCTGCACATGATGGTCTTGACGATGCTGATGGCATATTTAGACATAAACAACCAGATGAGAATATTGAGAAGTATTTCCAATTCTTCTTCATATAAAACATTTATGAAAGATGAAGAGAAGGTGAACTGATGGAGAGGAGGAAAAGAAGGAAGACACATCAATAGAAGAGCTTTAGCCTTCTTGGGTAAAGCTCAATCATCTGTCTATATGGTTATTAAGTGAGATCACAACTCCAATTAATGAAGATAAGAAAGAAATTTCAGAGCATGGTAAGCATAATTGATTTGTTTCATATTTCTATGAACGATTTTAAAAATACTAATAATGAATTGTAAGATGAGTATTGGATTATTGTCATGAATGAGGAATTAGACTAGTCTGTTAGAAATGACGTTTGGGAACTTTTTGAAAGCCTGTTAACATAAATATCATTGTGTTGAAGGTCCTTTCTACTATACCAAAACTCCGAAATTATGATGAGAGTTGAGAAAAATTATTTTATATTTTAATACGCCCCCGCAGGTTGAAGGTCCATTTTTGACAGAAACCGGGGCTTTCGCAGTGATTTATTTTTTTTTTAAAACCGGCATTAAATGCACGCTCGACAGAATTTGAACCTGGATTGTTCTGATACCATGTTGAACGTCCCTTCCACTGCACCAAAACTTTGAAGTTATGGTGAGGGTTGAAAGAAATTATTTTGTATTTTAACACATTGAAATTAATGGATATTTAAAAATAAAACTGATGAAAATAGGGCATTGTGAGAAATAAATCATGACTTTTTGCACAAGGAGACACACAGGTTGAAAGGATAGATTTTGATTAAACATTTGCTCCTGTAGCTAGGTTGGAGTCGAATCGTATACAGATTTCTACATATACTCTAAACCTTAATTTTCTCAAATGAACGTCTAGAATGCTTCTCTAAATGGATGCTTGAAAGAAGAAAAATATGTTTCACAGCCTAAAGGTTTTTAGAATCTACTTTTTTCTAAACATATTTTAAAACTAAATTTTTTTTTTTTTTTGTATGGTTGGAAACAAGCTCCTAACTACCTTCTTTTTTGATTCTGGATTTGCCTAAGATAGTACGAATAAAATGCTCTCTTTTAAAAAGAATTGGATCTGATATGCTTTTCTTTGCAAATCATTTTCGATGATGTTGTTTGTTTGTTTTTTTTTTTTATTTTGGATGTTTTAATGATTTTCTGGAAAAGAAATTTTTTGATTTAGTATGTATGAAATTTGAAAAAAAATCTTTTTGGAGAATTGAAATATTTCCTGGGCTTTCAGATTAGTTAGGGGTTAAATGGTATTTTTGTATCTCAGTTTAAGGATGCAAAAAATTAGTTGAAAAGCAAATACTGAAAACCCAACAAGGAAATAGTCATGTATTCATATGATATTTATAATTAAAAAAAATATCAATGCAGATTATATAGTTGTGATTTGTTTGTTTATAACAAACAAATTGGATAGGGAGAAATCTGTTTTATGTTTTATGATAGTTGCGAAGTTGGAATATTGTAGTTAGTGACAAACATATATCAAAGAAATAGAATTAGTTAAGATATGATTGGTTAAATCCAATATTCCCCCTCAAGATGGATCAGGCAAGGGCTTGACCATCTTGGATGTAAGAAGCATGAACTGTGGATGGTCCAGTGCCTTGGTGAGGACATCAACAAGTTGTTTAGTGGAAGGAACAAAAGCAGTTCATAGGAATCCGGAGTCAGTATGTTCCCATACAAAATGACAATCAATTTCAATGTGTTTAGTATGTACAAGGAAGACCGGATTGGTAGCAATGTGAAGAGCTACATTGTTGTCACAAAACAATGTGACAGTTTCTTGATGGACTTGAAGGTCTTTAAGGAGGTAAAATAACCATTGAAGTTCACATGAAGTAGTTGTCATGGAGCAGTATTCTGCCTCGGCTGAGGAGCGGGAAACTATTTGTTATTTCTTTGTGTGCCAAGAAATAGGATTAAACCCCATAAAGGCAATGTATCCAGTGATTGAACGGTGCGTATCTGGACAAGAGGCCCAAACAGAACATATATTGTGAGAGTGAGAGAACTTGTGGCAGACATGAAAATGCTCATAGCTGGGCAGGATTTGATGTAGCGCATGACATGAAGAGTTGCATTCCAATGAGTATATGTTGGTTTCGACATATATTGACTCAGTAAATTTACCACATAAGTTAAGTCAGGCCTTGTGATAGTAACATAGAGAAGTCGACCAATTAAACGTCGGTATGGAGAAGGATCAGGAAGAATTGTCTCGCTTGAAGTATGTAGATGTGAGTAGTTTCAATTGGTGTTGCGGCTAGTTTGGCACCTAGAAGACCTGCATCTTTCAAAATATCAAGAGCATACTTCCGCTGGTTAATAAAAATGCCAGAAGTGGACCGAGGTCTTTGATGTGAAAACGACAATGTAGAAACTTCTTGAGGAGCTGGATAGTGAGACAATCATCACCCGTCACTATAATGTCATCAACATATACCAGGATGACTGTCAGAAGTTTACCCCTTAACTTCGTGAATAAAATGTAGTCGGCACGGGACTGAGAGAAACTAGCCGTTAAGAGAGTGAACGAGAATTTTTCAAACCAATTTCATGAAGCTTGCTTTAAACCATAAAAAAACTTGTTGAGATGACAAACCAACTTTCCCCCCTATCTATTAAAACCTGGTGGAAGTTGCATATATACCTGTTCATGTAAGTCACCATGGAGAAAGGCATTGTTAACATCTAATTGATGAAGTGAGCACTGTCGGACGGTTGCAACAGAGAGAAGACAACGGACAGTGACTAATTTTGCCACTGGAGCAAATGTCTCAATGTAATCCAGGCCCTCAGTTTGAGTATGCCCTTTAGAAACTAGGCGAGCCTTGTACCGTGCAATGGTACCATCATAATGGTATTTAACTTTGTACACCCACTTGCACCCCACTGCTTGATTTCCTGATGGTAAGGAAGTAATGGACCAGGTATTGTTAGAGGTGAGTGCACGGAGCTCCTCTTGCATGGCTTGACGCCAATGAGGATGCTTGTTGGCTTCTGAAAAACTTACAGGTTCTGAATGCATGTCTATAGCAGATAAGATAGATAAGTGTGTAGGAGAAAAAAAAACTGTAAGAAAGATGATTGGATAAAAGATACCTTATTGAAGATTTTGGAGATCCATCGAAGCCATAAAACCAGTCACATAGTCTCTCAAGTAAGATGGTGGGTGGGTGTGACATTGTGGTCGGGACAAAGCCTGAGTGGAAGAAGGAAAATTTGTGGTAGCATAAGTTGAAGAAGGTAAAACTTGTGTTGTGGGGTTCTCACATTCATGACAGTTATTAGGCAAGGACAACGGAAGTACAGGATGATTTGCGTGCATATTGGTAGTCAAAAATTAATCTGCTAGAGGAAAAGCATTTTCATGAAAAATAACATCCTTACTAGTGAAGACTTGATTAATTAGTTGATATATCAAGTAAGCGATAGGCCTTTTGGTCTATAAGGAAACCAATAAGCACACATTGACGAGCACGAAGATGAAATTTATCAGAGTCAAGATGTCTAGTTGATGCAAAGCAAAGACAACCAAAAGCACGGATGTGATCATATTTGGGTTTAGAAGAGTGTTTGTGTTCAAATGGTGTCTTATTATTGAGGATATGTGTAGGGATACAGTTAATGAGATGGATAGTAGTGAGGAGGCAACACCCCAATATTGTTTAGATAATCCAGATTGAAAATGAAGGGCTCATGCAACATCAAGTAGATGACGATGTTTACGTTCAACTACTCCATTTTGTTGAGAAGTAGCTATGCAAGTATGTTCATGTACAATTCCAAGTGTAGAGAGAAAATTAGAAAGAATATTGTTGCAAAATTCGATAACATTATATGTGCGTATATGCATGATTTTGTGACCATATTGGATTTGAACATAAGATGCAAAAAGTTGTAAAACTTGGCAAGTTTGTGATTTAAATTGCATTAAGAATACCTAAGTATATCGTGAAAAATCACCAACTATAGTTAGAAAAAAACGTGCACTAGTTCGAGATGGAATTGAATATGGTCCCTATAAATCACAATGAATAAACTCAAATGGTTTATTTGTAGATGAAACACTACTGGAAAATGACAGCCTAGTTTGGTTTGCTAGGGGACAAATATTGCAAACGTTAGACAACTTATTTGAATTAATTGATAACACTAATGCATGTAGACGAGCCATTGATGGATGTCTAAGACGTATGTTTCATAAATCAAGCAGAGAAGAATGATTTGCAAGACAAGCTGTGGGAGAAGGCGGGTCAAAGTAGTAAAGTCCATCTTGCTCATGGCCCTGACCAATCTCTATTGTCATTGAGAGGTCCTGTAAAATACAATGAGTGGGTAAAAAATCACACGACAATTAAGATCTTTAATGAGGCAACTAATAGATAGAAGATTAAATTTGAAAGAAGGAACATGATAGACATTTGATAATGTAATAGATGGTGTGATTTTGCATGATCCCATGCCTATGGTCTTTGCAATCGATCCTGTTGGAGTGGTAATGCTAGAGTTCACAGGTGTGTGGGCTAATGAATTAATAAGAGATGATGAATATGTTATATGAGAAGATGCGCCAGAATCTATAATCCAAGCCTGATTTGGTTGAGAAGATAAAAGGGTACACTTACCAGTAAGGTTGGCTTGAGATTCAGAAGCCAGAGTGATGGCACTGAGAAGGCGCAATAATTGCTCATATTGATCCATTGTCAGTTGAGGAGGTTGCTTAGTATGTGCAGCCGTAGAAGAATTAACAGGAATACTTGATGCTGAAAGTGCAACAGAATCGGTACCTGAAACTGACTTGTTGTTATTACGGCATGCAATCTTATAATGCGGTGGATAGCCATGAAGTTTGTAGCAAACTTCCTTTGTATGGCGAATGATGTGACAGTGAGAGCACCATTCCTTAGATTGTGGCTTTGCATCGGTAGTTCTGCTATTAGAATGGTTGCCCGTAGCTACCATCGCAGAAACTTCAGAGAGAGAAGATGGACGGTTTAACAAGCGTTGGGCTTCATCTTGTAAAACCAAGGAATATGCTTTGCCCACCGATGGTAAGGGATCCTATAGAAGTATGGGCTGCGTACCTATGAGTAGATATCATTGAGGCCCATGACAAATTGCATCAGTTGTCATTGTTGTAGGTATGGACTAGACGCAATGGAGGAGACTGGATCATATTGAGCTAAATCATCCCAAAATCCTTTGATCGTATTGAAGTATTTTGCACGGTCTTCTGCTGGAGGGTGGCAATGGAATGCTCCAGGTTGAAGATATGTGGACCGTTTGAGGGAGAAAAATGGCCATGAAGTTCTGCCCAAACAACATTGGAAGAATCGCCGTAGAGGACTGAGGTTGCCAAATCTCGATGGATTGAGTTGAGCAACCATGAAAGAACCATGTTGTTAGCACGGTCCCTTGCGCCCCAAAGCGGATCATCAGCCCGAGGACGAGATAATGAACCATCGACGAAGCCAAATTTGTTCTTGGCAGATAAGGCCATGGTCATAGCGCAATGCCATATAGGATAGTTGTCTCCCGTAAGAGAGGCAAAAATAAGAATAGTCCCCAGGTTATCCGAGGAATGGAGGAAGAGAGGGTTGGAGGGGTTATCAATAGTATCAGTGGTGGTGATGGTGGTGGAAGCCATGAGAGTTCTGATACCAAGTTGAAAAGCAAATTTTGAAAACCCAATAAGGAAATAGTCATGTATTCATATGATATTTATAGTACAAAATATATAACAAAAATATCAATGCAGATTACATAGTTGTAATTTGTTTGTTTATAACAAACAAATTGGATAGGGAGAAATATATTTCAATGATAGTTGCGTAGTTGGGATACACTAATGAGTAACAAACAGATATCAAAGAGATAGGATTAGTTAATATATGATTAGTTAAATCCAATAAAATCTTGTAAAGAGGTTTGGAGTAGAAAGTGCCAAGTATTAAAAAACACCCATGAGCCAATTTTGAAACTCATAAGAGATGATGCTGGAATTTCTTTAGAATACATATTTTGTGCAGCATGATTGGTAGTTTATTATACTTGACTACAAGTAGACCATTTTTATCTTACAGTATAGCTGTGTGTGCTAGATGCGAAGGAAATTCTAAAATGTTTCCCTTAAATGCTGTGAAATGAATTATAAAATATTTCAATGGAACATGTGATTATGGTATTTGGCACTTGTTTAACTTGAATACAAGTGTTCTAGAATTTTAAGATGCGTTTGGGTAGGAAAAATTGATAACAAAATGCATACTTTTGGAGGATGTTTCTATCTTGGAAACAATTTGGTGGCATGGTATAATATAAGCAGAATACTGCATCTCTATCTACAGTTGAAGCCAACTACATTGCAACTGGTACATGTTGAATATAGTTACTTTGGATGAGGAAAATACTACATGACTATGTGATTCAACAACATGTGAAGATATATATTGCGATAATGTAAGTACAATTAACATATCATTTAATTCTGTTCAATATTCTAAGACAAACCATATAGACATATGATCTCACTTCATAGGAGAGATTGTTAAAAGAAATATTGCTACTCTTGAATATATTCCTACTGAAACATAACTTGCCGATATTTTCACAAAACTTCAAAATATTTAAAGATTTATTCATATATAAGTACCATAGGGATTTCCATAATTGAGTAGATGTATATGACAATACAGTATAGAGCATTATCGATAACATATCTTTTTCCTAGATTTGTGTATATGACATCCTTGGGCATTACTGCATATTTGTGTCTAAGAGTGAATTATTTTGTGAATATCAATATTATCGTTAGATTTATTCATATTCTGGTACTGACAATGATTATGCTGTGATATGAAAAGCAATGTGACTGCGATTTAAATTGTACACTCCCAAGTGTAAGAGATTGATAAATAGTACAAAAATAGTAAATCCAGGATCGTCCTCTTGAGGATCGTTATTTATTGTATTAAACAATTATAAAAGAAATAGATTACAAAATAAAAATATTGGTTTTTTAATTTACTAAACTAAAAATTGAAAGATTACTAATTGTCTAGACAAAATTACTTATCAGATAAATTAATTACCACATAGAATAATTTACTAGATATACTTATATTTTTTTAATCTCAGTTGCATAGATCACGTGGTCTTCCTACAACTGGAAAATATATTTTTGAAGCACAAAAACAAATAAAGTTGCAAATTTGATAATTTGGATATTTTCAGTGGTTAATCCTATGTCTTTTGAGTTAATTTAAGTATAAAATATAAATAATAAAAATAAATGTTCAAAGTATAAGTATACAACGTGCCTAAAAAGTCCACTGTATATTTAAAACTAAGTAACGAATATATTATCAAACTATATATATCATCAAAGACTCAAAAATATATTTAATTCCTAATAAAATATTTAGGGAACCAAAAATATCAACTTTACGTAAAACAATTAAGTATGATAAGAAAAGCACATACAAGTAAATTTTTTTAGGGTTTGTTACATCATCTGAACCAATGCAGAGATTTAGCCATTTATATTCATCATAGTCATCAATATGTGAATAAAGGAGATTCTTTTATTAATAACTATGAAAGAATACAAGACTATTCTCAAATCTCTCTTTAAAAATTAAAATAAATATTATCAACTCTCTTTTTTATGTTTAAAACCCTAAATTACATCGGGTATTTATAATATCTCAAAAACCTAATGAGAATTCTATTTAAAAGGAAACTCTCTTTACATCAGAAATCTTCAAATATTTGTTCAGCCATCGTGACCGTCCAAAGCCGTATCAAAAGCCATATCGACAGCTGCTTTCAAGTAGAATTCAGGTTTCAGTTATAGTGGCTAGCTGTTGACAGCCAGCGGATGGCTGTTGACAACGAAGACTATCTATTGGCCAGTTTAGGCTGATATCCAAGATACGCTTTGATTTTCCAATTTCCTTCCACATGGAACTATGTAAAAAGACCATAAAATATTAGAAAAACATTCAAGTGGAGAGGTTGATCAATAAAAATAATTTATTATTAATTTCTTATATTAATCACCAAAATTGGATCACGAGTGCACAAAATAAACTAAAATTACTACATTTTCACTCGTAAACATAATGTAGCCTTGATGATTTCATATTGCATGATTCCATTATAAAATATGGCGTGTATCTACATGACTAGTTTGTTATCTTTGTTTTGAACATTAACACGTGAGGTTGAAACAAAATTTTCAAACTCTTACTCATTAGCTTGTAAGTGCGCATTTGAAGGTGAATATTACTGGTTTGACTTTTATGTGTTATTCTATGTGTAGCTCGTTGTACTTTCTAATATAAAATTCTAATTTTAGATGTGTTTATCAGTTTTTGGCAAAAAGTGAGATAAAATTTTGAATCTTACTGTATTAATGAATTCAAGAGAGCAAAGCTAATAGTGATGCTTGTGATTGAATTTTTGTATGTGAATGTGGGCGTATTTTTCTTTTTATTTTGAGGATACTTACACTTCATCTTATTTCTTTGTTTCTCATATATGAAGGAAAGTATGAAGTCATGTGTTGAAATATTAGTTTTTTTCCACAAAATTGCCAAGGGGGAGACAATTAGAATCTTTGAGCATATATGTGGCAATAACAAAAAAAAACACAGTGAAATAGCTCATGCACTAGAGCTACCAGTACCCATACGTTAGCTAGGGGAATTTAAAGCGACAACTCTAATACCTACAATTAACTCTACTAACTGTTGAAGTTTGTTTTCAACCCAATCCACCAGTAACTAAGACTACAAGTATGCCTACCTTTTCCCCTATTGGTAGCTATTTAGTCGGCAATTACTATAAATTGAATTTCATATTGATATTTATTTATTTTTTTAGTATTTTGGTGGGATTCATAATGTTATTTGATCTCTTAGATTAAAGATGGATACACGAGATTAAAAGAACAATATATAGTTATTTTGGAGAGTTGGACCTCTATAAATATGCAAATCTATTTAAGGTTTAGGTCAAATTTTTGATAGTGCTGAAGAAGAATGAAAGTTTAAAAAAAAAAAAAAAAAAAAAAAAGAAGAGATTCTTAGCACTTAACATTTGAAGATTAACACTAATTAACATATCCAATTTATAGATAAAATGAAAATAAGGAATGAGATGAGATGAAAAATAAGGATAAGAGTAAAACAAAGAAAAAGAAATTTGTTATTTTTTATTCTTTTCACTTTTTTCCATATCAAATACAATTAGATATATGCTTGTGAATATTCATGAAACTATTAATCTTAACAAACCACGTATAATCTAATATCCTTATGTACCTATAATGATCATTTAAGTTGTATCATAGATATGCTTTTAATCTCAATCATTTTCTCCTATGCACTCTTGTGATCGTGTATATAATCATCAAGTTTCAAACACCGGTCAAACTTATTTTCATATTGTCACATATATATATATATATATACACACACACACACACACACACACACACACACACACACACACACACACACACACACACCCACAGAGAGAGAGAGAGAGAGAGAGAGAGAGAAATGGAAATGAGCTGACAGCTCACGCAAATTACCTGAGCTGCAGTTCATTTCCACTGTCTATAATAATCTTTTGAAAAAGTTTCTTTTGGATTATGATCTCGACCCCCTAGGGTTCACTCATACCCAATTTCTTGGGTTTTAGTTATGATTTGGTCCTCAATCAAGTTAATACAAAATTAACGGTTTGCAATGAATAAGACATTTTGTATGTATTCGATGAAGAGGTAAATAAACTTCAAAATTTATGAAATTTAATCCGAAAGAAGTTAAGTAGATAGAAATTATAATTGAAGAAAAATCATTGGATCATTATAGTTTTGCCGCTAGCTCACGTAACTTTTCCTGAGGTGGCGGCTCACCTACAGTAATCCCATATATATATATATATATATATATATATATATATATATATATATATATATATATATATATATATATATATATATATATATATATATATATATATATATATATGGGATTACTGTAGGTGAGCCGCCAGCTGAGGAAAAGTTACGTGAGCAAGCGGCAAAACTATAATGAACCAATTATTTTTCTTCAATTTTTTTTAAATTACTATCTCTACATTCTTAACTTCTTTCGGATTAAATTTCATAAATTTTGGAGTTTATTACTCTTTCATCAAGTGCATACAAAATGTTTTATTCATTGAAAACCGTTAATTTTGTGTTATCTTGATGGAGGACCAAATCAAAACTAAAATGCAAGAAATTGGGTATGAGTGAACCCTAGAGGGTCGAGATCATAATCCAAAAGATTTTTTTTAAAAAAGATTATTGGAGATAGTAGAAATGAGCTGCAGCTTAGATAACTTACGTGAGCTATCAGCTCATTTCCATTTTTCTCTCTCTCTCCCTCTCTCTCTCTCTCTATTACAAGAAAATGGGGTATTTTGCAATGTTTATCGTACAACAGTTTTAAAACCATTGTAATATAATACATTTAGTAATGCTTAAATTAACCATTACAATAGATCTTTATTTTGCAATGGTTACTATGTAACTCTTCTTAAACTCTTTCGATATATTATATTTTACAATGTGTTTAAACAAATGTTGCAAAAGATAGCTTATTTATCACGTTTATGTTGCAATGCTTTTTTAGCTGTTACTAAATAATTATTTTGTAACGGTTTAAACAATTGTTACAAGAAAAGGGATTTTTGGCAATAGTTTTTTGCAACAGTTTTAAAATTATTGTAATATAATATATTTTGTAATACTTAAATTAACTGTTACAATAGATCTTTATTTTGCAATGGTTACTATGTAACTCTTCTAAAATCGTTTCGATATATTATATTTTACAATGTTTTTAGAAAATATTGCAAAAGATAGCTTATTTGTCATGTTTATGTTGCAACACATATTTAGTTGTTACTAAATAATTATTTTGTAACGGCTTAAAGAATTCTTACAAAGTATCATTTTTTTGTAACAATTTTGATGCAACGTTTTAAGAATCGCTTCTAAATATTAAAATTTAATGATGGTCAACATAACTGTAATAATAAATTCAATCATCTGCAACGTTTCATATACAATGGGTTCAAAAAGTGTTGCTAAATAAAATATTCGGAAATAATTTGATTATCCAAAAATAAAAATAATTATTTATTAATTAAGCATATATATGTATATATATATATATATATATATATATATATATATATATATATATATATATATATATATATAATTTTTGTACTATTGAATTTAATTTAGAATCATATATCCCTAATATAACATGTAGTGATATTTACGATAACTTTACATATACATATAATTTAGTTGTTAGCTTATCCATTTAACCATATAATTAGAAATAAAAAAAATTGTGAAATAAAAAATATTTAACATAAATTATTCCTTTATTTTGTATTTTTTTCACTTTTTTATTTTTCTTGTGCATCATTTTTAAAAGAGAAAAAAATATCGAAAGTAAAAATATTATATATATATTTTAAATAATTAAGTTTTCTCACGAACTGAGAATGCACTATTTGTGCATAAAATATATCTAATTCACATTACTAATGTCACAACTCTAATAAAAAACTATGCTCCCATGCATGTGGTTGAATATAAGAATTTACTCGGTTTCAAACATAGAGTACGAATTATTTTTTCCTGATACTTTTTAATCTATAGGAATTTTCACTCAATATTAAACAAAACTTACTCAACATCTTCAAGATGAAGTATAAATCTATATGTTTATATATATATATATATTATTTTAAATAGATGTAGGTTTCAATTATTCAAATATGTTATATATGTTTTAGAAATATATAATATGTAATAGTAATTTTGTTTTTTAAGAAATATTTTTAAACATAAATAAGTTAACTTAATTTCTATATAAGCTAATTAACTTATATTTTAACATGAGATATTAGTATTTAAAAACTAAACTTTTAATATTATTTAAAATTAAAAAACTTATTTAATATAAATACTAGGTTTATCTCCCCCATGACGTTTTATCTCCCAAACCCTAATTCCCGTTTTATCTCTCTCCCTGAAATTTCCGTGCATCCAAAACTGCCCCGCCTTCGCTCCGTGTCCAGCCCCGCCTCCGGTCCGCCTCCCCCTGCCTCCGCTCCGTCTGCATCGCCCCGCCGCCCCGCCTCCGCTCCGTGTCCAGCCCTGCCTCGGTCCGCCTCCGCCCGCCTCCGCTCCGTCTACATCGCCCCGCCTCCGCTCCGTCTACATCGCCCCGCCTCCGGCCCCCCTCCACTGTAGTCCGCCTCCGGCCCCCCTCCACCCCTCCTCCGCTCCGTCTACATCGCCCTGCCTCCACAGTGGTCCACCTCCGGCCCCCCTCCGCCCCGCCTCCGCTCCGTCTGCATCGCCCCGCTGCCTCCGCCTCCACTGCAAACCGCCTCCGGCCCGCCTCCGCCCGCCTCCGGCCCGCCTCCGCTCCGTCTGCATCGCCCTGCCGCCTCGCCTCCACTCCGGTATGTATACTATTTTCATATGTATACTATTTTAATTTGATTACAGGCATGAAAATATAGGCACGAAAATATTTTAATTTGATTACAGCCTCGCCTCGCCTCCAACTCTTATTACAGGCATGAAAATATGCAGAAAAAAGAAAAAAGGAAAAAAAAAAAGAAAACATAAGTCATGAAAATAAAAATTATTGCTATAACAGCTAATGTTCAGCGCAAACTCGACAAGCATATGTATAGTAGCAAGACCTGGGGTAATACTCCATAATTATCATGGGCAAGTGGCAATATGGTTTAAAGAAATGATTAAGTTTATGTGAACTATTTTCTTTTCAAATTAAAGAATATATTTTAGTTGATTCAATTTATTCCATATGTATACTATTTCTTCTTACAGAAAAATTTTAGTTTATGTGAACTATTTTCTTTTCAAATTAAAGAATATAGTCTAGTTGATTCAATTTATTTCATATTTTTGGCACAAGCAGAAAGAATAAAAAAAGACCTTTTTTCCTTTGAGCATAATATCATTTAACTGAATTAGGTACAATTTATTTCAAATTTTTTTTTGTTTCCCAAACAAATAGTTTGTAGTTCTTATAAATATCAAATAGTAGATTAAGTTGAAACCATGATTGCTTTCATAACTATTTGCCTTTAGAATATCATGATTACCATCTCCTTTGATAACTAACTTCAGTGAAGTCAAGGTTAAAGTACCAACTATTTAATGGATTGCAGTGGTTGTAGGTAGTAACATAGGTGTTGAAACCAATTTTTATTTATTTAATGCGGTGTGGTATTATTCTTTGGTTCCCTCGAATAGCAGTGATTTAATTATCTAGTATATTGTAATTGTACGAGTTTTAAAGGTAAGAAGTAAGGTGATAGCACGAGAACCTTGTTGTGTTGGAAACCTGCTTACAGAACCTGGCCTTGTAATAACATATGGCAAGGGGTTCACACATACACATAATTTTTTTTGTTTATAAATCCCTATAATGCATATTCTAAAGAAAATTATAAGTCAAGTTTAATGCTACTTCCTGTAATAGGTTCAAGATTATGAAAAATAAGTAGTTCTATGATCAATTATAATACTTGATATTTTAGAAATGTTAGTTTACTTCTAGTTTTTTTACTAAATAATTAAGTATTTTAAAATCATAATGTAATAAGTTTTTTTTTTTAATGTATCATTTTGTCCTACTTAATGTATCACTGGCATATTGCTAATTTTCATTATTTTTAATTTACAGATAAAAGTCTAACAAGAAATGGACAAAAATTGGATGCATTGTGATAGAACCACCCAAAATTATATTAATGGAGTTTTAAGTTTCCTGAATTTTGCTCTGACTAATACAACTCAAGAAGGATACATTTTATGTCCATGTAAAGTGTGCAACAATTGTGCATGGAAAAGTGAAAAGGATGTGTATAGTCATTTAATAATTAAAGGTATTGATCCAACATATAAGAATTGGCGTTTCCATGGAGAGGGTATATGATCTTATAATACTGAATTTTCAGATGGTAAAGAAGATTATACGAAAAAAAGATCCCTCTTGGATAATAATATTGAGGAGATGTTATATGATGCATATCCTTGCATCTATGAACATCTTGAGAGAGGCGAAGATGGAAATAATTCTGATGGCATTGATCATGAGTTGGATAATGATTTGGAGAAGCTTCAGAGCCTGCTAAAAGATTGTGAACAGGAATTATATCCTGGAGCTCCAATAACAAAACTTACCTTCATTGTTAGAATGTTCCTTATAAAGTGTCTTCATGGATGGTCCAATGTGTCCTTCACTGCAATGCTGGAGCTTCTAAATGAGGCATTTCCAAATTTAAAAACAATTCCAAAAAGTTTTAATCAGACTCGTAGTATAATGCGAGGATTGGGGCTAGATTCGAAAAAAATTGATGCTTGTAAAAACGATTGCATGTTATTTTGGAAGGAACATGCAGACTCAAATTTTTGTCATATATGTGGTGAATGTCGATGGATTACTGATGAAGATAACAACATAATAAAAGACAATGCACATGGAGATATTTCACTACCAAAAGGTAAGAAAATTGCAAAACAGAAATTGCGTCATTTTCCCATTAAAAAAAGGCTCCAACGGCTATTCATGTGTTCAAAAATTGCTGAGTTAATGAGATGGCATGAAGAGGAGCGCATAAAGGATGGTAAATTAAGACATTCAACTGATGCTGAGGCTTGGCAAGCGTTAAACAGTTTCAATTACGAGTTTGCATCTGAAACTCACAATGTACGCCTTGGTTTAGCAAGTGATGGATTTAACCCATTCAGAACAATGAGTGTTCAATATAGTATGTGGCCTGTAATCTTGATGCCGTATAATTTACCACCATCATTGTGCATGAAGCCTTCCAACTTCATAATGGCCCTTCTAATACATGGGAAAGAATCACCCGGAAATAATATTGATATCTATTTGCAACCATTGATAGATGAGTTGAAAGATTTATGGACTGTTGGTATTAAAACTCATGACTCATCGAAGCGTGAGTACTTTGTCATGCGTGCTGCACTTTTATGGACAATAAATGACTTTCCTGCATATGTTATGCTTTCTGGATGGAGTACAAAAGGAAAATTTGCTTGTCCTATGTGTTGTTACAACACAAAATCAATATATTTGAACAACAGTAGAAAATTTTGCTACCATAGAAGTCGAAGGTTTCTAGATGCTGATCATGAGTGGCGCCATGATGCGGAGTCATTTTTTGAGGGGAAAGAATTAGATGATCCACCACCTTTGATATCGGGTTCAAATATTTGAAAATATTCAGCTGGTCTACAGAATATTTTTGAAAAGACTCAAAAGAAAAAAGTTACAGGGAAGAATCCATTAAAGAAAAGAAGCACTTTTTTTTTTGAGCTCCCATATTGGGAGTTCAATGCATTACGCCATAATCATGATGTCATGCACATTGAAAAAAATGTAGTTGATAACATAATTGGAACACTCTTAAATATGGCAGGTAAGACAAAAGATAATTTGAAAGGACGTCGTGTTTTGAAAGAGATTGGTATTAGACATGAATTACATCCATAGGAGGGACAATCTAGTAAAACATATTTACCACCAGCTACATTCTCTATGGATCAAAGTGATAAAAATATTTTCTATAAAGTACTAAAAGGAGTGAGAGTTCCAGATGGATATGCTTCTAATATATCTCGCTGTGTGCAAACCAAGGGCCATAAAATTACTGGACTAAAAAGTCATGATTGTCACTTTTTATTGCATCATTTACTCCAGCTCGCCGTACGTAGAGCATTACCTATCAATATTGCAGAGCCATTAATTAGACTTGGTGGTTTCTTCAGAAATCTTTGTTCTAAAGTTATTACATATGAAGAACTTGATAAATTGGAGGGTGACATTGTGCAGATACTTTGCAAATTTGAAATGATTTTTCCTCCATCTTTTTTCGATATAATGATACATCTACCCCTTCATTTAGCACATGAAGTGAGACTTGGAGGACCTGTTCATTTTCGATGGATATATCCTATTGAAAGGTAATAATCTAATTTATTACTTAGTAAACATATATATCTAACTTATTAATTGATAAATTATTTTTCTATGACAGATATTTAGGAGTTCTTAAATCTTATGTTTGGAATAGAAGTCGACTGGAGGGCTCTATTGCTGAGGGCTATATTGCTGAGAATTGTTTGATATTTTGTTCAAGATATTTAGATGATGATGTTGATACAAGGTTTACTAGAATATCAAGGAATCTTGATATTATTGATAGTGGACACCAAAATTCAGACACTCAATCCATCATTGGTCAGCCACTGGGAACTTGTGAGATGTTTACCTTTAATGAGATTACTTGGAGACAAGGTCATCGCTATGTTTTGTTCAACTGTGATTTAATCAGCTCATATCTTGCGTACGAACTTGTATAACACCAAGATCATTTAACTTATTATTGCGTTTAGGACTTCAGATAACTAATAAATATAAATCTCTTTATGTAGAGAACATCGGGAGATTATGGCAAATCAAATAAATCGTGGTAGATCAAAGTCATGGTCTAGAGCATATGGACACAGTCAAGAATTCGTGGAGTAGTTTCAAGATCGTGTTAGAAATGAACAAGCTTCGGATGAGATCAAATGGTTATCCCGTGGACCAAATTTCGTGGTTAAAAAGTATAAAGGCTATGTCAATAATGGTTATAGATTTTGAGTTTATAATCATGATGTTGGAAAGGCAACCCAAAATTGAAGGGTTGGTATCACAGCATCTACTCCTAGCTTCGCAAGTACCAGGGATAAAAACCCTATTATTGGTGACGTCACATATTGTGGAGTAGTAAAAGAAATCTTTGAGCTGGACTACTATGGCTTCCATAAGTTCATTCTTTTCAACCGTGATTGGTTTCAATGGAGGAGAGATGAATTTAACCTTCCATTAGTTAACATCACAAGATTAATTTATGAAAATGATCCCTTTGTCTTAGCTTCTCAAGTGCATCAAGTTTTTTACGAGCAAGATCCAATTGAGGAAGATTGGTATAGTGTGATTACAACAATACCAAGAGACATCAAGGGAATGTATGACGAGCCTATGCAAATTGACATCGATATGGATCTATCACATTAATATGCTAGATGATAATTGATCCTACTTTGTAATGTGGCTTATATATTCCTAATATTTAATTAAACATGATATAGACAAGCTGTTGTAAATTTGAAGTATGTTTATATAAACATGTGTTATTTGTTAATTGTCTTTAATTTAGTACATTATCGATATTTTGGGATGTTATATAGTTTTTCTATCTGTTATGTTTCAGCTGTGGGTTCTTTTTTTAAATTTAGAGATTAAGTTGTTCTTTAACTCCTTTCTTTTAGTAATTATATTCTGTATTGCATTATTATCATTATTATTTGCAGTTGTGCAGTGGTAGTTTTGAGCCTAATATGTGAAGTTATCATCAATATAGCAACTAGAAGTTTATTGAAATCAAATATCTTTGAGCACTATGTCCTTGCTTTTATATATTAATTATATGTTGTTTATTCTTTGAATGGAAAATTACAGAATATCTTTTTCCTGAAGTTTATCTCTGATAGCTGACAATTATCAAGTACTAGAGGTAAACACATAGGGCATTTATTAGTATTGCACTTATATGTGTTCTACTTTTAATGTACAAAAATGAGTTAAGGTGCTAATGATTATATAATTAGCTTTATATTGTTTTATTTACAGGAGATTTTAATGGCGAGCAAAGGTAAACAAAAAATATTAGAACATGCAAGTGAATGAAAATGTACGATTCCAATTTGGTCTCGACAGAGTACAAATTCTCATTTTACTAGTGGCACGGGATCAGATTCTGACTATAGCACTTATTTCTCAAGTTCTAGTGATCATGATGATGAGAATGCAGAGAACAATCAAAAGTCTGACAGTGAGGAGTCAAATGAAGAAGAAAATGGAGTTCAATCCTCTAACCCAAATACCCAAGATGATGCATATCCATCTACATCCGGAGATATCAACACAATCAACAAAGGTAAAGGCTAGTAATTTAGTAGTACTTGAGATTGTAATCTTTTGAAATTTGTATAATTTTTTTAACTAGTATTCTAACTTTTAGATTTGTATTGTGGAATAAATTCTTTCAGAGAGGAATGTCAGGAAAGAAACTAGATGCTTGAAGATAGTAGGGAGAAATGAGAGTGCTCGACCAGTCATTATTTTAAATGATAAGAACCAGCCAATTGGTCCAAGTAAGGATGTTGCAAATTTAAGTTCGTACTTGGGAACATTAGCTCGGAATGCAATGTTACTTCTTCTTGACATTGAGACCTGGCATGTAGTCTCCAAGGAAACAAAAACTGAATTGTGGAAAATGGTTAATGTAATATTTTGGTACAAAACTATGATATTTATCTACATGTCCATTATAAGTTGATAATTATAAATTATTATGTTGCAGGAAAAGTTTATTATTGACGAAGCTGCAAAAAAATGGGTATTAATTACAATTGGAGCAGCATGGCGGTGTTGGAAAAATCGATTGAAAAAGAAACACTTT
>JAYEPQ010000013.1:20912546-20982546 GCA_036321105.1 Dracaena cambodiana | reverse complement strand
CAGAATTGAGGTCTAAATTAGCCATTTTAAATGCCCAATACGGTAAATGACAAGCTTTTACATAAATTATTCTATATGGAGACAATGCCTAAGGGTGTCTTATATGCCATACGCTAAGCCCATAAAGCATCAATGAGTCTAAACAACCAATCTTTGTGAGATAAATTATCCGCTTTCTCTAAAATTTACTTAATTTCCCTGTTGGCTAATTCAACTTGTCCATTCGACTATGAATGATAGGGTGGTTTGGAAATTTTATATGTGATATGATACTTTTTCATCAAATTTTTTAAGGCTTTCTTACAGAAATGAGAAGCTCCATTGCTTATTATAGCTTTAAGAACCCCAAATTTGGATAATATATGTTCTTCGAGAAATTTGATCACCATTTGTTAATCATTATTTTTACATACAATGGCTTCCACCCATTTAGAGCTGTAATTAATCACTACGAGGATATAGATATATACATTAGAAATAGAAAACGATCGCATGAAGTTAATGCTCCAACAATTAAATATCTCAATTACAAGAATATGTGTTAGAAGCATATCATTCTTTCAGATTAGTGCTCCTAATTTCTGACATGACTCGCAATGTTTATAGTATTTATGCATGTCTGTAAACATCATGGGCCAGTAAAATCCATATTGGAGAATCTTGGCCACTATTTTTTGGACAAAAAATGGCCTCCACAAGTTTTTATGTGACAAAAAGAAATGATACTCTAGATCTTATCTTCAGGCACACAACGCCTAATGATTTGGTCCCGACAATACTTAAATAGATAAGGGTCATCATAAAAGAAAATATATACATCATATAGGAATCATCATTTATCTTGCACACTCCAATTTTTGGCATTTCACCTACAACAAGAAAATTAATAATATCAGCATACCATGGAGATGTTCTAATAGAAAATAGCTGCTCATCAAAAAATGAGTCTCTAATTGGTACATTATCAATGTCAAATGTTAGATGAGAGAGGCGATCGGCAACCACATTATCCATTCCCTTTTTATCTCGAATTTTGGGATGAAATTCTTAGAGCAGCATTATCCCTTAGATTAAATGGGGTTATGCATCCTTCTTTGATAAGAGATATTTGAGTATCGAATAATCTATAGAAACAATCACATGTGAGCCCAAAATATGTGAACAAAATTTATAAAGAGTAAAGATTACAGGTGGAAGCTCTTTCTCTATTGTCATATAATTTGTTTGCTCATCATTGAGAGTCTTGCCAATGCCGTACACCACGTAGGGCTTCTTATCACTTCGTTGCTCCAGTACTATCCTAATTGCATAATCGCTTGCAACACACATAATTTCAAATAGTAGCAACCAATGTGGAGGTTGCATTATTGGTCCCATGATGAGTATTGATGTGATAATTTACTACAAGTATACAGTGTTGGTTGTAGCGCTATACAGGTCATTCCACAAAGATCTTAGGTGCTTTGCAATTCTTACTAATTCTATAGTCTAACGGACTAAGAAAAGATTTTAGATTGTATTTGGGAGTTATTCTAATTAGCCTAGCATTTAAAATCCACTAGTTTCCAATCATATATTTATTTCTATTATCTTTTTCTATCATAAAAATTTGATCTTTTAGTTTAATATTTATTTAAAGTGTCCTAAGTATGAGTTATCAAGTGGTGTGCAAGTATAACTCATCAAGGATACTACATTTCATAAAAATAAACTAAATCATTAGATAATTCTTCGAATAAGATGAAAACTAACAAATCCAAACCCTAACTAAGTATAGCTTATCAAGAAACTTAATTCAAATATAATCTATCAAAGTATTAATCTTCAAGTTCTTGTATTTTAATCCCTTTATTGAAAAATCATATTTTTATTTATTTTATTTAAGAAGAAAAATCTAGAGGGTAATTACATGGTGAATCCTAACTTCATCAACATCCTAGAGCTAAGCGAAATTAGCTACTCATATTTCTAACAAGCAAAATCAAATTTTTATTCATCGAAAGTAATTAAATCTAATTTAGAAAGCAAATAAATCTAAACTAGAAACCAATTAAAATAAGATTACCTAAGAACAATTGATGTGCAGCAAAGGTGTACCTCTAGAGTCGGTATTATAGCCATCACCCCTTCAGTAAACCCTAATTTTTATTAATAAAATCCGAGTACAAACTCTCTCCTACTTCCTCTATCATAAATTTCTACATAAAAACCCTAGAATACAATGATATGGTCAATATAAAGGTTTCAAAAATCAAACCCTAATTCTAATACAACTAAAAAACTAAAAAATTATATCGAAGCCCTCGAAGAAAACTCATCATGTGGGGCCCTCTTTGTGCCGCCAAATGGTGGCACTATTGTGGGACGTTGGCTTGAAATTTCTTCCGTATGAAGTTCTAATCCTTTATATTTGATGTGTATGACTGTATTGGATTTTGACTCTTTGAAGTATCACTGTCTTGTAGTTTTGCTCTCCTTTAATTCTTTTCCGGGCTTTATTTTCTAATCCAGCTCTGATTTCATACCTTCTCCTTGTAGGAATCGGATTATCTAAAAAAGACACTAAAAATACCCGAGTAGCATTTATTTATATACAAAAATAGATAAAATATGGGAGGAAAAATATAATATATGATACTAATCCACCCCCACACCTATCTTTTACTAGTCCTCGAGCAAAATCTAAACCTAAAGAAAAAGAAAAATCCTAACTCACTTTTGCAAGAATCGCGATTGCACTTAGCACGTGCAACAAGTCTTTAAACCCCTAGGTTACCCTAGTGGACGAGTGTTGTCTCGTGAGGGTTTGTAGTGAGTATACCCACAAAATTCGTGAAGAAAATAAATTAAGGAATAAAGAAAAGAAAAATAAGGATAAGCAAAAATCAAGAAAAATAAAAATTATATACAAAAGAAAGAAAACTTTTTTTATGATATTTTCATCAACTAATCTCACTAATACACAAACTTAAGAACGAATTTAGATTATCAATTTTCAAATCGAGCATCATATCAGATACACTTATCATTTTAATCAAAAATTTAAATCATATCTTTCAATACCCACTAACAGATAATCCATTGGCTTCTATACATCTACGTACACGTATGATACTCTACTTCGGCCTTGGACTCCAACTCTAACTCATGATTCATCTCCTCTCTCATAACAATTTTTTTTTATTTTTTTCATTTCTTTTAAGAATATTTCACCTTTCATGCGAATATTCACGCTTGCTTAGGCGCAAAATACCCTATTACTTGGATCATACTCTTTTTTTTCACTATTGAGGCTATTGCCTTAATACCAGATACACCCTATTATTTTATCACTCTCGAGACTATTGCCTTAATACCATGTGCACCCCATTTTTTTATTCTCACTTTTTTCATTCATTTTTTTCTTTTTTTTTTGTTTAGAGAGAGAAGGCTTACTCAATCATTATCATCTTTGTCCTTAATCTAATAAACTATTGTGAAGTGAAAAATAGATGTGTACTTGCTTCAAAACTACTGTTAGCAGTATTTATTTTTTGAATTTTAATCTTTTTTCATAAAATTCAAAGTGTATCGTCCAATCTACTCTCATATCCAATTTCAAATCTAAATTTGTCCATTTATCTGTAATTAGGTTTATCTACTGATGAAAATATATAAAATCAAAGGTTTTTTTATTTCAGTTTTTTTAGTTAGTTATCCTAAAAACTACCCAAAGTGAAAAATAAAGAAACCCAAAAATCTAAAAATAAAATAAAAATTCTAAAAAAAACTAAAAACCATAGAAAAAACATGAAGAAAATATCCTAACCCACTCCCCCACATCTAAACTCATGTATGCCCTCATACATTAACCGAGGGTGGTAAATAAATAAGAAAACTATGATATACATATTATACATTTACTAGAAAATTCAAACCGGTTACAATCTCTTGATTGCTTTCCACTCTTATAGTGTATCATTTTATGTTTTGATATGGATGAACTTAGCCTTTTTGTTAATTTTGTATTTAATCTCTCCATCTTGTTTTTAATTTTTCTCAATTTATTTCTACATTTCATTCTTTTATTCAATAGTAAAATTTTGAAGTTAGAAATCGTACCTTTATTGTCTTCATTTGACCCACGAGTATTTTTCATGACAGTAAGTATTTTGGTTTTATCAACATGTGAAATAATATACTCATTTTGGTGTTGTGGAATCATGAGCTCAATTTTAGATGGCTCTCTCAAATCATCAGGTACCATGACCTCTTTCTTTTGAGGTTCTTTCCATTCTTCTAATATTTTGCCCTCGTCAAATTTTCTTCAAACCTGTCATTAAAATTCTCAAAAGAAAATGCCATACTAGTGGACTTATCATTAGCCAAGTTATTATGAAGGAATAAAAATTCTTCTTCGCAAATTTCTTCACAACTTCTATCAAAAGAATCAAATGATAATGTGTCACTAGCAAGCTCATCATGAGGGAAATCACCAAGCAAAATATTTTCTTTATCACCAATTTTATCATAATTATTTTTACAATAGTCTAAAATAGGTTGATCACAACATTGAATTATAGACTCATCATGAACAAAATTATTAACTCATTTTGAATAATATCTACTTCAAAAGATGACTGAAGTGGTTGCTCTTTGGAGTAAGATATGTTCAAATAATTAGATAGTTGATCTCCAAAAAGTTTAGTTTGAGAAATTATTTTGAGAAGATCTTCCAATAAAGATGCAGTTTGAGAGGATGATTTTAGCAAAACTTCTATACCTTCCTCAATTGTACGTCTTCGTTCCTTAGACTCATGATTGTAATTTTCTCTATTTTTCTCAAATGATTGCATCTCGAGATCATGAGTGAAGTTTGAAGGTGGATATGATAGATCTGTGTACATATTTGATGACAGATATGAAGTTGTTGTAGGTAAATTCTCATGACATGCATACCTTGCTTCTAATCTTCTTGATCTTTCATCTAATATGTTCAATTGAATATCTTGTTCATGATTAAATGTAGATTATGAAGATGAATAGCGCATAAAGAAAGGATCAGATGTAGAACTCTCTTGGTACGGCTCTTGATTATATACAAAATTAGAATGAATCATCTATTCACAATTATAATTTTGTTTATAGGAAGTACTTGTAGGTTCATTATATGTGGTTTGAATTTGATTATGACCTAGTCCTAACGAACTTCCTATAAATGGACACTGATAATAATTATGATATAGATCATGACAATGATAGCAACTAGTTTGATTTTGAAATATTTTAAAAAAAAAATTTTTTTGAAAAAGGTGGACAGGGAGAGAGATGGAAAAGAAATTAAAAAAAGACTGATTTTTTTAAATTTTTTTATAGAACAAGGGAATTAAAATACAGAACTAAAGAAAAATTGGGGTTAGGAATTACCTGTTCTTCCGCCAAATAGCAGTCCCTGCAGCCAAATAGCGGCATAACCAAAGAGTTTGACTCTCTGGTTTTGCTGCGCAGTTCTGAGGCTTCTCTTATCCCTTTTGTCTTCATGTATCTGCAAATTCTATTCCCTGAACACTCAACACACATTGTTAATCCGTAAAATATTAAAAAGCAAGAAAAACACCGTCGATCACCAGCAACGGTGCCAAAAACTTGATGTGATAATTTACTACAAGCATACAGTGTCGGTTGTAGCGCTATACAGGTCGTCCCACAGAGATCTCAGGTGTGTTGCAATTCTTACTAATTCTATAATCTAACGGACTAACAAAGGATTGTAGATTGTATTTGGGAGTTATTCTAATTAGTTTAGGATCTACAATCCACTAGTTTTCAACCATACATTTACTTCAATTATATTCTTCTATCATAAAAATTTGATCTTTTAGTTTAATATTTATTTAAAGTGCTCTAAGTATGAGGTATCAAGTGGTGTGCAAGTATAACTCATCAAAAATACTACTTTTCATAAAAATAAACTAATTCATTAGATAATTCTTTGAATAAGATGGAAACTAACAACTCCAAATCCTAACTAAGTATAACCTATCAAGAAACTTAATTCAAGTATAATCTATCAAAATATTAATCTTCAAGTTCTTGTATTTTAATCTCTTTCATAGAAAAATCATGTCTTTATTTATTTTATTTGAGAAGAAAATTCTAGAGAGTAATAACATGGTGAATTCTAGCTTCATCTATATCCTGGAGCTAAGCGAAATTAGCTACTCATATTTCTAACAAACAAAATCAAATTTTTATTCATAGAAAGTAATTAAATCTAATCTAGAAAGCAAATAAATCTAAATTAGAAAGCAATTAAAATAAGATTACCTAAGAACAATTGATATGCAACAAAGGGTACCTCTAGAGTCGGTATTGTGGCCGTCATGCCTTCAGCAAATCCTAATTTATATTAATAAAATCCGAATACAAACTCTCTCCTACTTCCTCTATCATTAATTTCTACATAAAAACCCTAGAATACAAAGATACGGTCAATATATAGGCTTCGAAAATCAAACCCTAATTCTAATACAACTGAAAAACTAAAAAATTATATCGAAGCCCTCGAAGAAAATTCTTCATGTGGGGCCCTCTTTGTGTTGCCAAATGGTGGCACTATTGTGGGACATTGGCTTGAAATTTCTTCCGCATGAAGTTCTAATCCTTTCCATATTGTGGCACTATTTTGACTCTCTGAAGTACCACTGTCTTGTAATTTTGCTCTCCTTTAATTCTCCGGGCTTTGTTTTCTAATCTGCTCTCATTTCATGCCATCTCCTTATAGGAATCGGATTACTTGAAAAAGACACTAAAAATACCCAAGTAGCATTTATTTATATGCAAAAATAGATAAAATATGGGAAGAAAAATATAATATATGATACTAATAAAGCATCTCATTGAGTTTATTGAAAACTGTTTGGCATGCATGCGTCTATTCGAATTGCACAACTTGCGCAAGTGAGAAAGAGATCTAGCAATATTATTAAAATCCTATATAAACCTTCTGTAAAAGCCTACCAAATGCTATGAATGAACGTACATCCTTTACGATTTTAGATATAGGTATTTTGAAAATAGACTTGACTTTAGCCTTTTCTATTTCCATCCCTTTAGATAAAACAATATGACCTAATACAATAATCTTTGTAATTATGAAGTGACATTTTTTTCCCAACTTAGGAGTAAATTTTTCTGTTGGAAACGGTCAAATGCAGCTCCTAGATTAGTCAAACATGATTCAAAATTATCTCCAAATACAGAAAAATAATCCATAAATACCTTTAGATATTCTTCAAACATATTCCTAAAAATACTAATCATATTTCTCTAAAATATTGTGGGTGCATTACATAATCCAAATGATATTCTTCTAAATGCAAATGTGCCAAAGAGACAGGTAAAAGTAGTTTTCCTAATCCTCTAAAGCAATTTTAATTTGATAATAATCAGAATAACCATCAAGAAAGCGATACGATGTGTGCAAATAAGGGAGTTCATACTTTTGATGTCTTCTATATTCCATCCTAGATGTCCCTCAGACTTTCGCAATGTGGAGAGTAGTCTTCTTGATTCTCAACAAGATGCCCTGATATGACAACCATAAATATTTCCTTAGGTCGTAAGAATGCATACTCGAGATTCTTGGGTTACAGTTTTAGCTCAAGTATTGGGCTTAGATATCGGATGGTATCAATTTCTTTGTACTTGGAGGTAATTCTTCATATACTTCCAATTTAGAAATCCATCCTATGATATTTGAACAATGAGCATCAATTAAACATTTTATCATATTAACGATATTTTCGGAATTGAGCCATTCAAGGAAACTATCATCCATTGTCAATGCAAGTTCCAATGGATAGAAATGCATAATGATATGATGTCTCCTTCTTCACAGATTACTTCAACACAATTAATGTCTTGCAATTTATCAATATTGATATTTGGTTGTTTGCAGACATTGAAAATATTAAGCTCAAGGTTCATATTACCAAACGGTAACTTCACCACACCATTCTTGTAATTGATATCAGCGTTAGCAGTGGCTAAAAATGGACATCCAAGAATAATAAAAATATGAAGATGTGAGTTATTTATAGGTACAGTGTTGATAACTATAAAGTCTACTGGAAAGTAGAAATTTTCAATCTGCACTAGAACATCTTCAATGACGCCTTTAGGATACATTTCTGACCTATCAGCTAATTATAGTTTAACAGGTGTAGGTTTTAATTCTCCTAGACCCAGTTGCTTGTAAACCAAATTTGGTAAGATGTTTACATTAGCTTACAAATTTAGTAGAGCTTCCTTAATATTATATTGACCTATCACATATGAAATAGTTGAACATCTAGGATTTTTATATTTAAGAGGTATCACAGAGCGAAATAATGCACTTACCTGCTTTGTGAAAAATGCGTTCTTTTGTATATTATTACGTCTTTCTATTGCACGTCTCTAAAAAAATTTGTATATGAGGAAAATTATTTAATTGCTTCTAGGAGAGAGATATTGATCTGTACCTATTTGAAAATTTCTAAAAGATGCATTAATGTTTTTAGTTCTGAGATCAGCATGAGATGCATTAATGCTTTTAGTTTTCACACTTTGGAAATGGTACAAGTGGCTTGTAAGTCATAGAAGTGGGCTCTTTGGGATAGTCATGTTTAGATTATTTTGCTGAATCATCGCTCTATTTCTCTTCAATGTTTTGTTTTTTGAAATGGGCTCAACAAGTACTTCCTCATTTTGCAAACTAACAGTAGATATCTAGGGATATCATTATCAATTGAAAAAGTTATTAACATTTATACCTTCAACTTTAGCTGAAGTACTGGCCTCCAGTTGAGATAGCAACTTATCATTTTCTTAAGTTTACATAGAAGAATTCAGGTGACTTATCTGAGATTTTATATCACTGAAGGCCGTAACATTCTAACTATTGATTATTTATTGTGACTGAATAAATTGCTGTTGTGTTTGGATCAATTGATCTGTTCTCTATTGTATTTGCATAATATTATACTCAACATTTCATTTTGGTGGTGGGTGGTACACTGAAGGTTGATTAGAAAATTGGACATATGGTTGTGGTGTCAGATTAGTGGGTGGCTTGTTTTGTTGGTTAAACTGCAATGGAGGATTTTGCTTCCATTGAAGATTTGGATGGTTTCTCACTCTAGGGTTATAAGTTTGTAAATAGGGGTTATTTTGTTGGTTAAGAAACAATATTAGAGGCATTAGCTTGTATATTTTGTACTTCTTTAAATGTGAGAACGGTTGAACAATTGCGAGTTACATATCCTTGTTATTCACAAATGTTACAAACTTCAAAAATTTCTTCTATTGCCTTAACAGTTTATGTTTCCTTAGTAATCAAATCTTCAAATTTTTTTATGATCATGATTAATTGTGCAGCAATATCTTCAGTTTCCCCCAATTCAATAAGTCCACCTCTGCTTTGAGGCTCTCTACTCATTGGTTTCCGAAGTATCCTCCGTCTCCCAGGCTTATGAATTCTCGAAAGTGTATCAAGGTATTTCCATGCTTCATTAGCATCCTTGCTCAAGAATTTACCATTACACATAGTTTTTATAAATTGTCTAGTTGTAGTGTTTAGCCCTTGGTAGATGGTAATTACTTTCCTCCATATTTCAAAGCCATGGAGTGAGTATGAGAGTGGCAAAACTTTAATTCTATCCCAACACTTGAACAAATGTTCATCTTTGTTTTTAATGAAAGTTGAGAATTTACATTGCATATAATTGGTTCAATGTGAAGAACAAAATTTCTTTAAGAATTCTTTTTGCATCCCATTCTATCTTCCTATTGAATTGGGATATAATGAGTGTAACCATGTCATTGTTTTATCCTTTAGGGAGAACATGAAGAGGTTAAGTTTTTGTTGCTCTACAGTAATATTTTGAAGATTAATTGTATGACAAATCTCTTCGCATTATCAAAGGTGCAAATATGGGCTCTCCGTATCTATCCTATGGAATTTAAGTAAGAGTTGTACTACTCTAGATTTGATTTCGAAATGCCCCATATCCAATGGAAATACTATACATGAATGTTGGGTTGTCTGATCAGGTTGTAGATAATCACGTAAGGACCTCCCGTTGCCTCCATGATGGTCGTTAATATCATGTGTGTTATTATTTTCAAATCTGGTACTATTATCATTATTCATGTTGTTGTTTTTATTATTAATGCACATATTGTTGAGTGATTGGTGAATTGAAGTACTTGTGGATCTAATATGGTCGAACGAGCCTACCATTAGAAGTTCTCTTCCAACTGGTCATGCAAATTTAAAATCACACAAATTAATAATATAGGATCCGTAATCTATACTAAAGTGTAATACAATAATCTGGATTCCCGACAATGGAGCCGAAAACTTGGCTATAATCTAAATCATTCACTCCCAAGTACAAGAGCTTGACAAGTAGTACAAGGGCTATAAACTGAAGATTGTTCTCTCAAAGATCGTTATTTTTTATATTAAACACTTATAAGACAATTAGATTACAGACTAAAAAAATTAGATTTTTTAATTACTAAGCTAAAATTTGAAAGATCATTAATTATCTAGACAAAATTGCTGATAAGTTAATTCTCTTATAGAATAATTTATTAGATATACTTATTTATCTCAGTTACATAAATTACATGGTCTTCCTATAACTGGAAAATATATCTTTGAAGTGCAAAAAAATAAAGTTGCAAACTTGGTAATTTGGCTATTTCCACCTGTTAATCTTATATATGTTTTGAGTTGATCTAAGCATGACATATGGATAATAAAAATAAATATTCAAAGTCTAAGCATACACTATACTGAAAGAGTTTGGTATATTAAAAACTAAATAATGAATATATCATCAGACTATATAATATCAAAGACTCAAAAATATATTTAACTCCTACTAAGATATTTAGGGAACCAGAAGTATCAATTTTATATAAAATAATTAATCCTGAAAAGCAAAATACATACCAATAATTTTTTTAGGGTTTCTTACATTGTGTGAACCAACGCAGAGACTTAGCTGCATATATTCATCGTAACCATCAATATATGAATAAAGAAAATTCTTTTATTAATAACTAGGAAACAATACAAGACTATTCTCAAATCTCTCTTTAAAAATAAAACAACAATTATCAACTCCCTTTTTTTAGAATAAACCCTGAATTACAATGGGTTTTATAGTCTCTCAAAAGCCCTAATAAGAATTCTATTTAAAATGAAACTCTATTTACATAAGAAATCTTCAAATATTTATTCAACTGTCATGGTTGTCCGAAGCCACATCAAAAGCTGTATCGACAGCTGCTCTCCGATAGAATTCAAGTTTCGGTAATAGTGGCTGGCTGTTGACAATGAACAATGGTTGCTGACAGCGAAGCCTGCCTAGTGGTCAGTTTGGGCTAATGTCCGAGATGCGCTTCGACTTTCTGATTTTCTTCCACATAGAACCCTACAAAAATAACATAAAATACTTGAAAAACTTTAAAGTAGGGAGTTTGATCAATAAAAATAAATTATTATTAATTTCTTCTATTAATCACTCAAATTGGATCACGAGTGCATAAAATAAAATAAAATTACTATATTTTTCACTTGTAATCATAATGTAGCCTAGTTGATTTCATATTGCATGACGACAGTATAAAATATAATGTGCATCTACATGACTAGTCTGTCATCTCTGTTTTGAACATCTATAACATATGAGGTTGGAACAAAATTTTCGAACTCTTACCCACTGGTTTGTATGTGTTCATTTGAAGGTGAACATTACTGGTTTGACTTTTATGTGTTATTCTCTTTGTATCTCGTTGTATTTTCTAATACAAAATTCTAATTTTAGATGTGTTTGTAAATTTTTGACAAAAAGTGAGAGAAATTTTGAAGCTTATTGTGTTAATGAGGGAGTAACTTTTCAAGGGAGTAAAGTTAATAGATATGATTGTGATAATATTTTTGTATGTGAATGTTTGCATTTTTTTTCATTTTCTAACTATTTTGAGGATACGTACACTTGATCATGTGTCTTTGTTTCTCATATGTGAAGGAAAGTTTGAACTCATGTGTTGAAATATTGGTTTTTGTCACGAAATTAACAAGAGGGAGATTGTTAGAATCTTTGAGCATATATGTGGCAATACATGTCAAAAGCATGATGAAAAACACGATGAAATAGTTCCTGCAATAGAGCTACCAGTACTCCTACCGATAGCTAGGGGAATTTAAAGCTACAACTCTAATACCGATATGTAACTCTACCAATAGTTGAAGTTTGTTTTTAACCTGAGTGACCTATCATTGGGACTACCAATATGCCTACCATTACCTGATGAGTGTTATATTTTGCATTTTTTTCCTCCTATTTTATCTATTTTTGTATATAAATAATTGTTACTCGAGTATATTTAGTGTGTTTTTATAAATAATAAAGGATTTGCAAGAAAGAGAAGAAGATGAAGCAAATTTGTCAAGAATAAAAGTAAAAAAAGTCAATTAAGTTGAAGACAGAAACTTAAGTGCAGCAACGGTAAAATCAAGAGCATATTAGACCGAGATAAAGATTAAATTGAATATTTTTGTTTCGGAGAAATTTGTAGATCTCGGAATTATTTTTAAAATGAGTCCAAGAACAGCTCAATCCAAGTTCGTATACAAAAGTTATGACCATTTTACTGAAGCACTGCAGAATAGAAAATCCGATCCAGCAGGCTACGGGTGTGCTGAAATTAATTTTGGATTTTGGACCTGAAAGTAGTTTTTTGAGCCATCTAATCTCAACCATTAGTTTCTAATACCTATGGATTGAATTAGGATTATATATCTTGAGATTAGTTTATATTGAATTAGGATTATATCTTTTGTACTGAGTTTGAATAGGAGTAGGATTGCATTTGGGTTATAAATACCTCATAAATCCTTATAAATTAAGGAGAGTTTTTTAGAAGTAATTTTATAATTTTGTTTATCAATAAAGATTCGGGTTTTACCGAAGGGGTGACGACTGCCATACCGCGCTCCAGAGGTGACTCTATTGTCCAGAAGTAATTTCTAGTGAGTAGAGGTATTTTTCTTAACTGTTTAGATAGATTTATTTTCTTTGTAGTATATATTTCTCTTGCTTTCTAGGAAAATAGAATTTTTATGGCTTTCATAAATAAATATAGGTTTTGATAATTAGTAGTATGAGTAACTAATTTGGTTTAGCCCTAGGATATAGATAAAATTAGTTCAATAGATCTAACATAGATTTATCACATCTTCTTCCTAAAATGAAATAAACTCATGATTTTACTATAATTAAAATAAAGATAGATTTCGTAAATAATAATTCTTTGATAGATTATGCTTAATTCATATTTTGGTAATCTATAGTTAGATGCGATTTGGAATTCATATTCTTTATTTTTATTTATAGAATTATTAACAAGGTTTTCTTATAAATATATTGAAGAGTATAAACTTGTAAATCTAATTTTTTTAATAGGTTATACTAAAGTTTGGCATTTTGATAGCCTATGCTTAGATTATTTGAAATTTATTTTTTTGCTTTTATTTATCAGATTATCTACTACATATAATTTGTTTAGGGCGATGTTATCTTTGATGATCTATACTTGCATGCCACTTGATAGGTCATACTTAAGGATTCTTATATAAAAATCGAATTAAAAATATTACCTTTTTAATGTGTTACTTGATTGTGCATAATTAAAAAGTTAGGAAGAAAGAGATAATTCATTATTAGGCTATTATTCTAATAGATTCGAAATCCTAGGCTAAACTTTAGGAACTTAAAACTAATCTTATCAATGTAGAATCTCATTGTTAACTAGATAGAACTAAAAAGTTAGCAAGATAGTTAAACACTCTAGATCTCTGTGCGATGACCTGTTCGTGCTACAACTGAGATTGTGTACTTGCAGTAAATTATTCACATAAAGTTTTTGGCACCATTGTCGGGGATCAACAGTGTTTTTTTGCTTTTTATATTGTTTTATGGATTAACAATGTGTGTTGAGTATGTAGAGAACTGAAAGTTTAGATACAAGCAGAAAAAAATAAAAGAAGACTCAAAGGTATACTATAAAAACCAGGGGGCCAAACTCCCTGGTTTTACCACTAAACAGAGGCAGTTACCGCGATTTAGCGGTAAATTTGGTGAGTCTCTCCCCTATTTCTCTCCAGTTTTATGTTTTGGTCTCTGGTTCTATAATAAAATATAAAAAAAATAAAATAAATTAGAAATTGTAGGACATCACATTTTTATTTATTCATATTTCTTCTACCATTTCATCTCACCACACCTCACTTCTTGTATTAGTTTGGGAAATTCATGGATCTACTCACAGTCGTTGATTCTGCCACATTGTACCCATGATCAATTTGGTCGACTTGTGAGATCAGATTTGTTTATGGGAGACAAGAGGGACCAACCGATCTCGATCCTTTAGGATCGATATTACCCGTTGCTCACATCACTATCGTTATGCATCAAATTTTCACATGCAACGAGTAATCACTATGAACTGAAACCGCAGTACATCGGCATGCTTCATAAATTTACTGCTTCTTATTCTGAGAATGCATATCGCTTTATCAGTGAATTTCAGGAAGTATACGTGATGATTAAACTACAACACTTGTCGGAGGACACAATTAAGCTCTGCTTCATTCCATTCACTCTCAAAGATAACACCAAGAAGTGGTTGTACAGTATGCTTACTGATTCAATCACTATTTGGGATAAATTTGTTATAGTTTATCTCAAGAAGTATTATTCCACCCACAAGACGACAAAAATTTGAAATCAAATTAATCAATTCCGTCAAATGCCGGGAGAATCCTTTTGAGAATACTTGGAACGGTTCAAATATTTGTTAACTTAGTGCCCCCACCATGCAATAGAAAAGTGACGGTTGTGTCAAATCGTGTATGAAAGACTCAATTACACATCCAAAACTCTTCTTGAGTCTATATGTTAGGGGGAGTTTATGAGAAATAATAAGGCATGAGACTTCCTTGAGGATCTATCGTGAAAAACTATATAGTGGGAGAGTCCTGCTGAAAAACTCAATGCATCAACTTCTGTTTATATGGGTGGAATTCATAGCGTCGACAGCTCCATAGTTGTCGAAGCTAAGATTGCAGCTCTTATAAGGAGAATTGAGATATTAGAGACTCCTAACGCTCCACCAGCGGGTCAAGTCAATCAAATTCAAGTTTCCACATACTTTAACTATAGAACTCTGAATCATGTTATGGAGAAGTGTCCATTATTAATGAATCCCACGGGTCCAACACTTGAGCAGGCTAATGTTTTATATCAACGACCTATGAACAATCCTTACTCTCCTACTATAATCAAAGTTAGAGGAACCACTCAAATCTCTCATAGGGTCAAGGGCCATATCAGGGAGCCCCCTAAGCCTAATATGCAGCCTCCATCTAATGGTCAGTTTCCGAGACGTAACGTGGGTATATATCAACACCCAAATGCTACGAATCAAGAGAACAATCAGAATAGACCACCTACAAATAATCAATCATTTCTACAGTAGGGGTTTAATAATAGACAGCTAATGACACTTGAAAGGAATGTGAAGAACCTTTTCAAAACAACATCCAATTTAGACACATAAATGCAAAATTTAATGAAGGTATCGACTAACTTTATACAACGGACCGACCAACAAGTTCTTGCAAATTTTAGTCGATCAAGAATATACAGCAGTAGATTGGACAGTTAGTTACACATCTGAGTGAGTGCGGGCCGGTACCTTTCCGTACCAACCAATAATAAGCCCCAACTCTAACTCATGTCAGTTTGTTTCATCTCATGTGTACCAATGCAATGCTTATCACATTATCTAGCAAGCAGGTGGATAATAATATAACCATGCCCCTTGATCTTATTTCTACTATTCTGCAGGCTACACCATCTTTTCCATCTCTTTCTCCACGTCTATCTCCATCACCTCCGTTATTATCACATGCTTATTCGGAAGAACCTATTCCTAAGCCGAAAGCACCATATCCCAATCGGTTTAGGAAGTTTTTACCGCAAGTACTAAAGATTCTTGAAATATTTCAGCAAGTAAAAGTTAATATTCAACTCCTTAATATTATACAACAGGTTTCCACTTATGCCAAGTTTCACAGCGATTTATGTACTAAGAAACGAGCAAGAAACATTCCTGAGAAAGTTTTTTTTTTGCTGCAAATATATCGCAAATCCTCTATAACTCCTTACCTGTCAAATACAAAGATTTAGGTTCTCCCATAATCTTTGCACCACTGGAGACACTATATTTGATAGGGCGTTGCTTGATCTAGGGGCAAGTGTCAACTTGCTTCTTTACACTGTTTATCAGCAACTGGAGTTAGAAAAACTTTAACCTACTAAGCTTATATTACAGCTAGCTGATCATTCAATCAAGAGACCATTAGTATGGTTGAAGATGTGCTTATTAAGATTGGCAAGTTTATATTTCCAGTAAACTTCATTATCTTAAAAACTGAGCTGATTTCCAACATACGGAATTAAATTTCTGTTATCTTGGACAAACCATTCCTTGCAACTTCAAAGATGTGTTTAGGAAGTTTTCACTGCAAGTAGAAAAGATTCTTGAAATATTTCAGCAGGTGAAGGTTTATATTCCACTGCTTAATATTATACAACAGGTTCCCACTTATGCCAAGTTTCACAATGATTTGTGCACTAAGAAACGAGCAAGAAATGTTCCTGAGAAAGTTTTTTTTTACAGCAAATATATTGCAAATCCTCTCTAATTCCTTACCTGTCAAATACAAAGATCTAGATTCTCCCACAATCTCATGCACTAATGGAAATACTACATTTGATAGGGCGTTGTTTGATTTAGGAGCAAGTGTCAACTTACTTCCTTACACTGTTTATCAGTAACTGGGGTTAGAAAAACTTCCAAGGTCATATTACAACTAGCTGATCGTTCAATCAAGAGACCATTAGTATGGTTAAAGATGTGTTTATTAAAGTTGGCGAGTTTATATTTCCAATAAACTTCATTATCTTAAAAACTAAGCTGATTTCCAACCCACGGAATTAATTTTCCGTTATCTTAGACAAACCATTCCTTTCAACTTCAAATACATTAATTGATTGTGGGAGTGGCCATATAAAACTATTATTTGGGAATATGTCTATGGCATTGAACATATTCAATATGGATGAGCACATAACGAGCTCCCTCATTGAGGTAACAGTTTGCACTCTCATTCTACCTTTTGTGCTGACGATGAACCCTCATTTGAGCAAAATTTTGAAGATGAGCTCATCTTATTCGACGAATTGGGATATACTAACTCTTCGTATGATAATACTTATGCAAGTGTGTCATTCATTTATGAGTAAATCTTTGAGGATTTGTTTGTAGAGGAGCTTGCATTATTTCGTGAGTTAGAAGGATTACCACACTTATCAATTGATTCACTAGATCATGCTGCACTCTTCACACCTCACAATATTCCTACAAGAGTGCCTGTTACTAATGATGATTGGAAAGTTTATAACGAATTTTTTTTAATCCAATTATTAATACTTACATGTGGACAAAGAAAAAGTGAGAATGACATAAAAATAAAAAGGTAATTTCGTAACATATAGGAGGATGATGAGACACAATAATGCACTCACTTCACATTTAAAATGCATACACTATGAAAGTGAGAAACGATCGAGATATCGTAACTGCTTTCTATGTATTAATAGGGTGACGATATTGAGATCGTGACCTTTTAAGACTCTAATTACTTGTATAGCATTTGTACAATAGTTTTCAAATTTATTTTACCACCCTTGATTCATGTATGAGGGCATACACATGTTTAGATGTGGGGTAGTGAGTTAGAAGATTTTGTGATTTTCTAGGATCTTTAGTTTTTTCTAGTATTTTTATTTTATTTTTAGATTTTTTTGGTTTCTTTATTTTACACTTTGGGTAGTTATAGGATATAAAAAAATTTTGGAAAAAAATCTGAAAGTAAAGAAAAAAATTAGTTTCTGTAATAAATCAAGCTAATTATAAATAAGAGAATAAATTTAAATTTGAAATTTCATAAGAGAGTGGATTGGATAATACACTTAGAATTTTATGAAAAAATTAAAATCCGAAAAATAAATACCGCTAATAGTAATTTTAAGGTAAGTATACGTCTATTTTTTACTTCACAATAGTTTATTAGGTTAAGAATAAAAATGATAATACTTGAGTAGTTTTTTCTCTCTATAAAAAAAAAGCAAAATGGAATAAAGAGGTGAGCCTGGCATTTAAGGTAATGATCCTTAAAAAACCAAAAAAAGAAAAAAGAATAAAAAGGTAAGCCTGGTATTTAAGTCAATGGTTCCTTAGAAATTAAAAAATAAAATTCTTAAGAATTACTAAGTAGTTGGATTTTTACACCTAAGTAAATGTGAATTTTCATACAAACGGTGTTTTTAAGGAATATTCAGAGTATGAATTGAGTAATCGGGTATTTGTGCCTAAGCAAGTATGAATCTTCACATGAAAGGTGAAAAACGCACATGAAAAAGAAAAAAAAGATTATTTAGAAAGAAGAGATAAATCATGAGTTAGAGTTTGAATCCAAAACCGAAGTAGACTATCACACGTGCACGTAGATGTATAGAAACCAATGAATTATCTATTAGTGGGTATTGAAAGATTGAATTTGAATTTTTGATTAAAATGATAGGTGTGTTGATATGATACTTGACTTGAAAACTAATAATGTAAATGCATTCTTGAATTTGTATATTAATAAGATTAATTGTAGAAAATATCAAAAAGATTTTTCTTTACTTGTATAAAATTTCTGCTTTTCTTATTTTTTTGGTTATCATTAGTTTTTTCTTTATTCCTTAATCTATCTTTTTCACGATGTTTGTGGGTAACATCGTTGGAAACCCTCATGAGACACAACTCATCCACTATGATAACCTAGGGGTTTAACGGCTTGTTGCGCATGCTAAGTGCAATCGCAATTCCTGCAAAAATGAGTTAGGATTTTTTTCTTTAAGGTTTAGGTTTTACTTGAGTACTAGCAAAAGATAGGTATGGGTATGATGAGTGTTATATTTTACATATTTCTTTCCATATTTTATCTTTTTTTTATATATAAATAATTGCTACTCAGATATATTTAGTTTGTTTTTATAGGTAACAAAGGATTTGCAAGAAAGAGAAAAAATGAAGCAAATTTGTCAAGAATATGAGCAAAAAAAGTCAATTAAGATGAAGACAGAAATTCAAGTACAGCATCAACAACTTCAAAAGTAAATTCGGCCAAGATAAAACTTAAATTGGAAAAATTTGTTTCTGAGAAATTTGTAGATCTCAGAATTATATTTGAAACGAGCCCAATAATAGCTTAATCCGAATTTGTATGCAAAAGTTATGACCATTTTACGTGTGTCGTGAATTTAATTTCGGGTTTTAGACCTGGAAATAGTATTTTGAGACACCTAATCTCAACCATTGGTTTCTAATACCTCTGGATTGAATTAGAATTATATATTTTGAGATTAGTTTATGTTGGATTAGAATTATATATTTTGTACTGAGTTTGAGTAGGAGTAGGATTGTGTTTGGATAAGAAATACCCCATGAATCCTTATAAATTAAGGAGAGTTTTTTAGATATAATTTTGTAATCTTGGTTATCAATAAAGATTAAGGTTTTACCGAAAGGGTGACAACTATCATACCGCACTCCAGAGGTGACTGCATTGTCCATAAGTGATTTCTAGTGAGTAGAGGTATTTTTCTTAACCGTAGATAGATTTATTTGCTTTCTAATATAAATTTCTCTTACTTTCTAGGAAAATAGAATTTTTATGGCTTTCATAAATAAATATAGGCTTATGATAATTATTAGTATGAGTAGCTAATTTTCTTTAGCCCTACGATGCAGATGAAATGAGTTTAATAGATCTAACATGGATTTATCTCAACATCTTTCTAAAAAGAAATAAAGTCATGATTTTCTATAAATAAAATAAAGATAGATTTCGTAAATCATAATTCTTTGATAGATTGTGCTTAATTCATATTTTGATGATCTATACTTATATGCGATTTGGAATTTATATTCTTTGTTTTTATTAATAGAATTATTAACAATATTTTCCTATAATTAAATTGAAGAGAATAAATTTGTAAATCTAATTTTTTTGATACGTTATACTTAAGTTTGGTCTTTTGATAGCTTATACTTAGATTAGAGTTTGTAGTTTATTTTTTTAATTTTATTTATAAAATTATCTACTAGATATAATTTGTTTTTTAAGAGAGATGCTATCTTTGATGATCTATACTTGCACGTCACTTGATAGGTCATATTTAGGAGCTCTTAACTAAAATCAAATTAAAAAGATCATTTTTTTAATGTGTTATTTGATCGTATATAATTAAAAAGTTAGGAAGAAAGAGATAATTTATTGTTAGATTATTATTCTAATGGATTCAAAATCCTAGGCTAAACTTTAGGAACTTAAAACTAATCTTATCAATCTAGAATCTCAAAGTTAACTTGATAGAACTAAAGAATTAGGAAGATAGCAAAATACTCTAGTTTCTGTGGGACGACCTGTTTGCACTATAATCGACACTGTGCGCTTGCAGTAAATTATTCACATCATTACCCCTACTGGTAGCCAGTCGGCAATTACTATAAATCAAATTTCACATTGATTTTTAATTAGATTTTTTAGTATTTTGGTTGGATTTAAAATATTATTTGATCTCTTAGATTAACGATGGATACATGAGATTAATAAATATATATAGTTAATTCGGAGAGCTGGAACTCTATAAATATGCAAATCTATTTAAGATTTGGGTCATCTTCTCGATAATGCTGAAGGAGATTGAAAGTTTAAAGAAAAGAGGGATGTTTTTTCGCTCTTAATGTTTGAATATTAACACTAATCAACATATCCAATCTAGAGGCATGTATTCATTCTACGAAATATGTAACCCATACTTTTTTGTATTTTAATGATCTCTATTTATAGATCTGTATCAGTGTGAGGATTTTCATTGCTAGATTCGAAATAATTTGAGAGTTGGAGCTCATATGTTGTTGAAGTAGTGAAGTTAGATTTTGAGTTATTATTCAATCATGACTGTCTAACGGTTGTTCTTTAAATCATTATACTTGACATTATCCATAGTGTAGTTCTTATGTGGTTTTTAACTCATTTTGTTTTTCCACATTAAATTTCTATGGCTATCTGAGTTAACTATTTTAAATTGATTAATGTGTTTTGATTACTTGATTGGTCAATTACGATTTAGTTGTCCACCAAGTCATATTAATTTGGACTGTGGGTTAACTCTAGGTGTGCTAACTTTTTCTATTCCCATTTAGGTTGTGAACACGTATTCTAGGCTACTAATATTTCTATTTCATTCTTGTAGAAGTATTAGGGTGATTTATGAGTTTTGTAAAGAATAGCTTGTCATTGTTGAATCCTTGGGATTTCTTAGCATATTAGTATAGAATCTATGTTTTCTGACACGTTTACAAATCATGATTAAAATCATTATATGTGGATACTTTCGTATCTGTTTTTACGTGTTAGCCTGATTCAATTATATATTTTAGACATCAGATTTTAAAAAAAATATATGGTTATAGGGAAAGGAGATGAAAGACTTGTGCACATATTAGAGAGGTCTATCATTTGGATAGTTCAGCCAAAATTTAGAGACCTAATAATGGAGATCCTGAGTAATTACTAGACTACCATATGATTATAGGGCTTTAGCCGTAGAGTTTATACTCATATAGTTTTTTCGTGATCGAGTACTAGCAATGTGTTCTAGGATAGTACGAGGAATATTTGGTTATGGTCTGGGCATATACTGGACACTTCTAAAAGCATGTGGTATTTTTTCCTCTAGATAGTTCCAATAAACTCGAAAGAAGTTTCAAATAATTCCAATCAAATCCGTACAAAATAATAATGATTGAAACATTGTTTGTATGTACTCTTTTATATTGTCTTTTATTTATTGGTAAGGTTCATTCACATGTCCATGACATGTGTAGGCCTTGATTCATCCATCACACTTGACATGCTTTTATTTTTTATACTTGATAATTATGTTTCACTATGCTATTGTTTATGAAACAACATACACAGGGTGTCTATGTGTCATTTCCTTCTTAGGTCACTTCTAACGATCCTGGTTTAGTACATCCATACTCCACTAAATTGTAAGTTGATGAGGAAGTGAATCAACCATAGCTGGATGCATAGTTTGAGGAAAATGTAGGCACAATTGACGTTGCTCAAGTAGAACAATCATTAAAATTTCATTTCAGTTCTATCCTCTGAAAGTAGTTGTTGTTTTTTTTTTTATTCATTTAATGAAACTTCATTTCTCAAATTATAATAAAATCTTATATCTATGGATCTTATCAGTGACAATTGCGTTAGTATTTATTTGAATAAATCCTCCTCCTTATTTTATACCAATAACTCTTTGAATGTATAACTCTGTGGGGATGTGGCAGTATATCTGTAACACCCCGCATCCCAAAATACGGGTAGCGTTCGACAATGTATCGTAAATAAATACGCCAAGCCTAAAACATATTAATATAAACATGTACAACTGCTACAAATACATATACATATGCACAGAATGAATGATAGACAATAAATAATTTTTATTTCAACAAAATATCAGTTCGATCATGAAAGGATCCAAAGAATAATAATGCTTATTACAATTTTAGACTTGTATGGTTGATGAAGCTAATATAATGACAAAGCATCCAAAAGGGGTCCGAAATATGTTCGCAATAAGTGGTCTGCACAGTGAAGGTTTATGAAGACAGGTCGAGGTCGAATATGAACACCTTGCTACACATTGCAGCTAACTATTCGAAGAGGATTGAAAGATGTTTCAATCACACCCTCTCCACATGTGACCAAATTACAAGATAATCATGATTGACAACAATTTGAACAAAAAAGCCTATTTGGATTCAAACTTTTGATTTTGTTCTACAAGATAAACACTTATATCCACATATATCCACAGTAACAAATTTATCGATTGCAATTGAGCCTTGGCTCAAGTGGCACCACCCTTATTCAATTTGCGAAAGATTCTGAATTCGACTTCCGATGGGGACTCAATTTTGGTAAAATTACCAAAATTGTATGTGTGAGTGTGAGTTTGACTAGCAAACAAAAAAAAAACAAATTTATCTATTCAGTTAGAGATCTAGCAAAAGATCGTAAATCTAACAAGAGTAGATCCTATAAATTAATATCAACTACTCGACCACTAAGTTTGCCTATAAATGCACCGAGCTCTCAAAATCTAATGTATTTATAAAATAATTCTAAAACCCTAAATAGAGAGAGACAATAGCCTACGAAGAGTATTGTTTATAAGATAAACTCTTCAAGCCTAGTGTTTTAAATCTCGATCAGCATAATAACAAACCTATTGTATACCAATTTTAGAACTAAAACGATATGGTAAAGCCACTTTTTGGTTTCTTATTTGGATTGATATTGGATGATATCGGCCAGCGACGATATATTGCCTAGTAAATGAGAAGAAAAATATCGGCGTAAGTAACATACAGTTTTTTTCGTTTTCAAAAATTTAGATCCTTTAACCCCCAAACTCTTTAATATCCAAACCAATTTATATAAATATCATCAAATTTCAATTTCTCATTCTTTCCTAAATCTAATTGATCAATGATTCGACGCCTCCTCCATCTTTTTCTTCTTGATCTCTCTTGTTCGCTCAACCACACAATCACATCAAAGACATTGTAATGGAGCTCCATGTCGATCTTTCTCCACTCCCAGTACTGACTACCGAGAGCCTTGACCTTGACGATTGCATGAGTCCAAATGACGATCCTAGCAATCCATGAGTCAATCAATGATTTGACATATGGTTTTTTCCTCTTCTTCTCCAGTCTGTTTCTCGATTGAGTGATCAAAAATTGAACAAGCCACAATAGAGAGTACACTTCTCTCTTTCCACTCCCTGTACCCATTATAGAGTGTCCCGGTCCTAACAATCCATGAGCCCTCATGACAATCCTCTCGCTTTCTCAGCATATAGTTCAGCTCTCCATTACTCTCTCAAGTAGATTGGCATTCCCCTCTCAAGGGTAGACTCCTTTCTTCTTTTGACTCTCAAGAAGATCACCTCTCTCGAGCAAATTGGTCAAAATAGGTATTTTCTAAGATCCGAAATTTATTTTAAATAGTTTGATGTGTTTTATATAGGTAATGACATGCATTATTCTTTAACCAGTACGACACCGATATGACATCCGATATTTAGTGCTATTTTGTAAAATATATTTAGTGTAGTATACTGTACCTGGTATATAATTTTCCTAACGGGAATATTGCCTATCCGTTATTTAAAACACTGCTTTAACCACAGTGACAAATTTATTGATTTAGTTCGAGATCTAGCAGAGGATATTAAGTCCTCTAAGGGTAGATTTTACTACTTAATCTCAATTACTCAATCACTAAGATCGCCTACAAATGCCATACGCTCTCAAAGTCTAATGTATCTATAAAATAACTCCACGACCTGAATAAAAAGAGGCAATAGGTAAGATGCATCGGAGGAGCAACACCCGGCCATCACCCTTTGTTAACTCTTTTATTTGCATTAGCTTTTGTTTGCTTAGCTACTAAATGTCAACAATATATTCGTAAGAATATGTAAAGGCTCCATACAATATAATGGAATGTCACAGCTGAACAATAATAAGTACAAGTAATTTCTCAACAAAAATTTGCTTTATTAAAGGAAGTAAGTGGGCGTAACCATGAAAGTTTACTAGGCAATCATGTAACTATAATAATATCTCCAAAGCAATATTCAATTATAAAACATCAAGCAAATGATAAAGTCAAATTAATAAAACAATCTTCTATTGTTTCTCCACTTGCTCCTTGAAGTATGCCAAATTCTCCGCTTGCAACCACTATAACCACTATATATATATATATATATATATATATATATATATATATATATATATATATATATATATATATATATATATATATATATATATATATATATAGGGATTACTGTAGGTGAGTCGCCAACTCAGGAAAAGTTACGTGAGTTAGCGGCAAAACTGTAATGATCCAATAATTTTTCTTCAATTTTTTTTAACAATCACCATCTCTACCTCTTTAACTTATTTCGGATTAAATTTCATAAATTTTGGATTTCATTTACCTTTTCATCAAGTGCATACAAAATGTTTTATTCATTGAAAACCGTTAATTTTGTGTTAGCTTGATGGAGGACCAAATCAAAACTAAAAACCAAAAAGTTGGGTGTGAGTGAACCCTAGGGGGTCGAGATCATAATCCAAAAGAATTTTTTTTAAAAAAATTATTGGAGACAGTGATAATGAACTGCAGCTCAGGTAACTTGCATGAGCTGTCAGCTCATTTCCATTTTTCTCATATATATATATATATATATATATATATATATATATATATATATATATATATATATATATATATATATATATATATATATATATATATATATATATATATATATATATATATATATAATGTCAATGATAATCAAAATATCAACCTCAAATCATTGTTATCATATGATTTTGGAAATTCTTTAAACACTTTAGTCTTGATATCATCTGGTAGTTTAGAATTCTTAGGATGTAGATGCCAATGTTTTGAATACTTCCCATACATACTTGGGAATAAGACTCAATACCTTCAAAGCCGAACACAAGATTGTCGCTAGGCAAACAATAATCAGCAAACAATAATTAGTCAGTGGCCTAGCTACCATCTATACGTCACGATAATACCATGATCAGTTGCAACTTGACAATACACCCGAAGTATGATTTCCTTTTATTATTTTAGATTTCCTAAATCATGTGTCCTTGTGTTCAATTCATTTTATTATTAGTACAACCTACAATGTCAACTCGATATATGGAGCTTGCTACAGGTATTTGTGATTTTGTTTTGAACATTTTTAATATTATACCAGATGATATTCTCATTTTACTAGTGAAAACTTGTGACATTAATTTGGGTAGTAAATCTAGCGAACATGCACACACGTTAACACAGTTAAGGGCCTTAGACTCATCCAGGGTGGATGACACGAGAAGAGCGACAGAGTTATGAAAGACTTCGCTCTTTGTTTGGAGAAGTTATTAATCATTTTCATGAATTGTATGCTTTGGAATGTAAGGGGTATGGGTCACCCGACTAAACGACGTATGATCGCAGAGGTGATTCGAAATAATAAGATAGATATAGTGTGTTTAGAAGAAACAAAACTCACGGACCCCAACAACAGTATATTAAGGACTATAGCCCCTTCGAATAAATTTAACTTTATAATAAAAAATGCAAGGGGTGCTTCATGTTGGATTTTAATGGCCATCAATAAGACTTTCAAGGTGTTGAATATTTGGAGGGGTGATTACTTACTAACGGTAAGAATGAGAAGGCAGTGGGATGGCTGGCTACAGATGGTGACTGCAGTATATGGTCCTAATGAGAGCCAGCTAAGGAATTCTTTCTGGGAGGAGTTAAGAAATTCTTTCTGGGAGGAGATAAAGTGGATTAGAGGTCGGTGCACTGATTCATGAATTGTAGGTGGAGACTTTAATGTCACCCATTTTGCTGATGAAAGACGGGGAGGGGACAGAAACCACATAGATCGGGAGAGTTTCAATGATACGATCAGTCATGTAAATTTAATTAACCTACCCATTAATGATCGTCTTTTCACATGGTCCAATATGCATGAGAACCCTCATCTAGCAAAACTAGATAGGATTCTGGTGTCGGAAATATGGGATGTGAAGTTTCCATTGGCGGAAGCACTCTCCTTGCAAAGACCTATCTCTGACCACACCCCAATATGTCTCTACTCAAGAGAGGGAATAGTTTGTGCACACAAACGATTCTGTTTTGAAAAATGGTGGATAGAACATAAAAAAGTACATTAATTAATCAAGGAAAGCTGGTGTCGATTGACAAGTGCGCATGATGTAGCTGATAACATCTGTAGGAAACTACGCAGATTGCGTAAAGTCTTACAAAGATGGGAAAGATGATTCTTTGAGCAAACAAGGGCCTAAAAGAGTCAAATACTAGGGGAGACTTATGTTCTAGAGAAGCAGGAGGAAAACAAGACTCTGTCCCAAGATGAAGACATTAGACTCTCGGAAATAATAAGAATGATTAATAATATATATAAGAAGGAAGAAATCAAATGGTGGCAGCATGCTAGAGATAAGTGACTGAAAGTAGGCAATGCAAATACCACTTTTTTCCGCAGATGTGCCAACTTGCGGTATAAGCAGAACAAGATACATTACCTAAAAATGGAAGCAAGTTTAGTGCAGGGACAGGCAATACATGGATTTGTTCTGTAGCACTTTAAAAGGCTCTTGGGAAAGAAAGAAAACTTTAGACTTAGTCTATCTGAAAATGTTTGGGAGCGATCCATTAATATGAGTGACCTGGAGATCAAGTTTCAAGAAGATGAGATTAAAAAAGCGATTTGAGATTTGGACCAGGAGAAGGCACCAGAACCGGATGGCTTTCCAATTTTCTTTTTCAAAGTTTTTTTGATGATAGTGAAAGATGACCTGATATGATTGCTCCATAAGGTGTTCAGAGGAAATGCAAGACCAGATAGGCTCAACTACTCTCTTATGACTTTGATCCCCAAAAAACATGGATCGGAGAGAGTTGAGGAATTCCGCCCTATTACGCTTTTGAATAGTTTAATCAAGATAGTGTCAAAAGTCCTCACCGGCAGACTGGCACCTAAACTACATGATAAGAGGGCGGAAACGGCACACGAAGTTATCCATCAATGCAAGAAGACCCGAGAAAATGGATTTCTGTTAAAACTGGACTTCGAAAAGGTCTATGATACTGTAAGTTGGGATTGTTTGTTGGAAGTAATGCGGTTAAGGGGCTTTGGTCCGAGATGGTTGTCATGGATTATTTTGTGGCTCAATTTAGCTAAAATGCAGATTAGGATTAACGGGGAGGTTGGGAAAGAGATAGTACTGAGAAGAGGTTTAAGGCAGAGTGATACATTATCTCCTCTCCTATTTGTACTTGTTGCCGATGGGCTGAATAATATGTTGGTAAAATCAAAGAAAGAGGGACTAGTGCAAGGGTTGAGCGGCACCTCCAAACTATCGATCATCAATCTCTAGTATGCGGATGATACTATTATCTTTGGGAGGAGCAGCGTTAGGGAAGCTATGATTTTAAAATGGGTTTTGTGTTGTTTTGAGACTTGGTCAGGGTTGAAGATAAACTTCAAAAAAAGTTTGCTCATGTGGTTGGGTAGGGAAAATCTATCTTTCCACCTGATTATGAACATCTTCAGGTGTAAGGAAGAACATCTCCCAATAAAATATCACGGAGTTCCTTTAAATGGGGGTAGATTGAAGAGGTTAGATTGGGAACCACTTTTCGATACCTTCGAGAAGAAATTGAAGGGCTGGAAAGGAGCAATGCTATCACTCGGGGGTAGAGCAGTTTTTCTCAATGCAGTGATGTCCTCCCTTTCGCTCTATTATATGTCATTCTTTCTGTTACCATGTTGGGTCAGAGAGAAGATGAATCGCATTAGAAAGAGATTCCTGTGGAATGGAATAATAGAGGGAAGTAACAAATACCACTTAGTTCCCTGGGGGCAAATCTGTAGACCGAGGGATATAGGAGGACTGGGGGTATTGGATCTTAAGACATTTAATATGGTCTCATTGGCAAAATGGTGGTGGAATCTAATCCTAAAGTCGGATGGTGCTTTACAGTGTTTTCTAAAGCAGAGCTACGGTCCCAAAAGGATGGGGTGGTATGGTGGCTTTAGAAATTCATTGAGGGCATCAAACTTCTAAAAGGGAGTGATGATCTCCAAACCCATGATCTGGCACAGTCTGAAGTTCAAATTGGGTAATGGCCAAAGGAACGCCTTTGGCATGATAGGTGGTATTCCCGGATCCTGTTAAGCTCTCGCTTCCTAAGGACTTTTGAGTCAGCTAACAATAAAGAGGCAATGGTCAGGGAGTGCTGGGGTAGGTCGAGGTGGAGATGAAATCAATTCATCGCTAGAATGGGACAGGCCTATATGGAAATGAGGGAGCTCAAACAAACACTTAAGAACTTTTCCCTGAACGATGCACAAGTGGATCATCCTATATGGAGGTGGAGTAAAGGAGGGGAATTCTAGGTCAAATCAACGTACAGACATTTTATACATGGTGGTATTGTATTATCCAATACGGTTTGGTTTTGGAAGACAAAGTGCCCTCCCAAAGTAAGAGTATTCATGTGGCTATTGAATAAGAAGGCTATTCTAACTTGGCCACAGTTGCAACATAGAGGATGGTTAGGTCATAGTAGGTGTATCCTTTGTAAACAAGAGGGTGAATCGAGTGACCACATTGTGTTTGCCTGTTCCTTCTCCAGCCAAGTTTGGGATGGTTGCACAAGGAAGTTTGGAATTGACATTAATTTTAGGCTAGAGAATAAACTATGGGACTATCTCGGGAAAGAAAATACTCACACATCATTAGTGAGGACATTGTTTGTTGCATTTTTCTGGAATATGTGGACGGGAATACTAGGACTTCTAATTCTATGTCTCATACTGATGTTTGGTGCATCCGACATAGTACTCATGATACTACTCTTTGGTCAGGTATAGTATCAGACGGGAAGAGACTTCACCTATCTAGCGGCTTTCCAGAGAGAACCCCTATAGTTCTCAATCATCTCTGGAATAGCAGGTCACTGACAGAGGGTTCTACAGGGTTACTGCATTGCTTTGTAGAGAGGGGAGAGGAGTTATAGTCCGACAATGTTTAGCCCAAGTTTATTCTCTTTATTTAGTTTGTAAGAAACTAAGCGTAGACTCTTATGGTTGGTAAGATGGTGTAAGACTCCTGTGCGAGCCTTTAGTGTATTAGTCTCTTTTTACCTTTCTTTTTTTTTTTTTTCCGTTTTCTTATCTAACTTTGCAACTTATATATTGTAGTTCTATTAACATTTTGCTAATGGAACTCGGAGGACAATAGTTCACTATTTTGCCTCAAAAAAAAAACAAATGATAGCATGTTTAGTGATTCCAAGGAAACTCACTCTCTCTTTTATACATGTAATAATAAAGTAGATATGAATTAATCATGCAAACACGATAATTAATATAAAAATATGCTTACCAAAACTTAGTATCATTATTTAACATAAAATCATAATAATTAAAAGCATGGTCTTATTATAACAAATCCATACAATAGAAAACTACAAGATATGATATTTAGGCAAAATAAACATAAAATAATAATAGTACGTTTTAGTGAATTCAAAGAACTCATCTCGGTCGGTGCTAGCTTCACAAGCAAATTCTAACTCAACAATGTATCTATACATACACATATTCAATATATATTCTCTAGTTTAATCATTATTAGGAGTTAGTCACAAATAACAATAACAATGTAACTTCTACGTTTTTATATCTTTAGGATTGAAGACATAAGTCCATCTTATTGGATCGATAATATGGTGGATAGATCAACTCTAGTTCGTTAGAGTTTGGATTGTTGATTTGCTAAAATCCTATATCTAGTAGAAGTATTAGTATCATATGTGAAACTAAATAAGGAAAGATTATCTAGCTCAGATGATAGAGAAAAACTCAAAAGACGATTCAGGAAAGAAAGATAGCATGCGAGAGAAGGGAGTTGGTTAAGGTCAGTTGTGAGGCCAGGCGCTCAACTCGTCGAATGAAGGAGAGATTGGGGGAAAGAGATAGGAGAAGATCTGTCTAAAGTTTTTTGAGGAGATAATTTTGGGATCTTTAGATCTTAAATATATTTGTTAGTAGTTAAGGAGAAAAATTAGCTGAATGGATTGACGAGTAAGAAATTAAGAATCAAGAAAAATAACTTATATAGAAAAAAAAAAAAGAACCAACATAAAGATGAAATGAAACAAGAATTATACGGATAAAGGGAAGAAAAAAAAAATTGATAATATTGTGAGAAAGATTCTCTTCCACATCACAATCAACAAAAGTAACTTAGTAGTTTTGACTTAAGATAGGATGTAAAAAATCAAAAGTTTAGTTACAAATAAGCACAAATATAAAGTAGTATTTTATTCTTTTTGAACATTTTAAAATCTCTACCACTTAACAAATAGTCACAATTGTTACTTATATGAATGTACAAAATATATACAACTATAGACATGGATCATTACATATATTGAATCCGTACTAGAGAGTAAGTTTCATATTAATTGGAGCCAACTTTGGGTCAAATGACCAGCTAAAAGGGGCCCTACAAGACATTGGGCAACTGTTGAAATCTGTCATGTGACAATCCCGACACCGAGGACCGTATACAACATCACAAAGAGGTAGAAAATATCATCCATGACGGTTGTCTTTTGAGGCCCAGAGAGGCCCTCACTGACTCTCTATTAAGGATTTTCTGGAGCCATCTTAAAATGTCTATTTATTTTATTGTAGGATTTAAATTCAAAATCAAGATTACATAAAAGCTATTATCATATAAACATCAATATTAAAATGTTAATCTCATGAATATACCATATAGAATACCTTTTTATCTTACTTTTTACATCAAATAAACGAAAAATTTTGAAAGTTTTTAATCTATATATGATTTTATAAATTAATTAGTTAGTTGTGATACATATGATACAATAAAGTAAAGTGTATCTATCCACCTCCCTAACTTAAATTGTGTAGCGTCCTCAATGCATCAAGAATATAACTATGCAAATAATATACTAAGAAGTAATGTAAGAGGTTAATAATAGAAAATACCTGGTTTTGTTAGTTCTCCAGAAAATCCACTCTCTCAAATAGTCGATATCAATGATGTTGTTGATGATTTCCTTTTCGTCACTTAAATCTTTGACACCAGTGGAACCCTATGGTTCTGTAACGCATCTGCTCATCTTTATATGGAGAAATGGTGGTGTCCTCACCAGCAATTTATTTGTGTATCTTGGTAAGGAGCCAATATTAACGTTGTTGATGATACTCGGTTTGGGTTTGCCATGTCTTAATGACTCGTAGCCTTTCATTGAATGTGTTAGTCATCTATGTTATCAACTCATGTCAATGTTTGGAGTGTAATATCTACTAGTTGGGCTGCCTGTGTTGCTGAACTTCCCTGTTCTTGCTATTGTTCTCCATGACTAGCTAGCGAAAAAGCACCTTCTAGTTACTTTTATTGTACCTGCTGCCCCTGATGGGCATGTCGAGCACTCATGCTTCTCCAAACGGTTGTATCTGATAATGGTTGCACTATGGTGAATGAGTCAGTTGATGACTAATCAATCCCGTAGTTGATGCATATTTTTATTATTAGAGATGGCAGAACTAGTACTGGCTTTGCCACTCTAGGATGCAGGATACGTTCATGGGCTTGTTCTATGCATTAAATTATCGCGAAGTGCATGATAGAGGCGACATCGAATGGGTGCCATTCTAGAATTATGTTCAATAATATCACGTCACTTGGTTGTTGTAGAGGACAATATGATGTTATATTTGATAAATAAACTCACCAAAATATACTTCTATCTCCACTTTCAAGAAACTTTCGTTGAAAGCATGATCAATGATGTTTGTGCAGAGCTCTTTTAATGCTTGGGAGCCGCTTAATATTTCATTGACTCTATCATTGAATGACGGTTCTTCTTCAAGCATATGGGGGATAGGAATAGCCCATATGATTTCCTCTCTTGTAAACACTATATTCTTGTCCCTCACTATGGAGTATGCTAGTTGGTCCCCCATTGCTAGTTGCAGATTGGCATAGAATTCATGCACTATCTCATTACAAAGTGGTGTGTACCAATATAACGTGTACGCTTCCAATCCTGCACCTTGCATCTGTACTCTGAAGGTAATATATATATGTGTGTGTGTGTGTGTGTGTGTGTGTGTAACCACTCGTTCAGGCCAGATCTTGAAATCCTCATGCTTCTCCAAGAGCTTCTTGTTTGCCTTGTTAGCTTTGTATCTCTACGGTTGAGATGGACTTGAAGAGTCTGCTCGTGCTCTCTTCAAAACGATTTGCTTTCTTGGTCTCATCCTGAAAAATAATCATAGCATATATTTCTTAACAAAATATAACTTATTTCTCAAAATTATTCATGATTATTATTTCACACACACACACACACACACACACACACACACACACACACATATATATATATATATATATATATATATATATATATATATATATATATATATATATATATATATATATATATATTCTTTCTTTCCTTTATTATTATTATTTTTTTAAGTTTGTTCTTTCTCTCTCTCTTTCTCTCTTTTATAATTCCTAATTCCTCCCCAAATATATCATACATTATTCTAGTTTCATTTTTAATGCATGAATTTGATATATATTAATTATTCAAGCAACCCAGAATTGTTATATTAAAAAGTTGGGATTTTTATTTGATTTTACCTTTGGATTAGCATATATTTTTAATTATTCAGAAAAAATCATTAAAATTCCATAAAAATTAGCTAAACCACTCCAAATCTACTAAGATGTTTGAATCTATCTTCGATTTGTAATAATTAGTTCATATAAATTGTAGATCTAGGTTTTGGAAATAAAAATCTACTTTTTTACAAAGAACAACCTAAGAAAAATCTAAGAAAAGAAGACTTACTTAGTGATCTATGAAGATTTGAAAGAAATTATACGGGATTGGCTTTAGCTTTCAAAAGGTGCCAATTTTTCTGTTAGGTGCTACAGAAAGAGTCTAGGTTTCGTGTGTGGAGAAAAAAAAATCACAGAAATATTTATAGATGGGTCTACCTTCGATGGCTATTGATAGCCGCTCTCGGACAGGGCAATTTTTACCATGCAATGGTCGGCTATCTACAGCCACTTTGACAGCCCTTCTTTGTTTAGAACTGCTTCTAACTAATGTTCTTTAAGTGTTAGTTCCTAAACTAATGTTATTTCTAAAAACTAATTGTTAGTTCCTAGTTCTAAAATTAATAACTAAACAATGATTAGCAATATTTTTGTTTTTATAGAAGATTTTTAGATGAAAAACTAGAAATGATTAGAAATTTTTGAAATTTTTAAAAAAATTTGAAAACAAAACTTTTGAAAAAAATTAAAAACAAAAAAATTGTTGAAAACATCGTGAGTATAAAAGCTAAGGTTATATTGTTGAAAACATCGTGAGTATCAAAACTAATGTTAAGTTTCATAAGCAATCAACCAACTTAAAATACACGTTGTCCTAAGTGAATTGATATTTATATTAATTCAATTAAGAACAAGTAATAATTAAGAAAGAGTGCTTAGATATTACCTCGGTTTGCTACTCATAATGCATCAGCTATAAAAAAATTAGTACATAATATAAAATATACAATATGTCTTCATTGCGCTCGTATCCTTAGATGTCGGAGGATCCAATAAATCGTAAGATTCCTCCATGTGCTTGGAAAATTTCAAGCAATGTTTTAAGCATTTCCCATTCATTTTAAATGTAAGACCATTTCTAGGATTTTCAATATCAATTGTGCCATGCAAATACATAGTTTTAATTATAAATGGTCTGGTCCACCGTGAACGCAATTTTCTTGGGAAATATTGATGGCGTGAATCATAGATAAACACTTTGTTGGATGGATTCAAAATATAGCATATGATATGGTGATCATGCCATATCTTCATCTGACTCAGATCAAGTCTTGCCTGCTTTCACGTTGAATATGGTGAATAAAGGCAAGAAACTAGTCGTCGAAGGGTATGCCTCTGATACGGATGCAAAGGAAACTTATTATCACACACGCCACAGGTCGGGCATGATAGCTCCCCGCGATTACAAAAGATTGTCAGAGAGTTCTAATGAGGAATACGAAGAGTTTAGCGAGCATTCAGCCATAGCAATGTCATGATCGCACACTTCCTCTCATATGGTTGAACGGTCAGTCGAGATGAGTCAAAAGATTAAGGCGAAAGAATGCCTCATCCAAGAGCAGCAAAGGAGTATCGAGGATCTCAAAGCGATGCTCGCGAAGGTCATAAAGAAAACTCAAAAGAGCACAGAAGATGGAGCAGATGGTTCTTCCTCTTCTGATAAAGCAAATAAATATGAGACCAAATCCAACCCAGATGCTGAGAGAAAATGCGAGGAAGATGGATATGTTATTGATCCCCACATTAAAAAAATGGAGAAGCTTCAAAGTTAAATGTAAGTATTAATGCACCAGAAAGGATTGCAGGAGACAGGGATTACGAGAACCTACCCGATAGAGTGGGACTCCATACCGTTTCTTCCAAAATATAAGCCTTTGAAGTTAGAATCATATGATGGGAAAGAATCTCTAAACAAATATATGTACTATTTTCTTTCTCAGACTGGCCATTTGATGGGCAATAACCCAGTGATGACAAAAATCTTTGCCAGTGATGACAAAAAACTTTGTAAGTACTCTACGAGGGTCTGTATTCACTTGGTTTATACAGCTGCCCTCGGAAACTATCAATGCTTGGTCTGATGCGGAAAGGGAGTTCCTAGCCCGCTTCTTTGAAGACAATACCGAGGTATTCATCCACTCTCTTCTAGCAAACAAGCAAAAAGAAGACAAGATGGTTAAAAAATTCATTGAGCGTTTTTGCGAAATGTCAGTGTGATGCCCACATGGTATGTCGCTGGAAACATTGATGGAGACTTGAAAACACAATTTTCAGACTAGGATATTGGTCAAAATGGGAGCAGTAGAGTCCAAAACCTGGAAAGTTCTAGTCAAATAAGAGTAGCAAGCAGAGAATGTAATCTGACATATCAATGAATACAATGCCCAGAGGAGGATGGTCATGAATCAGCCACGGCCACAATCATCCCATCCTAAGGGAAAGGAGGCAATGGCCACCAGACCTGCTGCAGACAAAAATACAAAATAATCAGTGTTCTTCTGGATCGCAATTGACATATGATTTTAAAGATGAACAAACAGTCACATTCTTCTACCTACTAAATAAAAAGGGGATGCTCAAGTTACCCTAAAATCAGAGACCAGAGAAAGTTGGTCCCAAGTATTGTCTCTACCATCATAACATTGGGCACCCAACCAAGGATTGTTATAATCTGAAAGCTAAAATTTAAGTATTCGTTGATGCAAATGTGATCTAGTTGAGACCTAAACAGAAGAAGGTGTCTGCGAATGCAATGACAGCAAAATGAATGCCATAAATAAAAAAAAACAAAAAAGGAAAAAAAGGAATAAAGAACAAAAACGTATGAATTTTTGTTGCCCAATGTCGCCAAGGCAATGGAAAGAGAGTAAAACTCTCACCAACCCTATCATACTGGGGTAAGAGTATGAAATTAAATAGCCCAAAGAAAGAATGCGACGCAATGCCTGCGTACAACATGAGGCTAAGCCAGCATAAAATCATCTAGGGTATGAAGCTAACTATAGACTAAACCAGTGTAAAGTCATCTAGATGCGAGACTAACTCGAGATTAAAGCAGCGTGCATGATTATACTACTGCACGAGACTAAGCCAGCGCACAAAACACATTCAGAGTACAAAAGTGAACAGAAATGCGAGGCCAAGGTTCAACCCTGTATAGTCTATTACAAAGAAGAAAGTCATCTATTACCACATGATGAGTTTCATGGACAGCCAAACAAGTCCCATTCAGGGGTGGGACCCACATCCAGTCAAACAATGATATGTATGAAGCCAGCGTGAAGAACACGAGACTAATACCTACAAGCAACGCAAGACTATGCAAAACAAAGCGAGCAAAAGTGCAAAAGCTCCAAAATGCGAGGCTAATTTGCAACCCCATATAAAACAGTTGAAATGCAAGGATAACACATATGCGAAGCCGTTCGGCAAAGTGTGTGATTTTTATTACTGGAAGAGATGCAGAATACGAAGCTAACTTGCAACCTGGCGTAAAACCTCAGTATGCGAGACTAAGCCAGCGCGCTACAAACACAGCTCGCAAGGTAAATCTAGAGCACGGGTCTAATCCAAAGTGCAAAGAAATCCAAAATGCGAAGATAACTCTCAACCCTGCACAAACTTCAATGAAGAAGAAGGTGATCAATTGAATGCTTATTGTAACCAGTCAAATGCGGCCCACACAGGGGGTGGGACGCACGAAAGTAAATATTGCATAAAAAGTTAAACTCCGCATACAATGCGATACTAAGCCAGTATAAAGTCATCTAAACGCTAGGCTATGCTCACGGGGAGTGCAAAGTTATGCTTTGCAATTAAAATGCAAATCTAAGTCAGTGTGCAAGGCTAAGTTAGTGCATGAATCTAGCTCAGTGCGCGAGGATAAGCCAGCACGCAAGTCTAACCCCGCGTATAATGCGAAGTTAAAACTAGTCTAGTCGCGAGACTATGCCAGCTTAAAATACGAGACTAAGCCCGCAGCTATAAGGCTAAGTTTGCATTCTTAACACAAAGCAAACATCGCGTAACACCATCAAATGTGTAAAATTCGCGATTTTCTAGTACTTTTCAAGCCAATTCTACAAGAAAATTAGAATTTGTATCAATTTCATAAGACAAGATACCAGAGAACCCGTAGGGGTGAAGCATACTACAACACCTACTTCTCACAGGGGTGGGATGCAACTTATTCGCGCAGGGGATGAAACAGGATTTGCTGAAGAAAGAAGAGCTGCCCTGGGAGTGGAGATAGTACTGATATTTCTTACAAATATGTAATCCCTCTGGGAATACTCATTTACTGAACCATACATAAACAAAGCGACAAAATACAATGCACTCATAATCGGCCTCCAAATAAGCTCAACAGCTGAAGGTGAAATGTCTTAAGGCATACTGCGATTCAAAACTCATCATCAATCAGATGAAGAGAAAGTACAATGTTAACATGAAGCCCTTGTGCTTTATCATCAAGTGGCAATCAAAATAGCCAACACAATCGAAAAGTTTTACATCAACCATGTACTGCGACACAAGAATATGTACGAAGATGTTCTCATGCCACTCGTCATGACTTTGGCGCTATCCCATGAGTCAAGTAAGTGCGTCAATATCGGGAGCCGCATCTTCTTTGCCCTAGAACAATATTGGAGGCAAACAAGGTGCACGAACTTGGATCAAGTCTTGAGTCCCTGAACTGGCACTCTTCATTCATAAATTATGCGTCATATGACATACTTCCGAAAGATCTGAAGGAAGCGGGCTTAGTGAAGAAGGCAACTAAACTCTACTATGATGCAGTGCTACAAAATCTATACTGCAAATCACAGGATGGTACCTTTGCTACCTCTCAAAAAGGAAAGCTCAAGAAGGATTGCAAGGCCCAACAGGCAGAGCCAAAACTCCGGATTCGCATAAGAAGAATTAGCTACTTTTGCGCAGATGTTGTGGCATACGCAAAGCATTTCCATGCTCACCAATCCCAATAGCTAATCCAATTATATCAAGCACGCATCTCAAAAGTGTTCAACAAGAAAGTTAAAGGAAAGACTTTCAATGAAAGGGATCATGACCCATAAGACAAAAAAAAAAAAAAAACAAATTTGAATCCCAATGGGAAGGACCTTTTGTAGTAGAAACTATCTATTCAAACGGAGTCCATCACCTTATCAATCAAGATGGCGATAGGATAATGATGCTTATTAATGGTAAGTTCTTAAAAAAGTACTACATATAGCCACCTTAAAAAAAGGCGGAAGGGAAGGCTAGTAAGTTTACTGTCCAATGCTATCAGGGTAAAAGGAAGAGGGAACGTTTAGCATCTAAGCCCAAACAAAATTCTCCACAACTCATCATGCTGAGGGGAGTAACATGTATAGCCGAACGCAAACGACGATTAGTAAAGGCACCTCAAATCCGTTGATAGCTGGGGGTTTACTAAAAATTCCATGGCAAATCTGTCGCAATACTATCCTATAAGGATACATCATTGCCCAATGCGTTAAAAGCAAAGGGAAGAGGGAACATTTGGCATCTAAGCCCAGACAAAACCCTCACCAACTTATCATGCTGAGGGAATAGCATGGCAATTCCAATACAGACGGTGATTGGTAAAGATATGTTAAATCCGTTGAAGTTAGAGGTTTACTAAAAATCTTGTGAACCTGTCATGTTAAGTTCTTACCTTTGATAGTAAGATTCAAACAATCTTATCTCAAAAATAAATAAATTTGTCATGTTTAGCTCTTATCTCTGACAACTAGACTCAAAACATCTCATCTTAAAATAAACAAATCTGTCAAATTAATCTCTTACCATTTGACAGTAATACTCGAACCATCTCGTATCAAAACTACCAAATCTGTCATGTTAAGCCCTTAGCTCTAATAGCGAGATTCAAACCATCTCACTCAAATACAAACAAATCTGTCAAGTTAAACTCTTACCTCTGACACTAAGATTTGAATCATCATACACATTATAACAGATAAAGTTTCTGATGATCCTAAGCTGATCATCTCGGCATGTGAATTAGATGCCTCTACCGAACCCGATGATCTTGACCCGATCATCTTGGTAAATGCAATTAAGTGCCTCTGCCAAAACTCTATGGGTACATTTAATAGTACACCTCTATCCATGGCTCTTCGACCCTAATCCGGTCATCTTGGTATATTTAACAGTACACCTCTGATGAAACTCCATGAGTACATTTAACAGTTACACCTCTGCCCATGGTTCTTCGATCTCAATTCCATCAAGCTTTGTCTGTCAGCCAGACGAGCCACCCCTTAATATGAAAACAATTATCGGCTCTGTCTGTCATCCAGACAAAGCATCCGCTCAATTTGGCAACCCAAACAAGTTACATCACAATCAAAACGCTCAGCTTACTATGGCACCTCCACACCCTTAGCAAGTTCTATCTTCCATGAAATCATCCACCAACTCCATTAAATGCATCCATCAATTTCAAAACGATCATCCCCATGGGCACGTCAGTTATACCTCTATCTATAATCTTGTGATTCTAACTCGATCACTAAGACTTTGTCTGTTATTCAGATGAGTCAATCTCACAATGATCAACGAAACCTAGTTTGTTATGACAACACCATATTTTTAGCAAGTTTAATCTCCCTAATTTCACTCACTCATCACCACAAACATGTTATACAAAAGACCAAAATGAAACATGGATTTAAATAAAACTAAAATATTTTGCTCATTGTTTACAGGACAAAATGAAGAACATTGAGAAGCCATTGGATCGAAGAAATTGAGAAGAATTTGCAAGAATCCAGAGAAAGGAGAAGATTTCTTGGACTCTTGGGAAAAAGATAGAAAGAAAAATAAGGACCTTGGGGACCTTAAATAGTGGGGCTAAAATCAACAATTAAAGATTGGGACACCAATCTTGAATAGAATTGACACACCAACCTTGAATAGGATTGTGACACCAACCTATTGAGACACCAACATTGAATACGAATCCAAAGTATTTCAAAATTTTTAGAAGAAACAAATTTCTTAAAACTTTAGCGGGAGTCTTATAGAATGAGAAAAACATTTAACCCCGCACTGATCCAAAATCGAAAAAACAAGAGAGGAAAGAGGAAACTCGGCCTCGCCTCGCGGACGAGGCTGGCCAGCTCGTGCGAGGCGAGGCCAGCCAGCCAGCCTCATGGGCGAGGTTGGCCAAGCAGCCTCGCGCAAGGTGAGGCTGGCCGCTTGCCTCGCGTAGTACCATCTAGCCTTGAATGCAGCAAATCTCGCTTCCGTCATGCACAATATATTTGGGCCCCCACCTTGTATCCTCGAGGGGCTATTTTGCATATTCTATAAATTCTAATTAGAGTTTAATTGATTTTTTGGTGCAGGATCAGGACCAGATACAACGAATCTTGGAGCAAATCTAATCAAAAGGAAATTCAAATATCTTATCATGATTATAAAAAAATTCTGTCTCTATCTACACTTCTCAACAATCTGGAGCCTATAAATACCCCTCTAGAGGGACTAAAAAAGAACTTTTGGTCAGATCTCTCTCGCACAAGAGCCCAAACTTCTTCTAAGATCAGAAGAGAAGAAAGAGCTTAAAAAATCTCCACCGCCTCCAACCTTTAACATCGGATTGTCAACAAAGAATGGATCAATCCTCATAGCTGTCTCAATCTCACGATCTTCTGTAAAAAGAGAGTAATGTGTTCTATAAGTCCTCTTTTCTATTTTTTTTCTTGAATCTTTTCATTGTAATCGAAGAAAAAAGAAAATTTTCTATAATCTTTAATTTTTTATCCTCAATGGAAATGGAAAGATCCCCGGTTTTCTCCGAAAACAAATAACATGAATTAAAATAGTACATAATTAGCCACAGATTCCTCTCCTAAAAAGGCTAGCTACAATAAATTTTATGACTTTATGGGAATCATTATAAATTATAAACTACTTTATCTCTCGTCTCGCATCCGGTGTACGACTATTGAGATAGGAGTGTTACATTATGCCCCCTTTATGATCTAATGTTCCTATCAGAGGAGCTCAGTAATACGTAATACTGTACTAGATGATGTGGGATTATAAAGGTGATCCCATGGATTCTAGAAGTAACTCCCATGAATTCAATAGGTGACCCCCACTTTTTTGTATGATATTTTATTCCGAGTAGCACTTAGTTTCATGTGGTACTTAGTTCCGCACACTTTTTGCTGGTGTCTGACTCTGATACCACTTGTAACGGCCCCCAGCTGGAAATTTGATAGTGGAATTCTTGCAATATATTTGCTTAGAAAAATGCTAAGCCTCTAGTATAATAACATGAAGTTTATAATTAGCTACAAATTCCTCCACCAAAAAGGCTAGCTACGATTACTCTTGTGCCTTCATGGGAATCATTTAAACTACTTTATTTCTTATCTCATATCTGATGTGAGTCTATTGAGATTCGAGTATTACACATTTTCAACCATAACAAGTGGTCTCATGACCAAGCGATCAACTAGTTGTGGTATGACCTTAGGAGGTTGAAGTTTTCCGAATTTCAATTGCTAATAAATAGTGTAGGAAAGTAAGTTGATACTTGCCCCTAGATCAAGCAATGCTCTGTCTAATGTAGTGTTCCCAATTCCACATGAAATTATGGAGGAACCTGGATCTTTGTACTTGATAGATAAGAAGTTGAAAGGATTTGGGATATGTTTGGAGTAAGAAAAATCTTCTCAGAAATATTTCTAGCTCGTTTCTTAGAATACTAATCTGTAAGGAACTTAACATAAGAGGGAACTTGTTGAATGATGTCAAGAAGTGGAATATTGACCTTCACCTGCTGATACATTTTAAGAATATTCTCTACTTGCGGTGAAGGCTTCCTGAGTCGATTAGGACATAGAGCTTTCAGAATAGGAACAAGTTCATCAGATTGAGAATAGGATGATAAAGGAGGTGATGGAGATGGATGTGGAAAAGAGGAGGGAAGAGATGACAATGTAACCTTAGAAATGGTAGGAGTGGGGTCAGGGGGTACAACTACATTGTTGTCCACTTGCTTGCTAGCTCTGAGCATGTGTATGATATTTCATTGGTGAACATGTGATGATATAGACTAAGATGAGTTGGAGTTGAAGTTTATCACAGGTTTGCTCGAAAAGGTACGCAACCCCCACTCACTCAGCTATGTGGCTAACTGTCTAATCTTTTGCTTTAGACTCTTGATTAATTGAGAATTTGCAAGAAGTTGCTGGTTAGTCAGATATAAAAGTCAGTATACATTTTTATTAGATTTTGCATATGTATGTCTACATTGGGGGTAGTTTTGAAAAGATTCTCCATATTTTTCTCAAATTAAATTAGTCATCTGTCGTGATCATTATTAGCCCTTGCTGCAGATAGGAAGAATTGGCTGAAGGAGGTCTAACGTGGCTATTCCAAGCTTTTGTAGCATTTTGGTGGTGGTAGACACCCACACTAGATCATGGAAACTGATCAGTGATAGGAGAATGCACGTTGAAGTTAGGGTTTCCCTAATATTGCTATTGACTCTATGAGTGATTTGGGTGGTTTTTCCAATGAGGATTGTTTGTCGAAATGTATAGATTGTTCATGGGTCTTGGATATAAAGCATTAGCTTGTTTCAGGCATGGGTCCCATGGGATTCATCAATAAGGGATAGTCCTCCAATAACACAATTTGGAGTTCCGTAATTAAAGCATGTGGGAGTTTGTACTTAGTTCCCTTGACAAACATGTGAAATACTAGGGACTTCAAATGCCTCTATTCTCCTCATGATAGCAGTAATCTTAATCTCAGCAACTATAGAACTGTATAGACTATTGATACCACCCTTACTTATTGAAGTCAAGGATATGGACTTTTTAGTGCGATTCTCCTACTGCATAGCCTTTGAAGATAGGTCTTCTAAGATATCCCAAGCTCCTTCCTCATTCTTTCTCATGAATCCCCTAACACATGGACTCGAGAAAAGTTTTGCAAGTGTAATTGTGACCTATGTACACGATTTGCACAACCTCCACTTTCTACGCTAATAGATCCTTGAATTTTTCTAGTTATTTCCAAAAGGGTTCTTCCGGCATTTGACAAATTGATTAATAGCATTTTTAATCTATGCCATCATATGAGTATGATAGCATTTCTTGAGGAACACTGTTATGACTTCACTCCAAGAAGTGATAGAATTAGTGGGTATGCTATATAAACACTTCTTAGCATTATCTTTGAGAGCGAATGGAATAAAACGGAGCTAAATTGCATCCTCCAATACATGTTGCAGTTTATCATCATGCATACCTCCTGAAATTCATTGATAAATAATGCATCCTTAGAATCAGATGTGGTAACATTTTGGAAGTATGTTGATATCTGTGATTTTAGTACATAATTGTTATCGCGATTGCTGGAAAGATTTATACAAGATGATAATGAAGTGCACATTGGGTAGCAATGATTCTAAAGGATCGGGATCGATGTATCTATCTGCTCAGCCGCAAGAATCTGATGTAATAAGTTGACTAGGTTTATCTTGAGTCCACGATAACATAAAATAATGGAGATGATAATGAATGAATGAATGACATGGACAAGATATCTAGTGATAGATGAGATTAAAAGGTGGATGACTACGTGGACAATGAAACAAATCTGACTCAACCAAATCAAGATCACCCTACCTAAGCGCTAATACTAGAGATGAACCTAGACTCTATGTGAAGAAAGTTATTAGGACTAGTCTAATTAATTTTAATTTTAGAATGATATGCAATATAAAAATAGTGGTTTTTAAGCAAAGGAAGGGTGATAAAATCTCCACCTTATCTGATTAAGTTTTAGGGTGTGCTCTTAGATAAATTCACAAAATTATGTAATCAGATGCAACATCCAAAACGAATGCAGTATGTATCTTCTTCCAGCAATCACAACCAAAGATAAAGAAATAATGATGCACTCTATTGACTATCAAATAGTGACTGATTTTTTTATATAACATGAAGCTAAATACTTACAAGAAACAAAACAATGGTAGAAGGCTTACTATGGCCACTGGCTGGCGGCAATTACCGTTGGCTGATGGTAAAACTTGGGGTTTGGTATCCCATGTTTTTGCAGGGTCCTCCTGTTCCTATATTTCAACATATTGCACGCTCAACACACATGGTCAACTCATAAAACGCAAGAAAAAGCAAGAAACATCGTCAATCCTCTATAGTGGCACAAATCTAAATTTTGTGTCATACTGCAAGAGCTAGTATTATAGCGCAAACAAATTAGCCGATAGGAATTTCGGGTGTTTTGTGATCTTACTTAATATGTAACCTAACAAGTTGACAAGAAGATAGTAGTTTGTTGAAAGGTTTAATTAACATTTTGGGAAAGCAAGTCTAAGATGACAGATTTCAGACTAGCAATATAGCAATGATCATCTCTTTTTTTATTATGAACAATCATGTAACATGTTAAAAAGTTGATATTTTAATTTGAAATCAATATATTTATTTCTAAGTATGAAATATGAAGTGATATTCAAGCATAAATCATCAAAGGTAATAATGACCATTGATTTGATTTATATCATATAGATTACTAGTTAAATTAACAAAAAATATTAGCTTCAATTTTTTTGTTAAGTTTAAGTTATTGAAACTGACTTAAGAGTAACCTTTTAAAATACTATATTTACAAGTCAATTCTTTAACTTTAATTTATTGGAGAATCATTAAAATAACATAGAAAGAAGATCATATTCTCATGATAATACCGCTTTGCCTAGTTTCATTTATATCTTAAAACTCATTAAAATCAATTACTCTTTTTATGTATTATGTAAGAAATAATTTTTATTTAATAAAACAAGAAGAAACTACTACTATATAATAAATCAATTGAAACTATCTAATAAAGCAACTGGAACTATCTAATAAAGTTATTAAAATAATTGCCTAATACCAAAGACAAATGAAGAAGATGAAATCCAGCACCATAGAGGGGAGGTATGGTGGCTATCACCATAGAGCTTTTTTTTTTAATAATCAAATTCATATAAAAGCATATGATATCTCTTTACAATAGGATTCGTAGGAGATTTATAACCCAAACACAATACTAATCCAACTCAATCTCTTCTACAAAATATACTATCTTAACACAATACAATCTAATCTAAAATATATAATCATAATCTAATCCATAGTTAATAGAAACTAGTGCTTGAGATTAGATGACTTAAATGTTGTTTATTAGTTTCAAAACTCGAAAATAATTTCAGCACACGCGTAGCTTGTTGAACTGTATTTCCATTCTACAACACTTCAATAAAATGAAAATAATCTTTGTGTATGAATTCCGATTGAGCTATTCTTGGTGCCATTTCAAAAATAATTCAAAACTCTACAAACATCTTATACTAAATTATCCAGTTCATATTTTATCTTTATTAAATATACTCTTGAAATTGATGTTGCTACGTTTGAGTTTTATGTCTTCATCGTAATTGACTTCCATTGCTCATACATTTTACAAATTTGCTCAATTGTCTTCACTTCAATGCAAAATCCTTTATTATCTTTAAAAACATACTAAATATATCCAAATAGCAATTATTTATATATAAAATAAGATAAAATGAAAGAGAAAATATACAATTTATAGTACTTATCATCATCATTGGGTTAAATAAGGAGACATATGACCAAATTGTTATGATCTTAAAGATCTATGTGTGTCTAATTTTAGAAAATAGGGTAAGTTGATAAAAGTTTGTATAAAGAAATAGAGACTTAAAGTTTTATTGACTTGTTTGCCTTAATTGCTAGCAGTCAAACATATGGTATTTAGATAGTGGTTACTCTAGACACATGTCAGTAATAAATCACTTTTTACGTTGCTTGAGGATCACAATTTTAATTAAAGAAAATTTATATCTTTGTTAATTTAGTTTTAGATTTTAGCTAATAAAAATTTGATCTTTATTTTCTTTTTAATTCCATAATTTATTCTTAGTGTTACACAGTAACAAGACAATCCTTAAGAGAACGATCTTAGATTACTATTCTTATAGTACTTGTCGATTTCTTGTACTTGGGAATGTACGATTTAGATTGCAGTCAAGTTATAGCGCATATTCCATGCATGCATTATTATTTTCAAGCAAGAAAACCTTGTATAATAATAATATGTATAAATAAATATGTGGGCATGTATATTATATCTTGTATCAAGTGGTTTATGCACGAACATAGAATATATGCCAAGACATGAGTTATGACAGGTCTAAAATCAATACGTACAGAGGTTAATAAGAGTGATTTAATATTTGTACATAGGAATCATAACATTAATCAAGCAGTATATACACGAATATGATATATGTGCATATGAACTACAACTTAGTGGACATCTTAGACTTCCAGATCTTGTTTAACTAGCACAAAATAGAATTAGAAGTTAAGATTTTATATAGTTGTAAAAAATTTAATTATCTTTCTAATAAATCTTAAATGAGTTTAATTAGAGTTTTAAAACATAATTTACCATGGACCTGTTGCACAGACCTGTACAACAACAAGAGAGAAACTTCATATTTGATTTGACTAGGATAAAAATTTAATCGGAGCTTAAGATTTAAAAAAATTATAGATAATTAAATTAGATTCCCAATGAAACTTGAATGAGCACAATTGGAATTCTAGAGCAAAAGTTATGGCCAGTTTACCACAGGTTGTTACTGTTGAGCTGCTAATCTAGGATAGTATTAAGTAATGATTTTTCAGGCTATTTTTGGCTAGATAAAGGCTAAATTAGGATCTGTTGTAATTGGATGAATTGTAAATTAGTGAATTTTCTTTCTAAAAGTACTAGAATAAGGTCAATTAGAGTTAAAATGCAAAAATTATAGTAGTTCTAAGGTGACATGCTGCGTATGTCAAAGCAGTGATCCGATTTGTGCACTTATGACTGCACGGTGTGATATATGCAATAAAACTCAATATACATGTAAATTAGAGCATGTATAATCTGAAAAGTGGGTTAATATTATATTTAATATCATATTTGAGGAGATTTAGTTAAGAAATCATAAGTTTAATAAATTTGGGAGTGTATTCTTGCATCTTGTTGAACCAAAATAGGAAAAGATCTGATATTGATGTGAGAACCCTGCAAAAGTGGAGAAGTTTTCCAAGAATTATTTTAGAGAATAAGGACATGTACTGTTGAATATTTTTCCATATTAGTGAAAAAGATTTTTTTCCCAAGAATCACTTTAGATGATTCAGAAGCATCTCCAACACCATGGCAACTTTCACTTGTACAGGTGTTTACCATATTTTTCAAATGCAGAGTATGGTGAAGAGTTCGCTGATTTATCTGGTTCTAATCAATTCACTTCCTTATTTGCTGGAAGTTTCTATTAGCTACAAAATATTAGATTAGGGTATCTTGTATATTGCCAGGACAATACCTTCTATTTGAAACCTTATTCCCCAAGCCGCTTCGCTCGCCAATTTGGATACGACTAGTTATATGTTGGGAATCCATATCCAAATATTAAGTCAGTGGATAATTTATAAGATGGGGCTAGGCTATGGTATCATTTTGTTGGTGGATGCACGTAGGCTCGCTTCAATCTACCACAGAAATATCTGAATTCTTACACTTCCTTTGGTTTTTGTAGTTGGTATTATATTTCAAGCTTGAAACCCTAGAACTATAATGTCAATAGCACTTATCTTCGAGATATCAAATCCTAGTATGCTCAAAAAAGACAAGCAGGCTCAAGTAGAATGTTAGACTTGAACGAGCTTCAGGTAATTGAGTCAGAGCACAATGATATTTCTAACATTGAAGCCAAAGCCCCTTAGATAGGAATCACTACTGCTCCTGCTCAAGAATCAACTCCCGGTATAACTATTTCTTCACTGAGGACGACATCAAAGTAAACAAGGACTTCACCAGCTGAGTGTGAGAAAGGCAAGAAGAGTCATAAGAGATCCTCTTCTGAAGTGATCCCAGAGACTATGACCACCCATGATGAAGGAACAAGTGCTACTGAGGATGATGATTCTAAAGAGCAATTCTCTCGGTTGTATCATTGCACTATCAGACCCTATAGGAGTATTGGGCTAGTTATAAGGATTGAAGGAGAAATCCCTATATCTTCTATAGCTGTAACTAAGCCCAATTCGAGCACTATTCAACAAACTACAGAAGAAACTTGAGTGGCAACTTAGGTTCCTGTAGAAGCTTCTTCTATTGAGACGTTCAGGCCACTGTTGCAGTAGAACTCTAACTGCAGCTCAGCAAACAATTCAGGCTACTGATAACAACGAAGTACAAATTATTTGGATAACCCAAAGACTAAGTTCGTCATCGGTTATGATGCCAGCTACCACAGTTCCTCCTGCCAATCCCACCACCAGACCACTTCAGAACCATAAGGCTATTTTCTTTTTTTATATTCATCCAATTTTATCAGATAAATAATTTTAGTTTGATAAATTTGTAGTGGAAAAATGGTCACTTCTACTGATTCATCTGAAAAACTTGATTATTCAGGTGAGGATGATGATGATGATGATAACGATGACAATAGCTTTCATTCTTCTACACCCCCCCAGACCATAGCAAATACACCTATTTGACAGTGGAGGAGAGAGCCGAGATATTTGGTCCTGAAGAACCGAGTGCTCAACCTTCGATTTCTTTTCCCCATGAAAAATCATTTTAATTGTCTCTTTGTTTCCATTTCCTTCATTGTTTACTAATAATAAATTCTTTTCTTTTAAGATTGTCATCTACTACTTCGGCTTCTGAGCTTGTAGCTGCAACTTCTTCAGCACTACTACTTCTTCCAGTGACAATAGCTCAAGTTCCTATTGTCGAAGTGACTGAGACTGCACCTGAAACTGCTCCTCTCACTAAAAATGCATTTAAAGCTACTCCTTCTCTTAGGCTACTGTGACACAAATTTTGACACTTTTACTAAGTTTGCTTGCTCATCTACCTTCGATCATTGAAGCTACAATTACGTCTACCACTCTAGCCTGCAACTTCTTCCTTGCCATCAGTGGAAGACACAGAAGCTGACAATCAAGGATTTCTTCTCTTTCTTGGATCATTATATAAATGCCATTTTGAAAGGAAGGTTCTTTGCTTCTATTGCCAATCTATTAAATCATTACATTGGTGGAATAGAAAGTATTAGCGGAGAGGTGAAGTCAGTTCCATATAGTGGAATTATTAGAGAATTGAAATATTTCCTGGGCTTGGAGATTAGTTAGGAGTTAAATGGTATTTTTGTATCTCAGTTTAAGGATGCAAAAGATCTTGTAAAGAGATTTGGAGTAGAAAGTGCCAAGTATTAAAAAACACCCATGAGCCAATCTTGAAACTCATAAGAGATGATGCTGGAATTTCTTTAGAATACATATTTTGTGCAGCATGATTGGTAGTTTATTATACTTGACTACAAGTAGACCATTTTTATCTTATAGTATAGGTGTGTGTGCTTGATGCAAGGCAAATTCTAAAATGTCTCTTTTAAATGCTGCAAAATGAATTATAAAATATTTCAATGGAACATGTGACTATGGTATTTGGCATTACTTTAACTTGAATACAAGTGTTGTAGAATTATAAGATGCAAATTGGGTAGGAAAAATTGATAACAAAAAACATACTTTTGGAGGATGTTTCTATCTTGGAAACAATTTGATGGTGTGGTATAATAATAGTAGAATACTGTATCTCCATATATAGTTGAAGCCAACTACATTGCAACTGGTACATGTTGAATATAGTGACTTTGGATGAAGCAAATACTTCATGACTATGCGATTGAACGACATGTGATGATATATACATATTATTGAATTATGTTCAACATTCTAGAACAAACCATATAGACATATGATATCACTTCATAAGAGAGATAGTTGAAGAAATATTGCTACTCTTGAATATATTCCTACCGAAACATAACTTGTCGATATTTTCACAAAACTTCAAAATATTTAAAGATTTATTCATATATAAGTACCATAGGGATTTCCATAATTGAGTAGATGTATATGACAATACAGTATAGAGCATTATCGATAACATATCTTTTTCCTAGATCTATGTATATGACATTCTTGGGCTTACTGCATATTTGTGTCTGAGAGTGATTTTTTTTTGTGAATATCAATATTATCATTAGATTTATTCATATTTTGGTACTGACAATGATGTTGCTATGATATGAAAAGTATATGACTGCGATCTAAATCGTACACTCACAACTACAAGAGATTGATAAGTAGTACAAGGGTGATAAATCCAAACTTGTCCTCTTAAGGATCATTATTTATTATATTAAACACTTAAAAAAAATAGATTACGAAATAAAAAGATTGGATTTTTAATTTACTAAAGTAAAAATTAAAAGATTATTAATTATCTAGACAAAATTACTGGTCAGATAAGTTAATTCCCAAATAGAATAATTTACTAGATATGTTTATAATTGTTTATTACAGTTGTATAGATCACGTGGTCTTTCTACTACTAGAAAATATATTTTTAAAGCACAAAAATAAATAAAGTTGCAAATTTGATAATTTGGATATTTTCCCTGGTTAATCCTATATGTGTTTTGAGTTAATTTAAGCATAAAATATAAATAATAAAAATAAATGTTCAAAGTATAAGCATACAACATGCCTAAAATATCTACGGTATATCAAAAACTAAGCAACAAATATATTATCAAACTATGCATATCATCAAAGACTCAAAAATATATTTAATTCCTAATAAGATATTTAGGGAACCAAAAATATCAACTTTACGTAAAATAATTAAGCATGATATGCAAAATGCATGCCAGTAAAATTTTTTAGGGTTTGTTACATCATTTGAATCAACGCAGAGATTTAGCCATTCATATTCATCATAGCCATCAATATGTGAATAAAGGAGATATTTTTTTATTAATAACTATGAAAGAATACAAGACTATTCTCAAATCTCTTTTTAAAAATTAGAAGAAATATTATAAACTCTCCTTTTTTATGTTTAAAACCCTGAATTACATTGGGTATTTATAATATCTCAAAAACCTAATGAGAATTCTATTTAAAAGGAAACTCTCTTTACATTAGAAATCTTCAAATATTTGTTTAGCCATCATGATTGTCCAAACGCATATCAAAAGCCGTATTGATAGCTGCTTTCAAGTAGAATTTAGGTTTCAGTTATAATGGCTGGCTGTTGATAGTCAGCAGATGGTTGTTGACAACTAAGCCTATCAATTGGCTAGTCTAGACTGATATCCAAGATACGTTTCGATTTTTCGATTTTCTTCAATATAGAACCCTGTAAAAAAACTATAAAATATTAGAAAAACATTCAAGTGGAGAGGTTGATCAATAAAAATAATTTATTATTAATTTTTTATATTAATCACCAAAATTGGATCACGAGTGCACAAAATAAACTAAATTACTATATTTTCACTTGTAAACATAATGTAGCCTAGTTGATTTCATATTGCATGATGCCATTATAAAATATGACTTGTGTCTACATGACTAGTTTGTTATCTCTATTTCTAACGTTAACACATGAGGTTGAACCAAAATTTTCGAGCTCTTACTCACTATTTTGTATGTGTGCATTTGATGGTGAATATTACTGGTTTGACTTTTATGTGTTATTCTATGTGTAGCTAGTTGTACTTTCTAATATAAAATTCTAATTTTAGATGTGTTTATCAGTTTTTGAAACAAAGTGAGAGATAAAATTTTGAAGCTTATTGTATTAATGAATTCAAGAGAGCAGAGCTAATAGTGATGATTGTGATTGAATTTTTGTATGCGAATGTGGACATATTTTTCATTTTCTAACTATTTTGAGGAAACTTACATTTCATCTTATTTCTTTGTTTCTCATATTTGAAGGAAAGTTTGAAGTCATGTGTTGAAAAATTAGTTTTCGTCACAAAATTTCCAAGGGGAGACTGTTAGAATCTTTGAGCATACATGTTGCAATACGAAGAAAAACACCATGAAATAGCTCCTGCACTAGAGCTACCTGTACCTTTACGTTAGCTAGGGGAATTTAAAGCTACAACTCTAATACCTACTGGTAACTCTACCAACAGTTGAAGTTTGTTTTCAACCCAAGCCACCTGTAACTGAGACTACCAGTATGCCTACATTTTCCCCTATTGGTAGCTAGTCAGCAATTACTATAAATCAAATTTCATATTGATTTTTATTTATTTTTTTAGTATTTTGGTCGGATTCAAGATGTTATTTGATCTCTTAGATTAACGATGGATACGCGAGACTAAAAGAACAATATATAGTTAATTTGGAGTGTTGGAACTCTATAAATATGCAAATCTATTTAAACAAAGAAAAATATTTTTTTTTTAATTTTTTATTCTTCTCACTTTTTTCAATATCAAGCTCAATTAGAGATAAGCACAAGGATATTCATGAAACTATTAACCTTAACAAATCATGTGTAATCTAATATCCTTATGTACCTATCATGATCATTTAAGTCGTATTGTAGATATACTTTTACTTTCAATCATTCTCTCTTATGCACTCATGTGATCATGTATATAATCAGTCAAGTTCAAACTCTGATCAAACTTATAGAAACCCTTTATACACACACACACACACGCACACGCGCGCGCGCACACACACACACACACACACACACACACACACACACACACACACACACACATATATATATATATATATATATATATATATATATATATATATATATATATATATATATTCCTCTTTTTTTACAAATACTTGCCATTCATGTGAATACTTATGGTTGCCGAGGCACAAATGCCTATTTACTTACCTCATTTTTATAATAAAGGTCCACAAGTATCATTCATGTGAATACATATGCTTACCGAGGTGCACGGACCCAAGTACTTAACACTCACTTTCTCTTATTTATTCCTAATATATATTTATTTCTTTTAGATGATCCTCACCTTAATACCAGGCTCATTCCTTTTATTTTATGATAAGCCTTTCTTTCAAGTTTTCTCTTTATTATCAACTTTTTATGGCTCACATGTAGGTGTTTAGAGTGCATATTTGATTCAAATTTGAAGTATCTATATATTTTACTGTCAGATCTAAATTCACAATTAAAATTACATAAAAACTATTGTCATATAAGCATCAAAATTACGATGTCAATCTCATAAATATACCATGTGAAATACTTCTAATGTTACTTTTTATTTCAAAGAAATGAAAATTTTAATTTTTTTTATTTTTATGATTATTATGGTTTTTTTAGTTAGTTATGATACATATGATACGGTGAAACGCAGTGTATCTATCCATTCCCAACTTAAATTATGCAGTGTCCTCAGTGCATTAATGATATTACTATGCAAGCAATACACTAAGAGATAATACAAGGGGTTAAGATTAGAAAAAACTGGCTTTGTCGGTTCTCCTTTAATTACACTCCTATAGATAGTTGATATCAAGAAAGCTATTGTTCTTCTCTATAGTACTTGCACTTTTGACATTGACGGGACCATGTATTTCTCTAGTGCCTTGGCTTATCCTCTTCAGGAGAGATGGTCACATTCTCACCAGCTATATGTTTGTACATCCTAATTAGGACCCTAAGGTTGTGTTCTTGACGTTGCTTGAGGTGGGTTTTTCGTGTCTTAATGACTTGTAGCCTTTTGCTGAACGTGCTAGTCATGTTTGTTATTGACTCATATAGGCTTTGGAGTGTAATGTCATATGGTTGGGCCGCCTGAGCTATTGCACCTCATTAATCTTGATCTTGTTCTCCATCACCAACTGCGGGGCAGCTTCTTCTACTTGATTTTGTTGGCCCTACTGCTCTTGTCAATCCTGTCGAGACTCATGCTCCTCCTAATGGTAGTATCCGTGAATGCTACTCTTTGATAAGCAATTATGTCAGTTGGTAACAAATCAATCCCATTGTTGAAGCAAATCTTCATGATGAGAGATGACAGAATTAGAATTGGCCTTGCTGCTCTTAAGTGCAAGATACATTAATGGGCTTGCCCCATGATGTGATAAATTTACTGCAAACGCACAGTATCGTTGTAGCGCTATACAGGTAGCCAAAAACTTGATGTGATAAATTTACTGCAAACGCACAGTATCGTTGTAGCGCTATACAGGTAGCCAAAAACTTGATGTGATAAATTTACTGCAAGCGCACAGTATCGTTGTAGCGTTGTACAGGTCGTCTCACAGGGATCTAAGGTGTTTCTGCATTCTTACTTTCTCTATAGTTCAACGAACTAACCAAAAGTTCTAGGTTGAAGTCGGATTAATCTAAGTAGCCTAGAATATAGAATCCACTAATTTCCAACCATATTCTTATTTCTACTATTTTCTTCTATCATAAAAATTCAATCTTTTTAGTTTAATTTTTACTTAAAGTGCTCTAAGTATGAGCTATCAAGTGTTGTGCAAGTATAGCTCATCAAAAAATGTTACTTCATATAAAAATAAACTAAATCTTTTAGATAATTCAAATAAAAAGACAAAACCAGCAACCCCAATCCCTAACCAAGTATAGATTATCAAGAATCCTAATTCAAGTATAACCTATCAAAGTTCTAAACTTCGGGTCCTTATATTTTAATTTTTCATTTGAAAAATCATGGTTTTATTAATTTTATTTAAGAAAAAAATATTAGAAAATAATTGCATGGCGGATCTTAGTTTCATCTACATCCTAGAGCGGATCTAATTAGCTATTCATGATTTTTGCTAAGGAAAATCAAATTTTAATTCATAAAATGATAAACTCTAGTCTAGAAAGCAGTAAACACTAATCTAAAAAGCAGTAAACCCTAAAATAGAATGCAATTAAATTTATGCAGAAAGAAAATAAGAATACTAAGAACAATGGGTTACCTCTGGTCACGGTGTTGTGGCCGTCAACCTTCAGCAAAAACCCCAATTTTATTGAACAGCAAAATCGAATACAAAAATTTCAGAGTCCAGAATCTCGTCAAAATACAAGGGTCGGCCAATAAATAGTTCTTGGAAACCAAACCCTATTTCCAGTCGAATTACAAAAACTATCAATTTATAATTAAGCCCACGACAAAAATTACTCTGAGAAGGCCACTACTGGGCCTCTATTTAGCGGCTAACACCGCTATGTAGCGGCTAAGCTTTGAGCAATTGAGCTACAGTTTCTTCTACAGAAGTATCATCTCTTGTACTCTTTACTTTATTGACTGTCTTTGACTTCTACTTCCTGCAGTACTTTGATGTTGTAGTCTCGCCCACTTTAGAAACTTATCGGCGTTTGATTTCCTAGTCCAACTCTGGTTTCATGCCTTTTCCTTGTATAATTCAGATTACCTGCAAAAGACACTAAAAATACCCAAGTAGCATTTATTTATATACAAAAATAGATAAAGTGTGAGAGGAAAAATATAATATATGATATTCATCACACCCCCACACCTATCTTTTGCTAGTCCTCGAACAAAACCTAAATCTAAAAAGAAAAACAAAAATCCTAACTCACTTTCGCAAGAATCGCGATTGCACTTAGCACGTGCAACAAACCTTTAAACCCCTAGGTTACCCTAGTGGACGAGTTGTGTCTCGTGAGGGTTTGCGGTGAATATACCCACAAAATTCAAGAAGAAGATAGATTAAGGAATAAAGAAAAGAAAAATAAGGATAACCGAAAATCAAGAAAAATAAAAATTTTATATAAAAGAAAGAAAAAAAATCTTTTTTTTTTATATTTTCGTCAATTGGTCTCACTAATATACAAACTCAAGAACGCATTTAGATTATCAATTTTTAAATCGAGCATCATATCAGATACACTTATCATTTTAATCAAAAATTTAAATCCTATCTTTCAATACCTACTAACAGATAATTTATTGGCTCCTACACATCTACGTGCATGTGTGATAGTCTACTTTGGTTTTTGGACTCCAACTCTAACTCATGATTCATCTCCTCTCTCATAAAAAAATTTTCTTTTTTCTTTTTTTTTTCTTTTTAAAAATATTCACTTTTCATGCGAATATTCAAGCTTGCTTAGGCGCAAAATACCCAATTACTTGGATCATACTCTCTTTTTTTTTCACTCTTGAAGCTATTGCCTTAATACCAGGCGCACCCCATTACTTTATTCACTTTTTTTTAGAGAGAGAAGACTTACTCATTCGTTATTATCTTTATCCTTAACCTAATAAACTATTGTGAAGTGAAAAATAGATGTATAATTGCCTCAAAACTACTGTTAGCGATATTTATTTTTCTGATTTTAATCTTTTTTCATAAAATTCAAAGTGTATCATCCAATCTACTCTCATATCCAATTTCAAATCTAAATTTTTCCTTTATCTGTAATTAGTTTGATCTATTGATGAAAACAAATTTTTTTTTTATCTTTTTAATCTTTTTGTTGGTCACCCTAAAAACTACCCAAAGTGTAAAATAAAGAAACCCAAAAACCTAAAAAAAACAAAAATAAAAATAAAATCCTAAAAAAGAAAAAAATAATAAAAATCTCCTAATACAATCCCCCACACCTAAACTTGTGCATGCCCTCATACACAGATCATTGGTGTCATCCTCTTTGCCTTCTACTAGACTCACCAGGTGCAGAACATGCTCGTGCTGTAGAAGACTTACCCCTATCAATCTGTTTCAACCGGTGCCAAATTTTTCCAAGACCTTGCCAGACGACGTTGATTTGCTCAGTGGGATCAGCTGGCAAGTCTTGGTCAAAGAAGGCATCATCCTCCTCCTCTTGTGTCAAGTCAGTGGTATATATATTCTCGTTATCAGCATGTCTGTTCCAATCTTCTGGAACAGCAGCATGATATGTCACTGAAATATGTTCGGTAGTGATAAACACGCGTGAGGGTGCATATGCGTCAAATTCGGCACTAGATATAAACTTACGATACAACTGTGTAATTAAACACGGCAAAGGCAAACTAATCCTCGACCACATCTTAGCATCAATAATAGTGTCGAGTAGCTGTGTGTACATACAGAAGTAATAATCTTGACACATAATACAGTCAACAACATAAAGTGTGGGCGTATAAAAAGATGACATATGTGTAATGCCCATAACATTAGTGTTGACCCAGCAGCAAGTTGCGTGAATATTGCGATAGAGTGTCTTGCTGCTGATCCCTTTATCACGTGTTATTTTGCAGTTTGGGCCCATCCGTGTAAGATAATCCTCAATCCTACCGGGAGTGTGATTTCCGGTGTGAAGGAGGATACTCGTAGAAGCCGAGATGGCCGCTGCGTTCATTTCATATAATTGGCCGCGCCAATGGAGGTTTATGGTTTTGCGATCGTCCGAAATGTCGGATTTCGCAAAACTCGCATAAAATTCCCCCACCAACTCTAGGAGTAGAATGCATTAGATGAATAAATGAGGTCATTCCAACCAGAGTTTCGATTGCAGCGGCAAACTAAACACTAAATGCCGCAAAAATTTCTCCAAAAAACTTCTCACAAACAAATCTACCCATGATATCGTACTGTAATTATCAATTTGCAATCTGATCAACACAGTAAACGTAGAAGAGAGAAATAGTACCTCCCCTGAAGTTTTAGGGGGAAAATCCACAAATTGACCGCTGAATAGCGGTTAACACCGTGGTTTGGCGGCTTTGTATTCACGACTGGCCGAGAGCTTCGAGGCGATTGTCTACACTGGTGAGATAGACCTTTGAAGCACCTCTGGTCGAAGAAAAGTTGAAGATCCTACACTATCCTGCAAAGAGAGAAGCAAAAACCAAAGGAGGAAGTGGGGAAGGAAGGTGGGCAGCTAGGGTTTTGGAAGAAATGATTTGGGGAAGATGAGGGCTGCTTGGGTTTATATAGGAATGGAAAATTACCGTCAGCTCCTCATCTTTCCCTAATTTGCTTTAAAACCTTGCATCACAGTAGTAACATAATATACATACTATTATACACATGACTACATGCCTTTATGCATATATTGGATCGTGAAGTGTCACGACCTCTACGTTATCGCTCACTCGAGATTCTAAAAATGGTTTTAATCGGTGACCGTTTACTTTGAATAAATTACCATTTTTAGGATCCTCGAGATCAACTGCACCATGATGGTGCACTGTCCGTACTATGTACGGTCCACTCCATCTTGACCTCAATTTTCCTGGAAATAAATGTAGCCTCGAATTATATAAGAGAACCTTTTTGTCCAGGTGCAAATGACTTGCGAATGATTGCTTTGTCATGAAACACTTTTGTTTTCTCTTTATAAATCATGGCACTCTCATATGCGTCCCGTCTTATCTCATCAAGCTCATTAATTTGTAATCTCCGCTGCTCGCCAGCTTTTTCGAGCTCAAAATTTAGAAATTTAATTGCCCATAAAGCTTTATGCTCAAGCTCCACCGGTAAATGACACGCTTTTCCAAATATCAAACGATATGGAGACATGCCTAGATTAGTCTTGTAAGCAGTATGGTAAGCCCATAATGCATCAGCTAGCTTACAAGACCAATTTTTTCTATTATGATTTATTGTTTTCTCCAAAATCAGTTTGATTTGGCGATTGGAAACTTCCACTTGCCCACTAGTTTGCGGATGATACGGTGTGGCTAACTTGTGGGTAATGGAATATTTCTGCATAAGCGCCTCAAATGACCGGTTGGTGAAATGGGTACCATTATCACTAATAATAGCTCGAGGAACGCCAAATCGAGAAAATATATTCTCTTTCAAAAACTTGACAACTACTTTGTTGTCATTCGATTTTGTGGCTATTGCCTCTACCCATTTGGAAACATAATCAACAGCAACTAATATGTATTGGTTTCCAAATGAGTTAGGTAACGGTCTCATAAAATCTATACCCCATACATCAAAAATTTCGACCTCAAGGATAGGTTGCAGAGGCATCATATTACGCCGTGCAATTTTGCCGACGAATTGGCATCGTGTGCGTGCTTTGCAATATTCCACGGCGTCTTTGAAAAGAGTTGGCCAATAGAAACCACTCTGCAATACCTTTTCAGCCGTTTTTCTGGGACCAAAGTGTCCTCCACAAGCTAGATCATGACAAAAAGAGAGGACACTTTGTATCTCATCGTTAGATATGCATCGACGTATGATTTGGTCTGGACAACATTTGAACAGATATGGTTCATCCCAGTAAAAGAATTTTACTTGGGATAAGAATCTATATCGATCTTGCTTGGACCAATGGAACGGAATCTCCTTAGTCACAAGATAGTTCACAATGTCAGCAAACCATGGTTCATGCATCAATGCAAATAGTTGCTCATCAGGAAATGATTCATTTATGAGGCACAAATTAGTTGGAGCATTGGGCAGATGAGACAAGTGATCAGCTACTGAATTATCCGCACCTTTCTTGTCTAATATCTCAAGATCAAACTCTTGTAGCAAGAGGATCCATCGAATAAGCCTTGCTTTTGTTCTTGGTTAACAAGTATTTCAAAGCAGCGTGATCAGTGTATATTGTAATTCGTGATCCAATCAAGTAGGAACGAAACTTCTCAAGTGCAAAGACGACTGCCAGAAGCTCTTTCTCTGTGGTAGAGTAGTTCAACTGGGCGTCATTAAGTGTCCTACTTGCATAGTAAATCACATGTGGCTGCTTATTAATACGTTGACCAAGGACGGCACCGATAGCGTAATCAGATGCATCACACATGAGCTCGAAGGGTAAGCTCCAGTCTAGCGCATGAATAATAGAAGTGGTAGTCAGCGCCTTCCTGAGCTGCTCAAATGCTCTTAGACAATCAGGCGTGAAATTGAATGGTACTTCCTTGGCTAGTAGATGTGTCAAAGGCCTAGCAATTGTGCTAAAGTCTTTGATAAATGTTCTATAAAAACCAGCATGACCAAGGAAGGATCGTATATCTTTCACTAATCGCGGAGGTGGCAGATTATTAATGAGGTCTACCTTGGCTTTGTCAACCTCGATACCTTTCTTCGAGATGACATGCCCTAACACTATGCCATTTTTGACCATAAAATGGCATTTTTCCTAATTGAGTGTCAAATGCTTCTCATTACAACGCGTGAGAACTAACTCTAGATGATGCAGACACTCTTGGAATGAATCTCCGAAGATAGAAAAATCATCCATAAAAATTTCAAGAAATCATTCAACCATGTCTGAGAAAATACTTACCATGCACCTTTGGAACGTGGCAGGTGCATTGCATAACCCAAAGGGCATGCATCTGTATGCAAAGGTGCCGAATGGACATGTTAACGTGGTCTTTTCTTGATCCTCTGGAGCAATGGGAATTTGGTTGTAGTCAGAGTATCCATCTAGAAAACAATAGAACTCATGTCCGGCCAACCGTTCCAACATCTGATCAATGAATGGTAAGGGGAAATGGTCCTTCCTAGTTGCAGCATTAAGCTTCCTATAATCAATTTAGACTTGTCATTCCGTCTGCAAACGCATCAGGATAAGTTTATTTGCATCGTTCTTGACTACAGTGATTTCGGATTTCTTAGGCACTACTTGAACTGAGCTTACCCATGCGCTATCAGAGATAGGATAGATAATCCCATTGTCAAGACACTTAAGAATATCCTTCCTCATAGCTTCTTTCATTACCGGATTCAACCTACGCTGATGATCTCATGTAGGTGTGCATTGTCTAGCAAATGAATTCTATGCTGCACTATAGAAGGACTTATCCCCTTAATATCGGCCATACTCCAGCCTATGGCTTCCCTATGTGCTTTCAACACTGATATGAGTTTTGCTTCCTGAGTGTCAGTCAATTCTGCAGAGATAATGACTGGTAGTGTGTCGTGTTCACCCAAGAAAGCATACTTGAGATGACTCGGAAGGGCCTTCATCTCAAGCTCAGGTGGACACTCAATAGATGGTCGTAACTGAACTCGTGGTTCAGTCATCAATGGCTCAGGTGGAAGTTTCCATTGAGTGGAAGACACATAATTAGATGATTCATCGAGCATCTCCAAGAATACACTCTCATCAACTAAACCATTCAGCTCATCAAAGAATTTCTCCTCTTGGTGTTCACTAGACAACCCTTGGATCATATTCACTTCTAGGAGCTCGTCATGTGGATCACTTGGTTGGCGCCCTAGATTGAATATATTCAAGTCAAGTGTCATATCTCCAAAGGAAAGTCTCATCGATCCACTCCGGTAATTGATAACAGCATTGGAAGTGGCCAAGAATGGACGTCCCAAAATAACTGGGATACAATGGTGTGGATTCACCACTGGTTGAGTTTCAAGGACTATGAAATCAACTGGGATCATAAACTCCCCAATCTTAATCAAGACATCCTCAATTTCTCCCATAGGTGTCTTCACAGATCTATCAGCTAGCTGTAATGTAATCCTTGTAGGTCTCAACTCTCCCAGTCCTAACTGTTGGTATACTGAATAAGGAAGCAAGTTGGCACTTGCTCCTAAATCTAGTAAAGCCCTTTCAATCACTGTAGTCCCTATAGTGCAGGAGACAGTAGGACTTTTAAGGTCTTTATACTTTACACGTGCTGACTAAGAGAGAATGCTAGATATGTTAGCAGCTAAGAATACTTTCTTTGGAACATTGGTTGTTCTCTTCTTTGTGCATAAATCCTTTAAGAATTTTGCATAAGCAGATACTTGTTGGATTGCATCAAGAAGAGAAACATTGACCTTAACTTGCTTGAATAACTCAAGCATGTGCTCCACCTGAGGAGAATTTTTCTTCAATCGATTTGGATAGGGAGCCTTTGGCTTATAAGTATGGTCAATAGGAGGATCAGAATTAGAAGGATCAGATTCTTCTGTCGTGCTAGTGGGTAGATCATGGAATGATGATGATGAATCATGAGGTGGTGATGGAATCGTGGTATCAAGGAGTGTAGCTTGCCGTACAATAGGAGTGGAATCAGGTAGCATGGATACGTGATTGTCAACCAGTTTGCCAGATCGAAGTGTGTGAATGGCATTAATTTGGTTGACATGCGACTGATTCAAATTTGAGGAACTGGCATTAGGATTTGTTATGGGTTGACTTGGAAAAGTGCCCTTACCACGTTCACTCATTTGATTTGCTAGTTGTCCAACCTACTACTCTACATTCTTAATAGATTGAGAGTTTACGAGCAGGTGCTGATCTGTTCTTTGAATGAAATCAGTTGACACTTTCATAAGATTCTGCATGTATGTGTTAAGGTTGGACTGAGACTTTAGAAGATTTTCAACATTCTTCTCAAGTGATTGAAGTTACTTTTCTTGATCATTATTAGACCCCTGTTGTGGATATGAATGGTTTGGTGCAGGTGGTCTATTCTGGTTGTTCCCATGGTTTGAAGCATTTGGGTGTCGATAAGCACCCATATTTGGTCTTGGGAACTGACCAGCGGTTGGAGGCTGCATGTTGGAGTTCGGGGCTCCCTGATATTTTCCTTGACCCCATGAGAGATTTGGATGGCTCTTCCAACCAGGATTGTATGTCGGAGCGTATGGATTATTAACAGGTCTTTGATACATAGCATTAGCTTGCTCAAGTGTGGGACCCATAGGATTTACTAACAATAGACACTCCTCCATAACGTGATTGGGAGTTCCGCAATTAAAGCATGTGGGACTTTGGAGTTGATTCACTTGACCCACTGGTGGAGACTGAGTACTAGGAGTCTCCAGTGCCTCAATTCTTCTCATAAGGGCTGCGATATTTGCTTCAGCAGCTATAGAGCTGTCAGCGCTATGGATCACACTCTTATTAGCAGAAGTTGATATACTGGGCTTCTCAGTGGAACTCTCCCACTGCATAGTCTTCCATGATAAGTCCTCAAGAAAGTCCCATGCTTCATCCTGTTTTTTCCTCATAAACTCCCCTTGACACATGGATTCCAGAAGAGTTTTGGATGTGTAATCAAGTCCTTCGTATATGATTTGACACAACCGCCACTTTTCTATTGTATGGTGGGGGCACTGAGCTAATAAATCCTTAAACCATTCTAAGTATTTCCAGAAGGATTCTCCTGACACTTGACGGAATTGATTGATTTGATTTCTGATTCTTGCCATCTTGTGCGTAGGATAATACTTCTTGAGAAACACTGTAACGAATTCATTCCAAGTAGTGATTGAATCAGTAGGCATACTGTACAACCACTTCTTGACATTATCCTTAAGTGCAAAAGGGATGAAGCGGAGCTTAATTGCGTCCTCCGATAAATTTTGCAGTTTAATCATTACGCATACTTTTTGAAATTCACTGATAAAGAGATATGCATCTTCTGAATCAGAACCAGTGAATTTGGGAAGCATACTAATGTACTGTGGTTTTAATTCGTAGTGATTACCCGCTACGTGTGGAAGTTTGATGCAAGATGGTAATGATGTACGCAACGGGTAACATCGATCCTGAAGGATCGGGATCAGCTGGTCCATCTTGTCTCTCATGAACAAATCTGATCTCACAAGTCGACCAAATTGATCACAGGTCCAATGTGGCATGAACCAGCGACCGTGAGTGTATGCATGAACTTCCTAAACTAATGCAAGAAGTGGGGTGTGGTGGAGAGATAAAACGGTGGAATAGATATGATCAACTAAAAATGTGATTTTTACTGTTCCTAATTTTCTATGTTTTTTTTTTATTTTGCTACACAACCAGGAAACAAAAATACAGAAACAGAGAAAATTGGGTTTCAGAACGTACCTGTTTGGCCGCCAAATGGCGGCTTTAGCCGCTGAATAGCGGTTAGAGTGGCAAACTGGACTTGTGATTTTCTTCCACTTGTTCCAGAGACTCTTCCAATCCTTTAAATCTTCCTGTCTCTGCAATGTCTATTTCCTGCACACTCACACACACTGTTAACCCGTAAAATACTAGAAAAAGTAAGAAAAACACCGTTGATCCCCTACAACGGCGCCAAAAATTTAATGTGATAAATTTACTGCAAGCGCACAGTATCGTTGTAGCGCTGTACAGGTCGCCAAAAACTTGATGTGATAAATTTACTGCAAGCGCACAGTATCGTTGTAATGTTGTACAGGTCGTCTCACAGGGATCTAAGGTGTTTCTGCGTTCATACTTTCTCTATAGTTCAATGGACTAACCAAAGATTCTAGGTTGAAGTCGGATTAATCTAAGTAGCCTAGGATATAGAATCCACTAATTTCCAATCATGTTCTTACTTCTACTATTTTCTTCTATCATAAAAATTCAATCTTTTTAGTTTAATTTTTACTTAAAGTGCTCTAAGCATGAGTTATCAAGTGTTGTGCAAGTATAGCTCATCAAAAGATGCTACTTCATATAAAAATAAACTAAATCTTTTAGATAATTCAAATGAAAAAGACAAAACCAGCAACCCCAATCCCTAACTAAGCATAGATTATCAAGAATCCTAATTCAAGTATAACCTATCAAAGTTCTAAACTTCGGGTCCTTATATTTTAATCTTTCATTTGAAAAATCATGGCTTTATTAATTTTATTTAAGAAGAAAAATATTAGAAAATAATTGCATGGTGGATCTTAGCTTCATCTACATCCTAGAGCTGATCTAATTAGCTACTCATGATTTTTGCTAAGGAAGATCAAATTTTAATTCATAAAATGATAAACCCTAATCTAGAAAGCAGTAAACCCTAATCTAGAAAGCAGTAAACCCTAAAATAGAATGCAATTAAATTTATGCAGAAAGAAAATAAGAATATCAAGAACAATGGGTTACCTCTGGTCACGGTGTTTTGGCCGTCAACCTTTAGCAAAAAACCCAACTTTATTGAACAGCAAAATCGAATACAAAAATTCCAGAATCCAGAATCTCGTCAAAATATAAGGGTCGGCCAATAAATAGGCCTTAAAAACCAAACCCTATTTCCAGCCGAATCACAAAAACTATCAATTTAAAATTAAGCCCACGACAAAAATTACTCTGAGAAGGCCACTACTGGGCCGCTATTTAGCGGCTAACGCCACTATTTAGTGGCTAAGCTTTGAGCAATTGAGCTATAGTTTCTTCTACAGAAGTATAATCTCTTGTACTCTTTACTTTATTGACTGTCTTTGACTTCTACTTCCTGCAGTACTTTGATGTTGTAGTCTCGCCCGCTTTAGAAAATTTTCGGCGTTTGATTTCCTAGTCCAACTCTGGTTTCATGCCTTTTCCTTGTATAATTCGGATTACCTGCAAAAGACACTAAAAATACCCGAGTAGCATTTATTTATATACAAAAATAAATAAAGTATGAGAGGAAAAATACAATATATGATATTCATCACCCCATGCATTGGATTACTATGAAAGTGCATGATGGAGGCGACATTGAATGGGTGCCCCTCAAGAATCATGTTAAGCAATACCACGTCCTTGGAATACAATTCAGTTGTTTTGGAGGACTTTATGATATTGTATTTTATAATAAGACTCATCAAAACGTATGGCTTCTTGAGGAATCCCACTTTCAGATAAGTTTCATTGAAGGTGTAGTCGTTGAGATTGGTGCAAAGCTCTCGAAATCTTTGGGAACTACTTGGTGTTTCGTTAATCCTATCGGTAAATGAGGGCTCTTCTTCAGGCACATTTGGGAGGAGGATAGCTCTTATGATCTCTCATAAATGGTGCCTCCCTACCCTTGACTATTGAGTATGCAGATCCGTCGCCCATCGCCAGCTGAAGTTGTGCATAGAATTCCCACACAATGTCATTGCAAAGCGCCATGTGCTTGAGTAGAGTATATTCTTCTAACCCTGCATGTCGCATATGTCCTTAATGAAAGATTTTCATTTCTCTTTCCGTAGTCAACTTTCCGCTCGGGCCAAAGCCAGAATTGCTCATACTTCTCCATCATTTTTTATTTGCCATCTTTTTGGTTCTGTCTCTATGGATGAGACAAACCTGAGAGTTCTGCTTTTGGCCTCTTTGAAGTAGTTCCTTCCTCGGTCCCATCCTGAAAATAGCACCAAAATATATCTCTTAGCAAATAATAACAAATGTATAATATTTATTATTTTTCTCAAAATTATTAATTATATATGTTTATTTTTATTGTATTTATTTCTTAATAATATTTTATTTTTCTCCCAATATATCAAACATTATCTTAATCTTATTTTTAATGCATGAATTTGATTTATATTGTATATTCTAGCAACCCATGAATTTTTATGCCAAAAAGTTGTGTTTTTTAATCCAATTTTACCCTTAAATCAACATATTTCATCAAATAATTAGATAAATTCGTAAAAAAAAAAATCATCAAAATTAGCCAAACTACCCCAAATCTACTAAGAAGTTAATTTCATCTTCGATATACTCTAATTAGCTTAAGTAAGTTGCAGATCTAGGTTTTTAAGGCAGAAATATGCTTTTTTTATCAACATAACCCATGAAAAATTAGAAAGGATAAGACTTACTTGCTTAGAGATTTGTAGAGTTTTGAAAAAAATGTGTGGGGTTGAGTTCTTCTATCAAAAGGGGACAGAATCTCTACTGGGTATCTATGGAAGAGAGGGGCTAGGCTTAGTGTTAGAGAAAAGACTCGTAGAACTATTTATAACTAATGTTGGCTATCGACTATTTATAACTAAGGGTGACTATTGACAGCCACATTGATGATAGCTTCGACAGCTGCTCTCTAGCAGAATTTTTGCTTTCCTACAGTTGATAGCTATCAACAGCGGCTTCGACAGCAGTTATCTGTTGGGAGGACTGTCAAGCCAATTTTTTTTATTTTTATATTTCTTCATAATTTTTAGTTTTCGTTAATTTTGGGACTTTGCTATTTCTAAAAACTAATTGTTAGTCCTTAATTCTAAAGTTAGCAACCAAACTTAGGTTAGAGAATATTTATTGAAATGATTTTTTTGAAAGATTTTGAAAGAAAAACTAAAAAAATAAAAAAATTTGAGAAATTTGCAAAATTCAAGAAAGTTTAAAAAATTTGTAAACATCATGGGCATTAAAACTAAAGTTAATTTCATAAGCATTCTTGCCCAACTTAAAATATGCATTGTCTTCAATGAATTGATATTTCTATTAAATCTATTAAGAACAAGTAAAAATCAAGACATAGTGCTTAGGTATTTTCTACGTTCACTATTCATGGTGTATCACTGCAAAACAAAAATTGTTAGTACATAATATACAATAATATATGATGTGTCTTCATTAAGCTCGTATAATTGAGATGTCAGAGGATCCATTAAATCATAAGATTACTTCGTGTGCTTAGAAAATTCCTAGTAGTATTTCATGTGTTTCCCATTACCTTAAATGTATAACCATTCTTAGGATTTTCAATATCAATTGTGCCATGCAGATATATGGTTTTGACTATAAATAGTTTGGTCCATCGTGAATGCAATTTTTCCGAAAATAGTTGAAGCCATGAATCATACAAAAGCACTTTGTCAAGTGGTTGAAAAATATGGCATGAAATGTGTCGATCGTGCCATATATTCATCTTTTCCTTAGAAATGCATGAATTATCTTATGCATCATGTCTTAACTCTTCCAGTTCATTTATTTAAAACTTTCATAATGGGCCCACAGAATTGAGGTCTAAAGTAATTGCTTTAATTTCCCAATACGCCTTATGCTCAGTCTCAGGTAAATGACAAGCTTTTCCATAAATTATTCTATATGGAGATAATGCCTAAGGGTGTCTTTTATGCGATATGGTAAGCCCATAAAACATCAAGGAGTCTAAATGACCAATCTTTGCGAGATGAATTATCTGTTTTCTCTAAAATTTGCTTAATTTTCCTGTTGGCTAATTTAACTTGTCCATTCGACTGTGGATGATATGGTTTGGAAATTTATGTGTGATATGATACTTTATAATCAAATTCTTAAAGGTCGTGTTACAGAATGAGAACCCCCATAACTTATTATAGCCTTAAAAATCCAAATTTGGACAATATATATTTTTTGAGAAATTTGATCAGCATCTGTTGATCATTATTTCTACATACAATGGCTTCCACCCATTTAGAAACGTAATCAATCACTATGAGGATATAGATATATACATTAGAAATAGAAAATAGTCGCATGAAGTCAATACTCCAATAATCAAATATTTCAATTGTAAGAATAGGTGTTATAGAGGCATATCATTCTTTAGTGCTCCTAATTTCTGATATGACTCACAACGTTTACAGTATTTATACATGTATCTAAACATCACGGGCCAATGAAATCCACATTGGAGAATCTTGGCCACTGTTTTTTGGATGAAAAATGGCCTCCACAAGCTTCTGTGTGACAGAAAGCGATGATACTCTGGATCTCATCATCAGACACACAATGCCTAATGATTTGGTCTTGACAATACTTAAATAGATAATGGTCATCATAAAAGAAACGACATACCTCATATAGAAATCATTGTTTATCTTGCACACTCCAATGACTTGGCATTGCACCTGCAATAACAAAATTAATAATATCAGCATACCATGGAGATGTTCTAATGAAAAATTGCTACTTATCAAGGAATAAATCCCTAATTGGTAGGTTATCGTTGTCAAATGTTAGACGAGAGAGGCGGTCGGCAACTATATTATCCACACCTTTTTTATCTCAGATTTTGGGATGAAATTCTTAGAGCAACAGAATCTAGTTGATTAAGCATGGCTTGCATCCTTCTTTGATAAGAGATATTTGAGCATCGAATGATTTATAGAAACAACCACATGTGAGACCAAAATATGTGAACAAAATTTGTCAAAAGTAAAGATTACAGGTAGAAGCTCCTTCTATATTACCATATAATTTGTTTGCGCATCATTGAGAGTCTTGCTGGTGTCATACACCACATAGGACTTCTTGTCACTTCATTGCGCCAGTACTGTCCTAATTGCATAATTGCTTGCATCGCACATAATTTCAAATAGTAGCAACCAATGCGGAGGTTGCATTATTAGTCTGATGATAAGCATCTCTTTGAGTGTATTGAAAACTATTTGGTATGCATGTGTCTATTCGAACTGCACATCTTGCGCAGAAAGTGAGAAAGAGCTCTAGCAATATTACTAAAATTCTATATAAACCTTCTGTAAAAGCCTACAAAATTCTATGAACGAACGTACATCCTTTATGATTTTAGGTATCCATATTTTGAAAATATACTCGACTTTAGCCTTATCTACTTCCATCCCTTTAGATGAAATAATGTGACCTAATACAATACTCTTTGATACTATAAAGTGACATTTTTTTTCCAGTTTGGGAGTAAATTTTACTGTTAGCAACGGTCAAATACAGTTTTTAGATGAGTCAAACATGATTTAAAATTATCTCCAAATACAGAAAAGTAATCCATAAATATCTTTTGATAGTCTTCAAC